>OX451387.1:1720659-2312368 GCA_949629135.1 Eremobia ochroleuca
ATATAACATGGTATTAAATACATACTTTTAAATATATTTGTTATGGCACAAACATGTTTAGCTAGGATAAAACATAGCATGCAACGTCTCAGGGTTTTTCAAAATGTTACAACTTTCAGGGCGTCAAAATGTAAATCCATAAATGCTTTTAAACTATAGAACCTTCACTCATTCAACCACTTGCACAACTTTATCTTAAATACTTTTGGATTTTTTGTTTTGAATGTGAATAACTTGTCAAAAATGTAGGGAAATTAGAGGTATTTTTGACAGATTGAAACTGAGATCACACTGTAAACGCTCTTAAAATTACGAGAGCTACCCCTCTAAACAGAAAATGGAAGAGCAATGACGTGGCGAAGTAGTGGCGGTCTCGAATTACAATTTTTGCAGAGGGGGTGGGTGGAACCAAAGCAAACATGCACGTTACTTCGTGCAATTTATTACATTACCATTGCTCCCATAACAGTAAAAAAAGTGCTAGAGGCGATCCTCTCGGTCACCTAGCTAGGTGTCCCAGCAGTGGGAACATTATAGACTTTTTATGTTTATGTTTGGCTGTTTATGCTACAAAGTGTAATCATTTACCACAAGCTCTAAATCTGAATTGAGAAATAAGTTGAAAGTTGAAGCTACTTGCCGATTCCAAAACATCTTTAAGGAAAGAATGGTAAAGAAACTCCTAGGACACCCTTTTAACTCAGGACATTACAAAATCTACATGACCATGCTGATTACCCAAGAAATAAATAATAAAGAGGAACTCCAGTTTGCTCCTAAAATTACCCTACGAAAGGATAACTGGGAAGTTATTCTTCGACCTGACTTAAAGTTATGTATCCTAACGATTAGGGCGTGGAATCCCTATGGGAATGTTTTGGGTTCGAATGTGACCTTATGTAATGGAAAGGGACCTTACATTGAAAGGTCGTGAACCGACCCCATAGATTTGACAGTAACCTGTTTTTAAGTGCAGAACATAATAGCGAAGTTACTGATGGTAGAATGCTTATTAGCCAATTAGCTATATGGTAATGAAAGTGTCAGTCAGTAACCACTAGTATTTACTTGTATACAAAAATATATAAATGTTTTTTCCTTTATAAAACTCTGTAAGCCGCCAGTAATAAAGATTATTAATGTAACTCTGGGAAGTAAAGTGACTTTTGTATACAAACTCTGCGGTAGTCAAATTAATCTGTTCCATGTATAAATTGTCTCACCGATACATCGTTCGGCATTAAAAAATCGATAGCTTAGTTAAAAAAAAAAATGAATTATCTTATTGAAACATTGTATGGAATTATCAGCATGAACGATATAAAAATGAACACTAGATTATTTCTAATTGACAGTGAGCCATTTTGGTACCAACATTTTCTTTAATATTCCTTTTAGTTTATGTACGGTAAATTTTGTTGTGCATCTCAATTAAGCAAGTAAAATCGGTTTAAGAGAAAAAAAAAACGGTGTTTACATCTCTTTTATCTATGTATTCCCCTATCGCAACTATGCTGGAAGACATTTTCAGAATCGTTAAGCATCACTTTTTGAACATATTTTTCTTATTCTTTCTCCATGTCTGTCTCTATATGTATGTACAGACGCCAGCACATCAAGCTACTACAATCTGTCAGATTTCTTTAATAGGTTTTCAACTTTATCGCTGAATCATAAGGTTCAAAGTTGATTAGGAAAATCTGACAGTTTCGGGTAGCTTGATGTGCCGGCGTCTGTACATAAACTGTTAAAGAAATAAATAAATAAAGAAAGGAGAACTAATACTGAAATTCCATCAGAATCATGATCTCATCATTCCGACAAAATGGTGACATTTGATTTATAGTAAAGGTAAGCTACTCAATCCCAACTTTTATCATCACTTTAAAACTATCTCTTATCTACAAAAGCCCTAACATCAGAGCAATTTCTCAGGATAAGCCCTCGTCGATCGACCCCGACGTTGACAGATGACAACCCTCTATTACAGATTGTAGAAGAAAACACTCGACGGTGCTTGTAATTAATCGATATTTTATGGATGCTTTTGTTAAAACGTAATAAAGTTGGTACCGAATCTTACTCATTATGTGAGTACTCGTATTTTCCGTAATAATAAAGCTAGGAACACTGGTGGCCCAGTAGTACCGACCCCAACTTACGACTTGTAGGTCATGTGTTTGAACCCACACAGGAACTTTACTTTGTGTAGTTAATTTTATCATCACCACTCTCATAACGGTGAAGGAAAACATTGTAAGGAAACCAGCATGTCCTAGAGCCAAAAATCGAAGTCATGTGACATCCACTAACCCGCATTGAGCCCGCGCGGTGGATTATGGCCCACTCCCGGAGCGCTGTGGCCTAGCAGTGGGAACATTTTGGGCTGACTATACGTAATAATACAGCCGATCGACAGGTCGACAAGTCTCACTAAACTAGGTCACCACTAATCATACGCACAAACTTTACCTGCATATTATATTGTCTGTGCAGGAAAACAGAAATCCTGACTTCGGGCAGCTATTGAGAAATTCCTGATGATAGATCTAATAACACATTGCCAGACCTAGGAAAATTGAACCCAGGACTTCACGATAAGCAGTGGCGCTTGCTTGCTAGAGGCAGTCATGTACCATGTGATTGTTTATCGTAGTTATCCGATTTTAGGTTTCTGCACGCTTTTGGTGACGACACAACACCCGCTACTTCATCAAATGAATACTGCAAGTGACAACTTCATCATTTACAAGAACAATGAGCCCGCTCCGCATGTATAGGTACAGCGTGACATACTTAGTAGAAGTAATACTTGTCATAATTAATTACAACCGTTCCATTGTGTCTGGCTCAAAATGCGAACCTTTCAGACGCGTACTTGTTTGTTTAGGGTTCCCACTCGGCCTATTTATTTAGCTGGTGTTTCTTTCGTAGTCTTTGTTTGGTAAACACGTTTTTGTGTAGGGATGGCCATTTCCAGTCTATAATTTCTTCGATCAAAATTTTATATAGTGTATAGGTAATCTTTTTGTGTTAAGGCATTGGTTGGCACAGAACTGTTGACGTTATTTAAAAGCTGCCTTCTTTTATTTTATTCTATACCGATTGTCTGAATTTACTTCTCCAGAATGCTATGCAGTAAGAATAGGTAACAATGGTCCCTAATTCTAGCTGGATGTTAAATGCCACTGAACGTTATCAGAATCTTAAAGAGATGCTTGGATGATTTTTATGAGATTAAAAAAGAGAAATTGTTAAAAAATTTTTTTAGAAAAAATAGGCCTGCACTGTGCTTAGATACAACGTGTAACGTTAAATGCGCAAAACCTCAGACACCCCAACTGATTTTTAATTCAATTGACCTATTTCAGAGAGAAAATAAGTCATTAAAAAATTCTAAAGGTTTTATGTGCTGGTTTAGTTTTACTGGCCATTCTGATCGTTTCTTGCGTCTGCGACGACGCTTTACCGAGGGAGGAGTTGTCACCAGGCCGCTGCGCCGCTGACATTGGCTTGCTTGACCTATTAATAAATAGACACGGCAACATTTTTAATGGAGATTTTTTGAAAAATGTGATCTATATTAAAATGTGGTTCAATTTATTCTGCTCGTTATTCTGATCACACTATTTTCAGGTTTTGCGCATTTAGCGTTACACTTTGTATACGGAACGTTTTTTGGCTATGAAAGGAAGAGAGAAAGAATATGTGCGCGCGCACTGCTCTCTCTTGCTTATATCGCCCACTCAACTCCCGTTCGCTTCGCCCGATCACACTTTTCGTAACGCTTTCGTCACGCGTTCGCCAGCTTACACCCCAAGTCAAGCGTGCGTAAAGAAGTTTTACTTCAAAAATCCTGTTATATCTTTTTATGTAGCTTTCAAAGTGCTCATTGGTACCATTCAAGTCATAGATCACTATAGCAGCATCTGCTCTTTTCGAAAGAACATTCTGGAATCCCTATATTTCCAATACACCCGCCAACCCTGCGTGTATAGCAAGTCACGCGAGTAATTAATGTAGAAACGAAAGGTATCTGCTGTAACGAATCGTTTGCGGTAACCGTATTTTGAGAACTTGAAACACTACGGAGTTTCGTCCGCCGAAATGGCTTGTCATTTGAAAACTGAGCTACGATTGGTTGTTCAGTATTGGGAGAAACAGTTTAACAGTAATATTAATGGTAAACTTCCTTTGTGTACATCCGTCGAATGTAGTAACGAAAGAACCACAGGCCTATTAAAAACAATGGCTGGTCTGTCCTAGTATTAACCATACAAACAGTGATTTCACATCTAAATAATGAGCATCAAGCTATGACACTCAGCAAAACTTGTCTAATTCCTATATTCGTAGTATGATTTATAAAACCATACCACGAAGCATGCAGCTTTGCTATGCAGAGGCGTTGTGTTGTTTTTTCATTACGTTTGACGCAGGTGAGGCGGGGTGTCGGATCCACAGCTAGAGGAGGATTCAGTATGAATACTAGGCATAGGTAACCAAAACGCAATGTTGTTTGTGAGAGTTATCTACGGAAGAATTCAATGCGACAACGTACTCCCTACGTAAGCATAAATATATTTTCTTTTATGACATGAACACACATACATGGAATCTCACATACCTAAAGAATGCGAGTTATATTAGCTTGTTATAGATGGCGCTAGTGGTAAGAATTTTTGAGCATAAATGTGATGCGAAGAGTGATCACCTGATGGCCACTTCCCGTAATTAAAAACGTTCAAAAGCTAGTTGCAATCTCATCTCAGTGAAAATCAATGTTAAAAACTTGTCGAAAATGTAGGTAAATTACAGGTATTTTTGACAGATTGAGACTGAGATCAGATTGTGAACGTTCCTGAATTTATGAGAATTGCCCCTGCGGTATAATGCTCTGGATCAATAATAAAATCAAGACTCAACAGTATATTAATTTTACGAAACCCGTTTCATACTAACAACTTCTAATAATATTACGACCAATGAAATTTGAAGACACCCGTTTCATTAATCACAAGTACCCGGATATAGGATGACGTATGGGTCTCAACCATTAAATACGGGACGGACCCAAACTAAGTTCAGATCTAAGTCGTAAACAGGGTCATAAAATCCATCACGTAGGTTTCCGGTCACTTCCTTGTATACGTTTTTGGTAGCCTGTTTATAGGCCTGTTAATGTCATAAAATATTTTTACTGAGATATCATAAAGTTTTGTGTTGTACGAAAATACTAGGTATACTGGGACAAGAATTTTTAGGTAAGATTTTGGTCCTTATACAACTCATCCTCGACTACTATCAATTACTAACATTCATCCACCTCGAACCAGCCCTCGCGCTACGCGTCCAAGTTGACTCGCCACCTCTTCTTGGTAAGTTATTATTTTTTTTTTTTTGTCTTAGTCTATATTGTCTTTCTACTAGGCAAAGGCCTCCCCTAAATCCTTCTAGGAACTCTTATCTCGCGTCACGTTGAACCAGCCCTTGAGGTACGCGTCCAGGTCATCTCGCCAGTTTTCACCGTCCATTTTCAGGCACCCATTGTGTGGAAATTTTTGCCCAGCGGTCATCGTGCATGCGGCTGACATGACCTGCCAATCTGGGTTAATAAACGTTTGATTATTATTTCTAATGTAGGAATGATAAGAATAGAACTCTTTTATTATTATTTTGTACTCCGCGTTAAATAATAATATAAAATGTTGAAATCTTATATAGGGTGACACACGGACGGTCTTATCGATTAATTTACGAAGTATTTATGTATCATCGCATGAAACTCTAGTTGCTGGCTCAAACAAAAAGAAAACTAAAACGTTCATACAACTAACCATTTTTCTAAGTTTGACACAAATACTTCTCGTATCTTCGACCTTTTTATGGAGCTAACATAATAATATTTTATCGTCCAAACTTATATTTTTGCCAAGTATAAGTTTTCTTCTGAACACATCGACTTTAGTTTTGCTGTGAGAGAAAATCGAGACAAGTTGACATTCTTTCCAAAGTTTTTAGCGTGATTGGAGCGATAACTAAAGCAAAGCACTAAGTTATAATGAAAAGTATTTAATTGATACTTTAAACGAAGTGAAACGTACGTCATTCAAACTTTCCTGGTTTGAAGTTTTACCACCGTACAACTCAGTTTTGATTTTCCATAAGTATCTAATTGGTTTATTTTTACTGAACATTATAAATCAGTTGGTATTTTCTGCAAATTTTTCGAAAGCATTTGGTATTATGTAATGAAAGGAACGAACAGTCTGGATTCGTGCCCGGTTGGTGGTAATAGGCTGCCCCTGGTACATGAGACTTTTACATATCTGGCAAAATGTGGCTGTACTATGGTGCACCCATCTTTCTCCTAACTATGGGTGCACCAATACCTAACCCTTTAGAGGAATACAGGTGTTATGTTAGGTGTGCTATTTTAAGAACAAACAAAATACCAAAACAACTAAAAAGACATCACAGATAAAAACAAAATATAATTTACAGGAAAAAAAATCTACAAAAGAATTTACAACGAACTCTCGATCGGGGGCTTCCAGCAGATATATAGCGAAATATACTCAACAATATGTCCCGAAAACCGAAAGGAACCGTTTCAAAGCCCGACTTCGTTTCAAATGGAAATCTGGATGTGAATTTTCATGCAAATTTCCCAGAGGTGTTATACGTGGGAGGCTGTAACGCGGATTTTAAAATCTCAGCGTAAATTCTATTCATGTATGGTAACGTTGTTATGGGGTGGATAGCTTTTGTTTTGGGCCCCATAGATTTCACAGTCACTGTCTCTGTAGGCAGTAAATTTAGGAAATGTTGCTGCATTGTGGAAATGATGTGACGTGAAATTGTTTTTTTTTGTTGTGAATGTGCAAAATTCGGTGTGTAAGTTTTTAATGTTACATATTTAAGGGGAAGTGCAACAGTAGATCGCTAAATTTAAATTTTCTTACGTTTTTTGCAATTTACAGGTCAATGTCGTGTTGAATGTTGATGAAAATATAGGATTATATTATGAAGAGATTAGAGGATTGTACCGATAATTTTAATGATAATAATTCTGTCAATACATACTTGTTACGCTCGCGAATCATTTTTTGATCAACATACAAGCAGACCTGCAAAATGCAAAAAACGTTAGAAAATTTTAATTTCGAGGGCTACCTAGAACATTCCCCTTAATTAAAAATCAATTTCTTTGTTAGTGGTTCACAAAGAGTTAGCTTTTTAACCGACTTCAAAAAAAGGAGGAGGTTATCAATTCGACTGTATTTTTTTTTTTTTTTTTTTTTTTTTTTTTTTTTTTTTTTTTTATGTTTGTTACCTCATAATACCCGACTGGGTGAACCGATTTTCATGATTCTTTTTTTATTTGAAAGCTGGTGCTTCCCGTGTGGTCCCATTGTCACCATTTCAATATCTGATGATGGGATCTTGTAGAAATCGGGGGAACTCTTCAATAAATAACAGCAGATTAACCGCGATTGTTGCTATAGCATATCTAAGCATTGTTTACACCATCACACAACATAATATCACGCCTGTACTCACTACAAAGGTTATAATATTTTTTATTATAATAATAATTAATACCAGTAAAACAACCGCGATTGCTGCTATCGCATATGTATGCATTGTTTACGCAATCGCACAACATAACATCACGTCTGTACCCTATAAACGCAGATGCAGCTTCCTGTCACTGATATTTACATAGCAAGTAGTGTTTATATGAATTTGATTGGGGTAGATATAACTAAAAAGTGAAAAATAAAAAATTTTATATAAAAAAAAACAACCGACTTCCAAAAAAACACTACAAAGTGAAAAATAATTTTAATTTCGGAAGTCGGTGTCAAAAAACCAAAATGCAGAACCAACGACACCGACTTCCAAAATTAAAATTATTTTTCACTTTGTAGTGTTTTTTTGGAAGTCGGTTGTTTTTTTTTATATAAAATTTTTTTACAGGGATCGCTTATTGGGAAACTCGAACATTCCAATATTATAGTTTCCGAACGAAACTTCAACATGATAATAACCCATATAATATAATTTGTAACCCTTATAGTTTGTACAGACGGCAGCACATCAAACTACACGAAACTTTCAAAATTTTCCAATCAACTTTGAACCTTATGCTTTAGCGATAAAGTTGAAAATCTAATAAAGAAATTTGACAGATTGTAGTAGCTTGATGTGCTGGAGTCTGTACCTACTCATTTGTTTATTTCAATTGCATTGACCAACAATGATCCAACAATTGACAATCTAAGAGTGCCTGTAACTGGTTTATCTATCTTCTTATGTCTATATAAAACAAAGTCGGGTTAGTTACACCATTTATAACTCAAAAACGGCCGGACAGATTTTTGTGATCTTTGTTTTGATGCATTTTTCTCCGCCCCGAATAGCGGAATAACTAGGTATTAAAACAGGGCGGAAATTTATGAAAATAAAAATAGTGAAAATAATTCATTTTCTGTAACATTTGTTCTTATTGATTTTGAGGCGGTGCGAAGTTCGCCGAGTCAGCCTGTTTGAAATAAATGGTTTTAGTTTGAGTCTCCTGCGAAAGCTCAAAACCGAAACTGACATGGACTACCGAATTTAATGACATGAAAACTATCTTCACAGTGTAAGTAGATAGACAAACCATTTTTGCCGAAACTAAAAGAAACTTTACTAAAACTAAAACAATAAAATAATTTTAGTCGGCGACCTCTCAGTAAATTATCACCGTTTCCTTATTTTGACAGTGTTATTCATAATTTAAAGCACGAAGACCTTTATTTCCAAAGTTTTGGGATTGCAAAGTTATTTAATTCTGCCTCGTTTTGGCGTTTTCATTTTGTCTTTTTTAGGAAGGAACAAATGAAGAATGATTCATTGTTTGACCTTGTGAGATAAGACTTGAGACATTTTTACATCTAGATGGAATTTCCACCATTCGTTTAGGAAAAACCATGTCTTGGGTACTCGGTGAGAGACTGAAAAGTCTTTCACATGCGAGTCAGAAAACCATTCGCGTAATTAAAACTGGTCAAAATCTAGTCTATTCTATTTTTTTCTATGGCAATGGTGCCGATGTCGATAATGCTGTCAATGTCAGACATGATATGAGAAAACCAAAATCTAGTCGGAATCTCATCTCAGCGACAGTCAATGTCAAAAATTTGTCAAAAATGTAGGGAAATTAGAGGTATTTTTGACAGATTTAGACTGAGATCAGACTGTGAACGTTCTTAAAATTACTAGAATTGTCCCTCTGCTTATGTATTCCTAGATTAGTTCGTCATTGTTTCCCCTATATTATAAACATGCGGCTAAATATGTTCAAATATAAACGAAGTTTGGATTGATTGGCGTCAGTTCATTATGAATTTAATTACAATCAACTGGATATGGATCGGAAACTATTAAACTTTGCCTTTGTATTTTAGATCGGCGGTTAGATACTGATGTTTGTTTTGCTATGGTGAAAATTGTTTTCAGTAAGTATTTATAATAGTGTTTGCTTGTATATTTTTTTATAGATTGACTTTGAATTTATTCATATTTCTGAGCTGGTCTCAGTATGCATGTACAATCATCATACATGACATCATACTGAAATATACAAATTGTTAAAAAAAAAAATTAGAGGGACAAAGGCAGGAGCTCATTGGGCATCAAAAAATTCTTCCGCATCGCTGTCAATGGGGTAAGTCCCCAAAAAGGCTGGCAGCATTACCACGTTGGATGGCAATGCTGATTCTTTGGGCTAAAAATAGGCCAGCCCTCTGGTCACGTGAAGATTCAACCAATGAGCTCCCGCCTTTTTCATAATAATGATTTTTTTTTGTTATATACTTGTTGTTATGTACTTTTTCTTAATATATATGTATATATATTTTAGTGTTAGCTTGTAATTGTTGTATCTTTGTGAATAAAAACGTGCCAAATTAAAAAAAAAATGTTCATATTTATGAGTAAAGTATAGATAACTTGTCATTTTTACACCCTGTAAAAATACCAATCTGTTATTATATATTATACATTTATTTATATAACCACCCACTTATATACTCAATAAATAATAATAGTAATAAGCTAACGAGTTTATTTGTTGGATCGCGCTAATCTCTGAAACTACCGGTCGGATTTTAAAAGTTCTTTTTGCATTTGAGAACCCAATTCTTCAGGAAGGCTATCTGTGAGGACCGCGCTGGGAATCTTAGGAGCCGAGCAAAGAGAAAAAAAAAATGAATTAAATAAAAACTAAAAACACGCTTTTAAAACGTACTAAAGATTATAAAATAATTAAATTTATTTAAATTGAAATCTAAAAGCGTGGGACGCTTTGTGAATGAATTATAAGTACGCTCCACGCTTTTAAAATTCCACCTCCTGGCTCCATCATCATCATCATCATCGAATCGTCCGCGATCATCGCATAGTCTTTCTTTGGGATTGGACTTATCGAAACAGATCATATGAGCTCAAACTCGAAGGTTTTACTAGTAGCCACTGAAGAGTTCTACTAAATACCTCCTGGCTCCATCATCAGACCCTCGACACCAATCTATTCGACTCGTCAGAACCAATCATACGAGCCCAAACTCAAGTGACACAATCGGCGCAAGCAAATTTTGTTCTGCATCCCGTGGGGGATTCGCTTCAGAGCTTAAGACAAGACAATTCGATGGACTATTATTATTTTATTACAGAATTAATGCAGAGGAGCCCTTGGTTAAATAATACCAGCCGCACAGGTCGATCGATCAGGTTAAGCTACGCTTGCCGCGGTTGGCCTGTGGGTGGGTGACCATCTTTACATACCGAGACCTCTCAGTGACTCGGAAAGCACGTTAAACCGTTGGTCCCGGCTGTCATTCGTGGATCTTTGACAGTCGTTACGGGTAGTCGGAAGCCCGAAAGTCTGACAACCAGTCTTTCCAAGGGGTATGGTATTACCCAGTAACTGGGCTGTGGATGTCAGATAGTCAGTCGCTTCATGTAAAATATTGATACTTATCACTTATCTTTAATAATCGTTTATAAATAAACCCCTTAGGGCTGATTTTTCCAACGCCAGATGATTTTATGGGAGGAATAGTTTTGAATTTTTGCCAGTTCTTCCATACAACATCTTTCAAACGTCAATTTTATCCTACGAATAAAAATTATTTGACGCTTGAAAAATCAGCCCTTTATCGAATTCCTAGAAAACAGAACAATAAAATATTCTACAAACCGTACCTTCCTAAACCCAATTGATCCTCCATCCAAATCTAGTTATTACACCTGGACCGACCTAAAATAACATTTACATTTAAAACCACTGGGGGATATTATTAACTAATCAAAATAATAGTTTGTACTTCCCAATCTCTAGTGAAACTAACGACGAAGCAATTTGAAGTTGTAAATTAGTTAACCACCGGGGTAATTGTGTAAAACACTATCAGTAGCAATCGCTTTCATTTTGACACTTCAACAATATTCATTGCGTTATTGACGTTGATGAAGAGACAAATTTTTCGAAAATAGGTATGAATCAATGGATTAACATTTATGCCATAGATTAGCAATATCATGACAGAAGACATGTACAGACGCCAGCACATCAAGCTACCTGAAACTGTCAAATTTTCCCAATCAACTTTGAACCTAATGCTTTAGCGATAAAGTTGAAAATCTATTAAAGAAATTTGACAGATTGTAGTAACTGTATTTGCTGACGTCTGTAATTTAATCAGCTATCTAACCAGGTACAAAAATTAAAAAAAATGTTTATGGTGGGTTATGCTATTCCACTAGTTTCTTACCTCCCATCAATACACCCAGTCTTCACCCAACTTGAGAGATAGCACTACATAAAGTAAAGTAACTAGTCATTCGAAGTAACTTCAAAGACTACAATATGTTCGGAACAAGACAAAAATAATACGACTGTTCTAACCTGTACATTATTGTAGTTGTGCTGAAAGTAATAAGTTTCCCAGTCTCGCAGACAATCCTTGCCCGTCAGTGGTTTAAGCTGAGTTCTACCGCGATCTTTAAACTCAACAGGTAAGTCAGGCTCTGGTGGAGAAAGCACTCATTTGTTTAAAAATTGGTGATGATTTAAGATTTGAGAGGAGTTTACCCAATGATCGCCTGAAACATGTAACTACTTTTTTTACCAGCATTTTCTCTATAATTATAAATGATTATGGAGTTTTCAGAGCAGTTTACATTTCAAAGGATCATTTTTTTTTTGTAGAAAGCAAATTAGAAAATACCATTAAATAAAAGTCAGAGAAATATTTCCAACTTAGATTTAAGCTTCTTGCTAAAGACAACAATTTAGCATACTTTACTGCAGCAAAATCATAATTACAGTACCTATTGGGTTGACACAAAAGTAATGAGATACTCTACAAAACTTTTTCAAGTTGCAAGTTAATTGTTTTCGATTATATTCTAGAATGTTGTAGAACATTCTAGGTACTTATGATGTGGGGGTATATAAAGCCGCCCTCGCGATCGGTTTAGTCAGTTTGAAGAAAAATGGACGAACGATACGTTCGAACACTATACTTATACGAGTACTTGTTAAGCCACAGTGCGCGGCCTGCGGCTGACAATATCAACACTGCATTGGATGCTGAAAGTACAAGCCATGCGACGGTGTCCCGATGGTTTGACCGTTATAAATCAGGAGACAGGAGCCTTGAAAGTCAGCCACGCTCAGGACGACCGATGACGGTGACGGTGAATGATGATGATTTACGCCGCGAACTGCAGTCGAATCCGGATGCTACCATTCGTGAATTAGCAGAAGCACTTAACTGCAGTCACCACGCCGTGGAATACCATCTGCATGAGATTGGGTATCGAAAAATTTTGGCTCGGTGGGTACCATACATCCTTACAGACGCCAGTCGTGCAGTCCGTGTCGCTATCTGTCAATCACTTTTGCTGCGACCCCCGACGTAAAGAGTTTTTGTCTGATCTGGTTTTGATGAATCATGGATTAATTACGAGAACGATACACGTCGTGCTATTTGGTTGCCTCGAGAAGAAACGCCACCAACTCAACCGAAGCTGAATCAAAAGAACCGCTTAAAAGTTCTGCTTTGCTGTTTCTGGGACGCGCAACACAATGAAACTATAAACGCTGACAAATATTCAACCCAGCTCACCGAACTATCTGCTGCTATCAAGAAAAAACGACGAAGACGAGTCAATTTAGTTTTACGACACGATAACGCTCGACCTCACGTCGCATCTGCCGTTAGCCAACAGTTGTAGAACTTAGCTGGGAGAAGATCAGACTATTATTTGTTTAGAGCCCTGAAACAACATTTGCGGCATAAACAATTTAATCATTTCTCTGATGTAGAGGCGGAGTCGAACTACTTTTTCGAGGAACAGTCATCAGAGTTCTGGGCGAAAGGCATCCAAACTTTGCCGGATCGTTGGCAAGAAGTTTTAAATGCTAATGGTGGTAGGTGGTAGCATCATTGACTAAGCTTTTTGTATTGTAATAATAATAAAAAATATAAAACGTAAACCAAGTTTCTCATTACATTTATGCCAACCTGATATTTCATTTCGAATCATCATCATCTTAGACTTATATAAGTTTGTAAAACCTTCCTTCCTACACCAAGGGTTTGAATCATCCTAAACATCTTTTAGTCCATATTTTATTGTTGCCAACAAAATATCAGTAAATAACAGCGTCGTCTGACCGCACTACCAACTCCATTATACACTACATCAAAATGTACACTGAGGAGATGAAGTGCGTACATTGTTCTCTTCCACGCAACTGTACTAAATCATTCTGGGAGTTCGTCACGCACAACTCTTTTGTTCGCCATTGTACTCGCTTCTAAAGGGTATTGTCGAGTACAGGTGAATGGATGCGGTAGTTTATAGTTCAACAACAGGTAGGGTTGTACTAAAATGTTTTATAGGCAGGGGTAATGCACGTAAGGGCCGGATTTTTTGTTGGAGTAGTTTTTATGGGTCAGAGAGCGAGTGTTTGTGTAATTCCGGGGTTTTATTGAAATTATTCTCGTAATCGTGTAGTTTAAAGTGGGTTTCAGGCTGTTACGTCAAATTTTCGCTGCGTAAGCACTTTTTGTCAACAAAATTTATATTATACAACATGTCCCAGAATTAACGCATAACCTTTTATGGGGTCATTGTACTCATCATTATGAACAACTTTATCTATGGGGCAAACCTGAAATCGCAAAAAAAATCACCTGTTCTCTACATTTCGATGAGTTATGCGAAAATAAATGTAGAGATCAGCTGATTTTTTTTCGCTATTTTGTTCTATAGTAAAAGTTGTTCATAATGATGAGTACAGCCCGCTTCAGAGAAAACGAACCCCCCAAGACTTAAAGAATAATCGCTCAAGCGACGGCAGGCGCGTCACGTGACTGGCCCCGAGCAGCTCCCTCCCCGCCGCCCGCGCCGCACCCATCTCTGCCCGAGCATCCACCGATCCGACTCAAACATTATTTGCATGTTTTTAACCTTTTGACCGCCACGGACGGCTATAGCCGACAAACGAAAACGTGCCAAACACGCCACCAACGTCTACAGCCGTCAAGAAAACGACCTTTTTTAAGTACAAAATAAATATACTAAATTAGAAAAGATTTATTTTGTACTTAAAAAATGTCGTTTTCTTGACGGCTGTAGACGTCGGTGGCGTGTTTGGCACGTTGTCGTTTGTCGGCTATAGCCGTCCGTGGCGGTCAAAAGGTTAATAATTAGGTATTGTGGTATTTTTTTCGGCTTCTGGCCGAACCGTATACCAAGAATAACTTACAAAAAGACACTACGTGCCGTATAGGATACGAACCCGCATCACCAGGCGCCAGACGATCATTAAGACCGTGCCTTATACCAATAGGCTATTGGCTCAGTTAGTAATCTCAACGAAAATTCGAATAGCATTACTCCTTTTATCGAACAAGTTTAATAACGGTTTAATCTTCTAGACATTAAGGTTTAAATTTCAACTTCCACCACGTGAGATACACCTATCATCCACAACCTTGTTTTACAAAATGCAATACGTAACTCCTCAATTAACTAAAAGATAAGGTTGAAATTAGCATAGATTTCTTGTTTAGTTGAATAGAATGTGCTTGATTCCGATTGTTGCACTACCGTCATTTTACTTCAGAAACTTAACTGCTGTATGAACTGCGAGTTAAGGTTGAATTTAGAATACTTCTTCGCCCTATTTACTAAACTGTGATTGAGGGTATAATTATTTTTCAAATCGTTTCGTTTTCGTGCCGATCAGCTTGTGTGTAATGTCTTCGTCGTAAAATTATCCAATTTACGAAGTTTTTGAACAGTTGATTCTATTAACCGATAGTATGGTGCGATTAACAACTTTTTGAAGGCTAAAATAATTGTTGTTCTCTGGGAACAGGAACAAAGCATATAGCACGAGAAATATGGGCCTAACATAACGGTAAGATTTACGTTAAACACATATATATTTATTGTTACAACCATGTTGCATTATTACTTACAAGGTGGATTTTTTATGTATTTCTAATATTATCGTTTTCATTACAGAGAAAAATAGTTCGTAGATGGATACAAAGGTATCAAGCGACGGGTGATGTGAAATGCGATCTCACCCAACTGCTTACACTAATGAATCGGAGCGACACCTTGGGACACACAAAACCTGGGAACTAATTCGAAATAGTGCTGCAAGCTTCAATATGGTTTCGGGCATGAAAAGTCTTCAAGAAGTGATAGACAGTGACTGCCATCGTCTGCGTTATTAATAGACAATTTACTCGGCAGATTGATTGTGTAACTTATCTGATAAAATTGCATTGGAACGTTTGAGCAAGTGTTAATAATTCCCAATATTTGTGGGATCATTATCTCGTAGTTAATCAAAAATAAACAACCTTTATTATTATGAATCCAGTTACTCTTGTTTACAAGTAGTCTTGTAATGTGTTAACGGTGCACCATCTGACCTCACATAATTTTCTAATGCTGTGTTAAAAGGGTTATCAGAAATTGTGATAAAAGAGAAAGATGTATATTGCTATACTGTTAGGTATAGTTTAGCATGTTGGTTCTTCCTCTGTAATTCACAGGCACAAATGACAACATTTCATTTTTTAATCAGGCTTTTTTCCCTATAAGATCATACAGAGTATAAAAAAATAATGTTTTTACAACTTTGAAGAAATAAATATTGTAGTTATGTTACCAGAAATATCTATAAATGAACCGTTATCTAATGTTAAACGTTCTACACCTCACCCAGGGTATATATTTTGTATTTAGTTAATATTTTAAGTAAATAACCCTAATTTAACACAGATAGAAAACTGTATACTCGTAATAACTGTATATGTGGATTCCTAGAAATGTAATTAATGAAATAAATGAATATTGTTTATGCAACATGCCTGGCTGTTCTCACAAACCCCATACGTAACATTTGTTTTCTTAAATATGGATGATTTCTGAAATAAAGTTACGAAAATCACCTAATCAACTATTAAAGAAACTAAAAAAAAGAAAAAAATAAATCTCATCCGCGGATTTGAACTCGTGACCATCGAAATGCTAAGCTGCAGTTCGAACCACTAGACCAACACGCCATTTATATTACATTACGAAAAACTTAAGCGTATGATATCACTACCTAAGGGGGGTCCGGTTTCTCTGAAGCTTACTGTACAATGAACCCATAAAAGACTGTGTTTTCAGAGACACGTTGTATATATTTATTAATTCTTGAAACTTTGATAGTAAATCAAATCTCACAATACCAAACTGCTTGTCAAATATAAAACCAAAAATCTACTATCATAATACCAACGGATTAGCTGCGCCATACGAACATATGAAGAGCTAGCAATTTTTTACAATGGCCGTCTAGGATTATATTTTCAATACCCTTTACGAAGCCACACTGTCATCCTTTTTAAATCCTTCAATATTACCACATATTTTTCCATTTTCTCTTCGTACTTCACATCCACGTCTTATATTTTCTTCAAGGGTTAGTGTGGTTCTATTGTTGATTATGCTTTAGGCTTATTTACGAGGTTCCTCCTTGAATTATGAGGTGTCACCGCGGGGTTGATTTATACGCTGAGTGGATAGCACGACACGCGATCATCTATAGATGGCGAAATAAACTTAATTAACGTTGGGTTTATATCGTAAATTCTTGAACATGCGCGAGTGCACCACGGGGTTTAATGAAAATAGAGGGGTAAAACCCGTATTTTTAAGAATGTTCGCATTTATGTGCTGCTGGGGAGTTCCATGCACCACCTTCTTCCCAGCGAAAGCACTAGGAAGTGGTGAAGGGCGGGCGTTTTGGGAGACTGTCTTATATATATTGACGTTCGAAAAGTGCTGATTCTGAGCCTAATTTGAATAAATTACTTTTCATTTTGATTGATTCCAATTTCAGTCTCTATTTGTCGAAAGAACCTCTTTATTTTTGATATGTTTTTATGACTAGATTTTGAACGTATTTTATTACAACATGCTCGGCATGATCTTCCAATAGTTGTGGTGGTATCAAAAGAGGATTGTACCAACCCGTATACCTTTCCATTATGCAAGTTTACATTTATATAAAAAACACATTTAAAAATATAAAAAATAATGACCTGCTAGTATCGGGAGCAGGATCCAAGCTACCGGTGGTTAGGCCCATGTTAGTAAACATTCAGATTTACTTTTATTTAAACACAAACCTTTGTTTTAAAACCCCCACCGTCATCCTCAAAAACTTCAGACAATCCACACAAACCTATCGATTCTCATCAAACACTCGATTATTATCAATTACAAATCAGGAACTTCCGCAATCTAATTAGTTCAATCGATCAAACACATCGTCGCACAGCTAAGCGATTGCCGCTGAATGAAAGCTACAGAAGGTCGGCTCTATAGAGGCGTGAGGAGCGGGGTGTAAAGTTCAATAATCCTTGATAGAAAAGGAAGGATTCTCCGACCAGACGGGTGTTGTGTCTGGTGGGTTACTGCCCGATTAATGTCAGAACGTTGTACGAGTATATATGCTAGTCGCGAGGTAAACTCTGCCTTCGCGATGCAGGATTTTGCGTGATGTCAGTATATAAAGAGTAAATACGCTCGCATACGAACACTTATCGTCGCCGTGCAGTAAAAACCTCGTGATTGCCATAAAAGTTATTATACGGGGGAAGATAAAAACTATTTAAAATAAAAAAAGGACCGCCCTCAAGGTTCTCACATCAATAGAAGGCGTTAAAATCATCTTAGAGCTGTGCGCGTGTGTTCTAAATATGCATTACTAGGTTTTATTTATTTGATACTTCTAGCATATAAAGGTAAAAAAATATGTAAAAATCAGGAACGCAATTCCTTACGCGATACTCGCACGCACACAGACTCGTATTTATTAAAAAGAGGTAGAGAGAGAGAAAACGTGAATTTAATACGCGTTTTTAATACAGAGCCATCTATTATAAGTTTTAAGAAGCTGTCATAAAGTTGTCGCCATCTTGGAGTTTCATTTTGACGTCACTATCGACTTTTGCACCCTCAAAAACCATGAAAACGACATGATATATTTTTTTTTAATTTTCGCATCAGCCTGTTTGGATTTTCATTTTAACCTAACTATTGGCTTTAGTACCATGGGAAATCATGAAAACTACCTTTTTCTCAGTCGCATGGAGGGACAAAACGCTTTTTCGTTACATGACGATTTCTACCACTTAACTCCTACCGCAAACCGCGTTAAATAACTTCGTTCCAAAAACAATGAATTTTTCTTTGCGAGGTTTTCACTGCACGCTGCATATGGTCACGGATCACGTGACCATATGCAGCCCAAGTAAATGCTTCACGTACACCGGCTGCATGTCACACGTCTATGTGTGCGTACGCCTGTCTCCGCCCGTCATATGGAGCCGACCTTCTGTACCTATTTATTTTGTGCACTAGCTTTGAAACTGAACAACTTCAATGAATGGAACGGAGTTCCTGTCTAGTTGAATCGTTTTACTTGAAACTTGTTTGAACTTGTTCATAAGTTTCAAGTCTTTGTACGTATTATTTTGGTTTTTATTGAGTTGATTCAGTTTTAGTGGCTCTTTTTTAATAGATCAGGTCAATTTAAGTTTTGCATGTTTCTAATTTGTTTTTACTAACCCTTTCCAACCGAGTTATAGTGATCGTGAGTTTCGGCTTTACAAAATTCTGAACAAAAATAAAAAACAACTTAGCGGACGCAACTGGCATAGATCTATCGTGACTCTATCTAAGAATGAGACAAAAATAGTTTTGCACTCTGTGCGCACGTTTCGTCCAGCCAGTTCGTTGAAACCCGGTGAGGGATGGCTGCGTGTTTTAATCCCGGCGCCTCCGCACATAATAATCATGATCGTGCGACTAGCAAATTATTCCTAAACCTCACGTATGAGAGGGTCTGGCTGCTGAAGACCAGCTTGCATGAGATTTTTTTCAGTATTTTTCCAGGACCTCTGAACACTTGCCAAGTAATTACTAAGTTTTTACTGATCTATGCGAGTTTTTTTACTCCCGGTTGCAAATGGCTAAATATTTGCCAATTTATTATAAAATCTATTATACATAGTTATATACAACTTGTAACGTTAAATGCGCAAAACCTCTTAAGGGGTCATTGTACTCATCATTATGAACAACTTTTACTATGGGACCAAACCTGAAATCGCGAAAAAAAAATCAGCTGTTCCCTACATTTATGTTCGCATAACTCGTCATTATGTAGGGAACAGCTGAGTTTTTTTTCGCGATTTTCGGTTTGGTCCCATAGTAAAAGTTGTTCATAATGATGAGTACAATGACCCCTTAAGAGGTTTTGCGCATTTAACGTTACACGTTGTATATATTTTTTTGTATTGTGTTTTCTGGTGTACAGTATAGTATATATAATAAATCTATTTTTACAAAGTCAACAAATGCTTTGTCAAAAATAGTGTTAAAATGTTCATGCTCTAAAACAAAGAAAGTAAAATGTCAGCTAGCTAAAAATATTAAAACGGCAAAATATGCTATAGTATCAAGTTCTTCTAACTGAACTGACAGCTGTGCTACTGGTCACTAGGAACTGATGAAGGGCGGGTGTTTTGGGGGACTGTCTTTTGTAATGTTGACGTTCAAAAAGTGCTGATTCTCAGCCTAGTTAGACTATGACTTTTGATTTTGATTTAGAAAAAAACAACATTAAGGATGAATTGTAAAAAAATCACCGCTCACATTAAGTGTTTGTCATTCTTCGTTCATTTGAGAAATAAACCAAGTGTGAAATCAGTTTTATAAATAACAAAGTTAAAGATCAGCTTCCAGTATAACCGGACGCAGCTGAATACCAGTATTTTATATATTAACAACATACACACACACACACACACCCACACGAGTAACAGGATAACTCTTGGTAAAACTGATTTGTCAGACTTTTGAGCTTCTGACTACCCGTAATGGCTGTCAAATATCGACGACTGACAGCTAGGACCATCAGCTTAACGTGCTTTCCGAAGCATGGAGGCGCCCCTAAATGTAACGGATGTTCTCCCATCCACGAACCGACCGAAAAATTTGCTGTTCCATATTGATCGCGTAAGTATCGTACTTTTCTATGAAAAATCCTATTTTTTTTTTTGATAACTGACGAAAAACTTCGACGAAGGAGGGTTCAGAATCATGTGCTGAATCCACGGTAAAAAAATTGCACGTCGCTGACTCTGCCACCCTGTGAAAAAAAAAAAAAAAACATCAAAAAACTAAGCAAATAACTATAAATCCGAGATAAATTAAACTTTTGAAAGACCCGAAAAGATAAAAAAAATGCCATAAAAGAACTAGTAACCAAAAGTAAAGAAGAAGAATATGATACAATGAAACAGAGCAAATTGAATTTGATGAAGTGTGGACACTAAGAATACTGAACGGTGGAAAGTTTTGCCGTTTCAGTACCTTCGAACGCGGCGAGGAATAAATTGGAATCCAATTGTTTGGTGTAAACATTAGAAACCTATTTCGAACGATTTACTTAGTTATTGAAATTATTGGAGGAATGACTGGGAAGAGTTTGGAAACACTGTTCTGGGATTATGTTAAAAAAAAAATATATTTAAAAGGAGAAATTTTCCTTACTGCTTGATTCAGTTTATTACCATTATAAACAACCTTCATCCAGGCACTGCTTTGAATATGTATTTAATTACTTATGGCACTTAACTTCTTGTTAAATTAACCTTGTCGATATTTCTCATTTATTTATTTACGACGCAATCTGTTTCTATTTCATTTTCCCTCTGTTCGAATTCATTTTCAAGTCAGTGCTACGAGCTAACATTTGTGATGGTACTATAAAGTATAACTTTTGCCACTACTTTCAATCTGCGTACCCTTTTCCCAACTATGTTAGGGTCGGCTTCCAGTCTAACCGGACGCACCTGAATACCAGTTTACATAGAGCTACTGCCTATCTGACCTCCACAGCCCAGTAACTGGGTGATACGATACCCCTTGGTAAGAGTGGTTGTCGGACTTTTGGGCTTCTGACTACCCGTGACTACGAATGACAGGCGGAACATTGGTTGCGGCGGTCTTTCGGCACCAGACGGGATTTTGGCACGGCATATGTAATAGATGGTCACCCACCCATGAACCGACCGCAGCAAGCGTAGCCACGAGCCCCTCTATCGTCACTTTAACATATAATAGGTGCCCAAAAACTGACGATACTAGTTCCACAAAGAGTTAACAGTTTTATTTTATTCGCTTCATACAGTTGCAACACCGAGCACGTCGGTCAGTACTCATTCTTTTGCAATCTGAACAGGAAAATAAAGAAAACCTTTCAATGCGCTCCGAGTTGAAATGTGCAATATTTATTACTATCTTCCGCGATGTTTTCTTCAAACAAAATACTGTAAAGCACATTGTGAATTGAATAAAACTCGGGAGTGTATGAAAAGATAACGATGTACATACTTTTTGTCGATAAAATGTTCCTAGACGTCATTTACTTCGATATCCTTAATTAATGATAGGGTGAGGCACTTTGAAGTAGACGTGTTCTTGAGTGGAGAACGCGAATCAGCAAACGGTAGGGGGACTTCAGTCTAGATGGAGCGACGATATTCGTAGAGTGGCTGGTAGCAGCTGGAAGAGAGTTGCCGAGAATCGAGCTGCATGGCATGTATTTGGAAAGGCCTATGTCCAGCAGTGGACAAGGCAGTGGCAAGCTGATGACGATGATGATGAATATATTTTTTCCAAAGCAATCCATTAAATTGTTTCCTACCTAAATGTTTATTTAAAGAAAGTAGTCCAATTGCCTGTTGAATGCAATAAATTGGAGTAACAACGAATGTTGTACCATATAATGATTGTTCCGGGGGAACTATTTGTTATGACATCAATTAAATGCATACAACAGGCGATTTCATTGCTCCAGGTATGCCTTAAATTAAAATACAATGACTTACATTCTAGCTTAGGTCAAAACAGTAACGACCCGTTTGGACCCCTCCTTCGAAAGTAAGTCATCAATTCAATCCGAACAGATGGCTCTGAAATCGCTACTAGGCTTCGGTGAAATTCATGAATTCGAAGTCACCCAATCTTATTGTCTCATATTTTTACTCCAACAGATATTGAACGCATGAATTCTGATAGAATTTATCGTTAGCACTTTGAATCTTATAGAAATATAGGGACGGACGGATTGCCGAACAAGATTGTGGAAGCTTAATTGGGGAACGAGAAAACCGGTTTGTACTCGTAGCACAAAAATCAAAGAAATGTGACATCTTCCTACCTGCACTGGGCTAGCGTGGTGATTTACGGCCCATTCCCTCTCACGTGGAGGCCTATGTCCCAGCAGTGGGAACGTTATTGGCTGATTATGAAGTTGTGAATACTATAATAATAATATTAATAATAATAATTTATTTCATAAGCCTAATACAATAAGGAGAGAGAAAAGGGTCAACAATGCATTATGAACTTAATTATCTTATAATCCTTATATTATTAGGCTAAGTAATTGCACATTGTGTGAAACTCCTGACACCCAAACTAGGACATGTCCTGTATCTTAGGTGTCAGCGTTTCTACCTGCCCTTCACATTCGTGCGGCCCTACTTACTATTGCATGCAGAAATAAGGATGATAACAATTATTATAATCTAGGTTTTTTACAAATACAATATACAGGGTGTAAGGAGAACGCTTCCGAAGCCAGAACGTACATTATATACAACCTGAATGCTAACGAATACCAATAACCTTTCGCTTTAAATTGGTTATTTTCAAAACTTCATATTTCGTAAACACGCAATGGAAACCGTAAAAAAACGTGAGGTCACTGACACGCAAAGCAACATTGCGCCACAGCGCGTACGCGCGTCGCGGGCGCCGAGCGCTCCGTACGGCCGCGTCACGGGATTTATACGGAATTTACAAACACCACTTTGAAAATCCCTACCCCTACAACACTTCAGAAAATTATAAATTTTAATCGCATTCGTAGCCTACTGTTAAACATTAAAGCTCACAGGGGTATTTTACGTACCTGTCTAAATCCTTTGTGACCTTATGAGGTCTGGCTCGAACTGCGCTCCGTCCATTTCAATACAAAGCCGGGCCCGTCGCTGTGTCGATCCGTGAACACGAGGCATTAGTGTAGGATCCTCAACACATTTTGTACGTAATCTATCAAAAACGCTCACTATTCTGCTCAGCATTTCATCAGCACTGTCACATTCCCGATTAAACACTCTTTCTTTCACATAACCCCACAAAAAGAAGTCCAAAGGTTTTAAGTCGGGCGAACGAGCCGGCTAGGCGTGCGGCCCCAGCCTTCCGATCCAGCGGTCATCAAAAAGCTCAGTGAGACGCTCGCGGACGGGGCCCGTAACATGCGGTGGAGCGCCATCGTGCTGGAACCATGCTCGACGAAATTCAGCCAGCGATACATTATCTAGCATATCATCTAAATGTCCGTTTATAAAATTAAGATATGCTGATCCATTGAGGCGCTGCGGTAGAAACACTGGTCCTAAAATTCGTCCATTAAAAACACCAGCCCATACGTTGACGGACCATCTGGTCTGATGGCCGGTTTCTTGAGTGGCGGACGGGTTCACGTCTGACCATACATGGGCATTCTTTCTGTTCCACATCCCGTTTCTCGTGAATGTGGACTCTTCCGTCCAGATAATGTGCTCAATAAAGCCAGGCGCTCGTTGTTGTTGATCTAGCAGCCAACGACAGTACGCACGACGACGAACGTGATCATTGGGTAGCAAAGCTTGTACTTTGTGTATTGTAGGGCCGCATTCTGTTCCGGCGCAAGACTTTGTGAACTGTCCAGTGAGAGACTGTCGGTACGCCCCGGCGCCACAATAATTTCGCGGCACTTCGTGTGCCCAGGCGTGGATTTTGGCGAATCACATTTAAAATACGCTCCTCGGTCCGAACATTCACTTGATGATCACCACCTGCCGCGCCGCCACCGGAGCAATCGGTCGATTTTCTAAGACTCGCTGAAAAGCCGCCGTTATCATGCGAGAATCAGACGGATGCCGGACGTTCGGAAATCTGTTTCGGTAAATTCTCAACGCTAGAGAAGCATTGCCACGGGCTTCTCCTAAACACATCAACATGTTGCCGTATTCACGAGCACTGTACACGTATGCCTCAGCCCTCAGGCATTGTTTAACACAACAAAAATAATAACTAAAAACAATAAAACAGCACTAGAAACGTAACAATAATAACTAAACACAAATTTAAAACTAACAGAACAGTATTAAATACGATTCAATAGCTATCGATCTATTAAACGTAACGCACATTGGCTCACGAACGGAGTCGGAAAGGAACTAACTAGATTAATAAAGAAGTACTAAAAAGATCAAACAATGCCGCCAAACAAAAGCCGCGCGTGCGCCGCCGACTCGGTGGCTCGTAGTCACTTAGCGGCGTCTTTGACTGTGCAAAGATCAACAAATTACAGAGGAGAAAATGTTAAAAGAATAATTATGAAATCAAAAACTATTTATTTTTAATTGTTAGGAAATTGTACTTATGCTTTATTACAAACTGTTTTCATTTTCTAACTTTTAAATAAGATTTAACGGGTTTCTTAGATTAAATTAATTTAAGTATCCACTTTAATTTGATTGGGTTTACTTACTAAATGAAGGATACAATTACTGCAAAAAAACGAGCGCGAGTCGTGTGACATAAAGTTCAAATTCAATTGAATCACGCGCGCTAGTTGCTTCAAACTGTACACGCGATGAAATTTGTTTTGTCAATCACAGCTAAAGTCGGCGATCTTTTACTTTATTTCATTCACTATCGATTATCGACTTACATACAAAACTGTTATTAAATGCACGACACAGTGCATCAATTTAAAACTGTTGACGCTTCTGTAATGTTTTTTCTCATTTATTTTGGCGGCACTTTACAAAGGATGCTTATGGTCGCCGCCGCGTCGCGCATAGCCGTGGACGCCTACCTCTCAAACTAGATGGCCCGGGTTCAAACCTCGGCCTATCAATGAGTTTTGTGATCATTTACCTTGATTATCAGTATTCGAAGGAAGGTTATTAGTACTAACTTGAGCACGTCGGATCAAAATTGTAACCCTGTTCAAGGGGAAAATCATTACGATCCTTGCATGAATGAAATCCGAAAGCAGATATCCCACGAGTAGGTAGAACTGAAATGAAAAGCCATTTGCTTCAAGCGATCGAGTAAAGGTTAGGAGCACCGCCGCGCGAGCGAGCCGTCGCGTCGCGTGGACTTGGGGTCGTCGGCCGCGCCGCGCAGCTGTTAGCGAGCGCGCGCGCACTTTGAACTCGAGGTTATGCGCGAGCGTCAGATGATATTTATTTACGAATACGTTGCTGGTTAGAGTTGTTAAGAAAAAAAATGTGTTTAATCGCAAATAATGGTTTCATTTAACTGTTCTCACAGCATAGTGTACGAAAAATGCTAAAAAAATACGTAAAATTGTTCATTTTTTTTTTCAGTTTTTTTGATGGTATCGTATCGAGAATCACTAGCCCTATCACCTGTCTTCGTTTTCGGAAGCGTTTCCCTGGCACCCTGTATGTAGATACAATTTAAGTAACCAACCTAATTTATGTCTGCTATAAATATGTGGAGAAGTGAGTGTAGTGTATGGGAGAGTGTAGTGTAGGGTAAAGTGTAGCGTGAGGGTGAGTGTAGTGTGCAGGTGAGTTTAGTGTGAGAGAGTGTATGTGTGTGTTGTTCAGTTGCGGATGTGTGCCTTTTAAGCTGCGTGTGGTATGAATGCAATGATTTAAGCAGCGCTGCTATCCAACAAATCCTCAGTTTCCATATAGGTTAGAGAACTAAGCCAATCCTTTACCTTCATTTTGCAGTTTATTCTGTTTAGGTGAAATATTTTTAACTATTTGTTTGTCTTATTGTACGACCTTACGCTAAGGATAAAATAGTGTTTACTCGCAAAAGAGGTTCTTGTTCGATCGGGCTTAAAGACTGTATGTTTAATTCTACCTCGAGGCTCCAGCAGAGGTCGCGATTTGTGTTATAGTTATACTGTTAATATAAAGTTTATACATCTACCAAGGAAGATGCAATTTCTGTTTCTAATCAGTATTCTTGCCTGTTCTTGTCCATGGAAACCTCTTACGCTTAAGAGCCCATTCCTAACTAGTCATCGTTCATTCATCTTTCTGAATGACTGTTTCCTTAACAATTCAAAAGTGCCTATAAATTGTTTAGTTGAAATAGATGCTTTAAGTTTGAGTGTCAGTGTGCATTATTGGTTATCTAACAGTTTGACCATTATGTCTGACAATGCCTTCCTAGTTTTAATATATTTTTAATCCTTTCTTGTCACCCTTTTTCTAACACCAAATGAATGCCTGTCTCTGTTTAAAAACCAACCAACACACGTTCACCATTTTCCTTTCCCGTGTATTTCAACAATTTCAACCACGCACGTATCATATCTATAACAAATAGATTCTATGTTTTCGAATACCTATAGTTGTGCTGTGTCTTAAAGGTGAATCTGTAAATCGATTATTGATACCGATTAATGAGTAAGAAAGGTTTAGTATAATAATATGTATAAAATGGTGATGAATAACTGATTTTAAGAGAGTAAGCGTGGAGTTACTTGCCGGCTCTTCTCCATAGAGAACGACCAATTGAAACCGCGCACCTAGCTTCTGACGTTTCATAAGTGCTCATGTAGGTTTATGTTTGTGTGAAATAAAATATTTTGATTTCGAGTTTGACCAAAATCATTGGAATCACGATCGCAAAAAGTTTGTAATATATCCGATTAAAATAAAACTCTTTCTCTCATTGACGTAGTCTTGAAAAATGACAAAAAGTAAATCTAGAATCTTCATTCACTTTAATGACCTAGAAAAACCTGAAGCTCTTTTGAACCGACATTCTTTACAAAGCTGGGGAAAAATCTATTAAAACTGTAGTTAAATCACTAATTAGTTTTAAAGAGTCGGAAAAAAGTCGGAGTTGGGTATAGTCCTTGCAATTCACGAGCGCACATCATGTGACTCTTATACCATTGTCATAAGGTATAAATTGCAATGAGTGACGGGTTTGTGAAATATAATAATTCTAAAAGGAATTAAACACATTTGCGTCTGATGTTCAAAGCGAGGTAATCATTTCATTCGCGGTCAAAGAGAATATTCCGTTTTATTGCAATTAAAAATGCATGGCGGTAAATCTGTGCTAGCTTTTTATGCGTCGAAGAATATTATTCATACTTTTTTCTGATAATGAGTGTAGAATTTATCGTTGGCCTTTTTGCCGGTAATAAGATTGAAATGGGACTGAAAACAAATGAGTTGAAATAAAGACTAACATTATATTATGAGTGAACATAATTAGATTGAAAATTTTTATAGCACCTTTGATTAATTACGTTTTTTAATTCTTTTAAATTGATAAGATTTGCATGAGAGCCGTAGGATTTCACTACATTTTTTTTCCTATGCTATGTAAGAAACAAAACATTCTTCCGCATATAATCAGCCTATAATGTTCCCACTGCTGTTACCGAGGCCTAATCGGCGTGAGAGGAAGTGGGCCGTAATCCACCACGCGGGCCCAGTGCGGGTTGGTAGATGTCACATGTCTTCGAACTTTTGGTTCTAAGATTCTTCTCACTATTTCGTTCTTCTGAACACACACAGATTTACATTATTTTTTCTAAGCGAAAACAAAACCACGAACAATGCAACTAAAACCTCTACATCTCGGTACTAAATCTATAAGCCCGTAAGATGGGTGAACACAAAATGTTTGTAGCTTGAAAACATGAATATGCATCTATCCAGCCCAGCTTAACGTGTAGAAACGTGAATTATGAACGAACAGTGGGATTCCCTTTTCATATTTAGCTGCAATGGAACAATGTAAAAAAGTTTGGAGTTTTATTCCAGTGTTGGAAAAAATTAAGTGTTTTTTTTTTTGAGATTTTGCTTCTGTGTTCCCTTTCAAAAGTGGAGTGAATAAAAACGGAAAATTTCAGGCAGACAGCCCCAACTGATGATGAGTGGTCGCCGATGCCGATGGACATCTGCGAAGCCATCCTAAAGACAAAGGTGAAATGTCTCATATGAATGTAAGTATATATTAAAGTAAAAGATCTCCAGATTGCATTTCAGCCATGGTGACCAATCTCATCAGAGACCAGCATTCAGAAGCCAGCCAGAAGTTATTATGGGTGGTGTCTGCACAGACACAGATGCACTCGCTTTTCCCTCACTGTCATTGACCGAAGGGACGGTAATCTGACACCGGAGAGATATCAAGCCCGTTGGCCCGTTGGCCGTTGGCCGGGTTAACGTGCTTTCGAAACTCCGGGTTGTTACTAATTAATTCGCAGTGGATAAACCCAATAACACTTTGCCCGACCTGGGAATCGAACCCCTAACCCCCATGTTTAGCAGTCGCGCTTGCGACCACGAAACTAACGGAGCAGAAAAAAGTAAATATATACCCATATCTTTCAAACGGAATCAGAGCTGCAGTTCTTACCGTAAGTCTACACTCGGATGAATCGTTCACAAAGAGTTCATCTGTTACTTTTACTTTACGGTCGGTGTAGACCCAACGATACGGTCGTTTTATCTTCACTCTTCGAATTTGTTTTTGTGTAAACAGGATCAGAGCGTTCTTTTGTTGAGCTATCTATACTGTGTCAAGAATATCAAGAATTTAATGCTTAGGGCCCGCGTGGAGTTCGGCTCACTCCCTCTCACACAGAGAAGACCCGTGTCTCAGCAGCGGGAATATTATGGGCTAATTACGCTAATGCCCTTAGATACTATTGGTCTATGGTCGTTTAGTCTAAGCCCGCCTTTAGCAGACTAAAGACTACTAGACTACGATTTCATAGCAAATACCAGGAGAAAGCGCTATGAGTGCATGTTTTCATCGCAAGAGTCTATAATTTGTGCCGTTCTATAATAAAACGGAGTTCCTAGGATAGAGTTACTTACAGAGAATCTTTGACAATTTCTCATTTTGAACAAGACTAAGTAACATGATTTTGTTTCTTCGCCTCACCTCGCATTTTTCTTTTCCCTCGAAGCTTAAATTATATTGGTTCATAATTTGTAGCTGGATTCAAGAAGTATAGGACCAGTCGATGTGGAAACACTTGGCAGAGGCAAAGGTCAGCAGTGGACGTCGTACGGCTTAAATGATGATAATGACTGTTGCGTTGTGAATAGTCTGTGATCAACTTAAAAGTTATGTGTGATGTCTAAGGCCCCGTTTTCGGGCACGAAGCGGCAAGCGACACGTACACGCGTCACCAGTTGCCGTCGGTCGCTCCACAAGTTACGTTTCGGTGACTCTTGGCAGGTCATAAAGAGAAAACAAGCTGTTTTTTTTTTGTTTATTCTACATATATATATTATCTATAATATTTATGGTGTACATAATAAAGAAGTTTCTGTTCTATTCTATATCAAAGTCTAAACTGCTTTCATTGATTTTCTCCGCAGTCGCTATAGCAAGATGTACGTACCCCTTGAGCGTGTAGCTCGTGAGCGCAGGGTAAGTTTATACGAGAATTAATGTACTACAGCTACATGAAATTGTTTAATCACACCAGTTTCCAATAGTAAATTAAGTGCTTTTCACACCACCTGCTCGCTAACTTCAAATTACATGTCATTGAATCCTAACCTAAAGCAAGTTATTTAAGCCCTAGGCTCTAGCCGTGCATTAGTGTTGTACTGAATTTCATTATGACCCGCTGGCCTTTAATGTGACTTAATATATTAACAAATAAAAATATTTTTTTCTATAAATGTATAGGTTGACCAAAGAGTTCTCATTTTATAGGTTTTAGTTATCGTCAACGAACAAAATGATTGGTTGTTGAGGCGTGTAAGCCCCGAGTTAGAATTTGAATGTTGAATTTGGGCTGAGGCTCCATTGACGATATTATTTTTTCTGTTTTAGATGAAAATGCATGAGATTACATAGAAAAAAAAAAGAACCCGACAGGCAGTAGGTATGTCATTTTAGTTCAATCTCAGAAGGGCAATTCTCGTAACTTAAAACGTTCAAAATCTAGTCGCAGTCTCATCTCAGCATTGAGATGGGATATAACAGGAGATGCCCTGTTATTCTATACACGGTTGTAGGTAGGTGCCAGAGCAGCCATCTTTGTCGCCAAGTTTCGTGGTAGTTCAGCTGTCAAATGGTTGTTTATTTTTTGTATTATTGAGATTTGCGAGAAAATTACGAGGACTTTACCTTTAAAACTGCATGTAAATGTTGAAAAACAGCAATTCAACATGCCTGTGTATTGTATTGTGAAGTGTGGTGCAAGGAAGAATGAAAATCAACCTCAACTTTCTTTGCACAGGTTAGTAACCGGTTTTCATGCAATAACACATACAATAATAGACATTCGATGATATAATTGTAACGCGATCATGAATTTATGGCTAAAGTATTGATATTTGGGTGAATTTCCGTATAACAGACCTTTTTATTATTTTGTTAATTCATTCGTTTGTTTACAATAATATGTCATAATAGAATAGTGTTGTACCGTTGCCTAATAGTTTCCGGAACTAGTTCCTCCGCTGGAACGATATCGGTATATTCTGCTATGTTAACATAAATAGTCCTGCGTCTTATTAGCTCCGATTGACCTTGCTAGGTCCGGCCCGTGGTTCACAGCACCAAAATCAAAATATTTTCTTTCACATAAACCTACATGGGCACTTATGAAACGTCAGAAGCTAGATGCACGGTTCCAAATGGTGGTTTCCTATGCAGAAGAACCAGCGAGAAACTCCACGGTTACTCTTTTAAAAACAATTGGCTTTTACAATGTCTTCTATTTTTTTAAGTACCTGGTACTTGTTGACAGGCCTACACTGTCCTCCCCTACCTATTAACATTGTAAAAGCCAATTATTTTGAGTAACCGTGGAGTTTCTTGCCGACTCTTCTCCATAGAAACCACCAATTGGAACCGTGCACATAGCTTCTGACGTTTCCTATTGATTTTACTTTCATATGCTAATATAATATAGCTGTAACCAAAATTATTTATTGATAAAAATACTTGCACTTTTTATAGGTTTCCTAAAAAGGAAGGACTAAAGAAAAAGTGGTTAGAGGCTATTGGTGAAGAAAATATTAATCCCCGACATAAAGAATGGTACCTCTGTTCACTTCACTTTGAAGAAAGCTGTTTCAATAGAACACTTGATGTAATGAGATTACATGATAACTCTGTTCCCACAGCATTTTTGGTAAATGTGTATTAAAATGATTGATTAATAATAGCCTGGCCGTTTGGCCTGAAATAAATAAATAGATATATATTAATTACATATATAAAAATAATAATAAATAAATAAATCATATTCCACAACTTTCACACAACGCCATCTAGTCCCAAACTAAGCAGAGCTTGTGCTATGAGTACTAAGACAGCTGATAAACATACATATACAGCGTGTAACGGAAGGGGGGTATCAACCCTGAAGCAGGTGAATGTGCTCATGAAACTCAACAACTTTCCCCAAAAAACATAGGTCGAAATATGAAAAAAAAATTTGGCCCTCCCTTACAAAACTGACTACCAGCTGATTGATTTACTATGGGAGGGCCAAATTTTTTTTACATATGGATACATATCTCTTCACGCTGTTTTCCTTCACTTTAATACGTAAACGTGATGCAATTAAAAAGTGTTTTTTAATTCTGTGCCGAAAAAACACTTGGCATTAATTTTATTTTCAGGGAAGAAAGTTGATTGCGATAATTTGACAGTTTCGGGTAGCTTGATGTGCTGGCGTCTGTACCTATCGATAAATAGTTCATGTGAGTCTTTTACGCATAACAAAAGATTAGAAATAAAGTATTTTCGCATACTGTATTTTTATGCAAAATTATAAAGTATGTTTATCGAAAATAAACTAGGATACGTTACTATAAAGTAGGCAACCTTAGTTAGAACGGACTATAAGTTAGTATACTATATTATGATCCAAACGTGATAACTAGTACGACTCGTATTTAGTATCGATACTCGTTATAGTAACACCAATGTTCCTTGATTGATACAACCCTAGCAATGGCAGCCATTTTTTGAGACAATATGAGTTGTAGGTAGGCACCCTTTTTTCGTAGGTATTTCCAGTCCATATATATATGTCTATGCATCTCAGCGACAAACAAATGTCAAAAACTTATCAAAGTGTCCCTTTTGATAATTTTTGACATTTGTTTGTCGATCTCAGTCTCAATCTATCAAATATGCCTCCCTAAATTAGAGGTATTTTTGACAGATTTAGACAGATCACTTTGTGAACGTTCCTGAAAATACGAATATTGCCCCTCTTGAAAAGTGAGCTAGTTTTGAATCACGGTTGTAGTCGGGTTTCGATTTTGTAAGTTTATTTTAATCCTTTTAGTGTGTTATATTTTTGGAACCGTCTCCTCAAGCCCTTTATTTTGACATCCCATATAGTAATGGTACTAATTTATTTTTCAAGACCTTACTTTGTTGCCGTCTAAAATCCGCCATTTTGATTTTATAAAAACAAAACTTAGCCTTTGCGCGAGCCAAACGAGTCGATATCGACATGTTACCGACGTGACCGAGATGTTTAAAATCTATGCAGTCGTGAGGATGCTTCAAGGAATTCCACATACAAAGATACACAGTTAAGTACGCACATCTAGAATCCTTCGCTGCGTTCAACATTCAAAATCGCGCCCAAGACATTAAAGCACTGCTTTATGCCCTTAGTGAATAATCTTCTATTATATGTACCCTTGTGCAACCGATAATTTAATCAATCGTCTGTACAGATCCTTGGGCTCCGATTTCATCCTCGATTGCTCCAATAATCGTGTGCCAAACAGTTGCGCCAGACATGGCAATTAGCTGAAGCCCGTAACTGATTGTATGTTGTAGTGGGTAACTGGTTATCGATGGCTTTGCATTAACTACTCAGGAAACTATTAGGAGATTTCTGCCTACTTCGACAAATGATGCCGAACGATTACGATTTTTTACGTATTCAATTTTGCTAACCAATATAGTTAAACAATGTGATGGGCAAGAATAGAATTTTGTCTATGAAAATCATTAGGTGAATTAGCAGGTCAGGTGGTATTATTAGGTGTAAAACCACTCTTAGACTCCGTTCACTGACGCAGTTACAAGTTGACAGGGCATGCGGTGCAAGATATAAGGTGGGCCATTATCTGTGCTTAGTCAATTTATCACCATCAACAGGTCAAAGACAATCTTCACAGATGGGAGATCTTCAGTGCAATCATATTATTATTATATTCTTAATTCTACTCCTGACAGACTCTGTGAGGAGTAGAATTATGCACTGAAGATCCATCTACTAAGTTTTGAGTCCATACATTTTCGCTCATCTCTTTTTTATTCCAGCTCGTAATAAAAATGGTAAGGATGAACGTCTTCAATAAACACGAAGAAAAAAGTTAGTGTATTTATTGTCTAATTCAAAAGAGGTAAAATTACTTAGGTAAATCATTTATTTTGTACCCAAAATGTTTTAATTTTGCATACAGGAGACGTATGTCTACTACGTACGTCTCCTGTGAGAGTAGGTATTTTTTTTTTAAAACGTCCCCCACACTTGGAATCTCTCCTGTATTGTGGGTGCATTTACAAACATTTAAACTCACATACACAAACAGCTAGACCCGGAAGAACTACTTGTAGGTCATACAAATTAATATTTGTTCCGTGCGGGAATCGAACCCACGACACGTAGCGCAGCAGTCAATAGCTTAACCACTGCGCCGACCGTGCCGTCAAATTGTTATCGGCGTGGATACTTTATTCATACAATCAATACAAATTAGTACACCCAGGAGTGGTTTATACCCGTACCGCAATACCATGTTATTATCATTCACAATTGACAAGCTGACGCAAACATCGTGCGTATGCACGCTAAATTATTGGCTCGATCAGGCGTGAAATCTGAGCATAAGACAGATTCCGTTGCGACGGAGACTGAATGCGTTTCAGTGCTGACAGTTTAATGTCCAAGATTATGTACAGACGCCAGCACATCAAGCTACCCGAAACTGTCAAAATATGTTCCCAATCAACCTTGAACCGAATGCTTTAGTGATCCAAATATATGAATTGTGGAAACAGATGGGTTCAAAAATATCCAACTAGCTTCTGCCCATGAGTTCATCCACATGAAAGACGCCCGCGCTATTACTTCGTTTTCGCTTACTTTTTTTTTGGTCCGGTTCCTGAGTGCCGTAGCGTGATGCTTAATGTTTGTGTGTATGTGATAGCCTTCCTCAAGAATTGGGCTATCAAATACAAAAAAAAAAATCCGACTGGTGGTTTCCGTCCGTCCGTCCGTCTGTCACCAGTCTGTATCTCCTGAACCATGATAGTTAGACAGTTGAAAATTTCATAGATGATGTATTTCTGTTGCTGCTATAACAACAAATACTAAAAAACAGAATAAAATAAATACTTAAGGTGTTCCCATACAACAAAACAAAACCCTTCGTGCGCGAATCCGACTCGCACTTGGCCGGTTTTTATTACCAAAGTAAGACATAAAACGATTTAAGAGGGTTCATCCCTTAGAGCCATGTTGGAGATTCAAAATTGATGATTTCCGACGGACAATAAAACCATAATGTGTTTAATTTATAGATGAGATATTGACGTCATATTATTGGGAATTTTATAATCTAGTGCATGGCTGAAAAACATTTTCAATTTTTTGTATAGTTTTCTCATCAGAACCGTTTTTATGCAAGCCTTTTTTCAAACTAGCGATCGACGGTCAAAGCAGATGCGAGATATTAGTAAAACCGTATACGACAAACTTATAACAACATTACTTTATAAAAAATAATAACATTTATTAGTGCATGGCTGAAAAAAAAACACCATTACTGTAAGTTTTCATTCAAGAAAAGTATATTCAAAAGTGTCAATTGTAGCCACTTTTCGAGATATTAAACGTGTTAGTTTATGATGAAATCTGAAATATTTATATTTTCTTTTAGACCTAGTAAATTAAGACATTTATGTTCTAAAACATGGTTCAAATATTTTTTTAATAACTTATACGTTTATTTTACTATGAATTATTTAGTATTAGCTCATTTCACCAAAGCTGATTTCACCAAACCTTTTATCCGTGGAATAAAATTAACGTCTGACAGTTCTAGTATGGATAAACTGTCAAAAATTCAATATTTCTTTTCAGGAGATAAGACTTATTGTGGCGATAAAAGTTTGGTGGAATTCGGCCTAACTAAATAATTATCACCAAAGTAATTGTTTTACACTAGGCCGCAAAGAAAGCGGGTCAGTAACAAAAACTTCAATAACATTAAAAATATTGGAGCGCTCGTTGGAAGTCTTTATGAAATAATGACTGTATTATAAAATTCATAGTGCTTTAATCAATGCCATAAAATTTTAAGAATAAGAAATTAATTTTGTATAAGACTAAGTTAAGTAAAAATGACCAATTTCACTAGATTTGAAAAAATGTGCAACGGGATCAAATATGCAATTTTTACACATTTTAGTATTTTGTGTTGCCACCACGAGCTGTTAATATAGCTGTTATGTGGTTTGGCATGCCTTCCACCAGATTTCTGGCTCATGCTAAAGAATATTCTCCCATTCCTCTAATAATGCCGTATGCCACTTTCTCTTCAATGCAAGCTATTCCGCTACACTCTTCAGGGGTGTAGCGGAATAGCTTGCATAGTGGCATGATTTGATCAGAATAATGACTTTCTGCACAAGAATACCATATTTGTAAACAGAAACAAAAGTAAAACAAAATCGTTTCAAAGTTTTTAAAATTAAAACAATCGTCTTTATTTTTTATTTATTGTTTTTAATACAATCACCAAAAAGAAATAAAAAGGTTTTACTTCATCCTATATTTGTAATGAAATAAACTTCAATGTAGTTTTTACTTTATAAGCATTGATCATATTATTAGGTTAAGATTGAGTTTCTGTACAGCTGTCAACTGAGACGTCACTCCAACGCCTATAAAAGCGGTTGTCAACCGAGCCGCGCCCCTTTTCTCCTGTCAGCGCTCGCGCGGTAAGGTCGTTGGATTTCGTCTTGGATCATAGCTAAGTCTTTGTTTGGTGATCATTTCCTTTTGTCTATTGTGTTTTGTTGAAGTTGATTGTTTCCTAATAAATAGTGCGTGATTATCGTGTTAATTATTTAGTTTGTTATTTAAATATAAGTTAGGCTAACTTGACAGTTGTTTTTTTTTATTTAAATACCACTCCTGGTCCCTAAGAATATATTTTAAAAGTTATCGCATATTTTGTGACCGACCCGCTTTATTTGCTGCCTATATATATTATTAAAAAAATATATATATTAAAATTCCTTATTACATACATTTGAAGACGTGTGGCATCAAACAACCCGGACTGCCCACTCCCTCTCAACGAGTGGAGGCGGCCTGTGTTCCAGAAGTGGGAACATTATGACTGATCATACTATGCTATTATGCGAAGATAACAAATCATGCAAACTTTTTCCTCATAGGAAAAAGAAACTGTGGCAGATATTTTATCAGTAAACCCTTACCGAAATGAATATTCAAAAAACGTTAATTGCTTTAAAAGTAAAAATATTTTCACAGTTCCTATCTTGGTTAATGAAGAGCTGGTACTACCGAGACAGTGCTAAGACCCGAGCTCTGATTTCCCAAGAGAAGAACAACAGACCGTCAGAAAAATTGAAACTGAAAGCGCAACTTCATAACGATAATATTTCTCGTTTCATACTTTGAAGAAAATTAGATTTTTTTAATAATTTTTTTACTTCCAAGTTTATAACTCGAGTTGTTTTAAAAGTATTCCCTAAGCGTCAGTACTACCTAAATTGGACTAGATTTTATATAAAATCGCTTGAATAATGGTATTAAATTTAGTGTCAGGGGAAATAAAATATACTTGGCATTAATTTGGAACTTAAAGAAAAATAATAGGAGCGACGAGACGACAAAACGACGACACGACGAGAAGACGGTACGAGATTTGTTACATAATTATGTACAGACGCCAGCACATCAAGATAACTATTATCTGTCAAATTTCTTTAATAGATTTTCAACTTTATTGCTAAACCATTAGGTTAAAGTTCATTGGGAAAGTTTGACAGTTTCGGGTAGCTTGATTTGCTGGCGTCTGTACATTCTGTCTGTGTCTGTCACCAGGCTGTATCTCATGAACCGTGATAATTAGACAGTTGAAATTTTCACAGATGATGTATTTCTGTTGCCGCTATAACAAAAAATACTAAAAAAACAGAATAAAAGAAATATTTAAGGGGGCTCCCATACAACAAACATGATTTTTTTTGTCATTTTTATAGATAATGGTACGGAACCCTTCGTACGCGAATCTGACTCGCACTCGGACGGTTTTTTTGTTTTTGCTCGGCTCTTAAGAGTTAGCCTTAGTCTTAGCCTTCTTCAAAATTCTTAAGAAAGGCTAAGGCTAAAGCTAAATTTTCAAGAAGTGGGCTATCAAGTGCAAAAAAAGAAATTGAAATCCGACTGGTAGGTCCAGAGATTAGCGCGATCAAACAAACAAACTCTTCCGCTTTATTATTAGTATAGATAATTCATATTGTACGTCTAGTTCTCTCACACTATTTTAGATATCTTTTCGTAAATGTCTGGGATTAGTACCTAAATAAATAAATTGGTCGTCAAATGTTACATTAACTAGGATATCAGTATTTAGATCAATAGACTACAATAGCTTTCATAAAGTACTTGAGTCACTTAGTCGAGAGATAAAGAGTACATCAAACTTTAGCACAAAGTTATCTAAAATACATAAAACTTTGCGAATATTTTTATCTTTTGAATAATTTCAGCTTTTTCAGCACGCTTGTAAACTCTTCCCTTTTTTTCTTTTCATTTTCATATACCGTGACATCAAAAAAATATAAAAAAACGCCATTCGCATTTCCAAGAATTGCATTTCCGTTGGTACATTATAAAAACTCTATGTTTATTTCAAGTCTAGCGAGTTTGCGTAGGAAAATGCCCCTCCTCCGACAAGTGCGCCCTCTAGCCTGAATAAACTAGAATGTGTATTGATACTATATATTATCAAAAAGAATTATACTCCTAAGTTGACGGGAACATGTCCTAAAATGGTCTAGAAGTTACATTGAATCCTATGGGGAAACTGATTTGTTGACTGTTATATTATAGCCAACGGAACCTTGCAATCGCAAATGTCTCAGCATAGCTTCATTGAAGTATATGGTAGTTATTACATTCAGAAAAGATTTCTTTCCGGTAACGTTTGGATCACCCAAAAAATCGAGTTCAAATAGTCAAACTTCGGATGACCTAATTACACGTAATCTGGTTAACCTTGAAAAATTCCTCCCCCTCTGACTCTACAGCTTTTCCCCTTTTTTTGTTTCCCCCCTGACCTTGACCTTATCCTTCTGACCTTTTAACGTTCAAAAATATCTCATCAAAATTTATACTTTAGAACTGTATGATGGTGACATCTATCGGAGGGGCACATTTTGCTGAAGTCCCGCCACTACTCCGCTCGCCGATTTTACAAATGATTTGACCATTTATACGTTTATGAATTTTTTTGAATAGAACACCATTTTATCCGAGAATTTTCTCAAACGCTACTGCGGGAGCAGTTCTATCAATATGTTGTGCACTGGAGTACAATACTGAATTGGTGTCAAACGGTGTTCAAATGGATGCACGGATTCCAATATTGAAGGAAATTGGAGTATTTGTGGGGAGGGAAATTTAATTTTCCATGAGAAAGGTTCTGATGTATAAAATTGTGAATGTATTTGATGACAAAGCAACCAACATGAATAGTAAAACGATAGGTGGTTAGGAACATTAGATGTGCATCTGCCAGTTTCAACACTATTAAACTACTACCTAAAATCGTAGAAAGGGCGTCACTACACCCACTGTTTTTATGTCAATCAGAAAAGTCCTTCTGTTGTTGTTGGTTAAGGATCAAACTTTCACTGGGCCTATTACAACAACATTAGCACATCCAAACGCGCCAAAAAGAATTTGTTTTTCTGCTGGTAGTTATAAAGTTCATAATAGCTTAAATCTTGGTATATAGGAAATCGTTTTCTTCACCATTTACTTCATTATTCTTCTGTCCAAAGTTTGACAGTTGTGCTTTACAAAAGTACTATATTATAAATCTTATTTAATGCCGACAAAACATGTTTACGCGGCGATGTTGCTGACGTCATCGTGTTTTGATTCTTAGGTAGGAAGTGAATCGTTTTTATATTGTTCGCACCAAATTATAAACGCGAAAATGAGTGTCTTTTGGTATAAGTTTATTACAAAAATGACAAAAAACCAATTTTGATGCTATTTGGGTAAAAGACATCCATTATTTTGAAACTATTTGATCTCCGGTAAAAAGAATTTAATTTGGTACGTAATTAAAACAACCATTTGAAATGTTAACCCAGCACTGTTTATACCCACAACTAGAAAGAGCCATTTTTAAGAGATCAGAACTTTATTCTTATTCTATCTACCAAAGTTTTTATTATAACCTTTATTAAAAACAACCAGTTTCTTAAGAAACTAGCTTTAAGTTTAAAAAAGAACCTGGTTGTTTAAAAAAATTAAGTTAGATTAAAATTAATTAATTTTGGGGCAGATTTTTAAATTGACATATATTTCTTATTCGTGGAATGAAATTGACGTCTGACAGTTTTCGTATGGAAGAACTGTCAAAAATTCAAAATTATTCCTCGCATAAAGTTATCTGGCGTTGGAAAAATCAGCCGTTGATCTAACTTAATTTTTTAAGTGATATTTATTTTAATATTTAAAGATGGTCACCCATCCACAGACCAACCGCGGCAAGCGTAGCTTAACCTGATCGCATACCGAGACCCCTCCGTGCCTCGGAAAGCACTTTAAGCCGTTGGTCCCGGCTGTCATTCGTAGATCTTTGAGAGTCGTTACGGGTAGTCAGATGCCCGAAAGTCTGACAACCAGTCTTACCTAGGGGTATCGTATTATCCAGTAACAGGGTTGTGGAGGTCAGATAGGCAGTCGCTCCATGTAAAATACTGAAATTCAGCTGCATCCGGTTAGACTGGAAGCCGACCCCAACATAGTTGGGAAAAGGCTAGGCAGATGATGATGATTTATTTTAATATTTAGAATAATGTTTATTGTACTTTACACAAGTCTGTTCCACTTTGTTAGAGTTTGATTGTATAATTACATAAACACTTTCAATCGATCAAATCAGCCTGTTGCAGTCCACTGCTAGACATACATATGTATCTCGCATGCTGCGCCACAACACACTCACCCTTTGTTAATGTTATATTATGTGTATCATTGGCACTAATATTTACACACTTTCAGACTACACTAACTCAAAAGATTTTGATCTACCTAATATAAAATCTACCTAAGTACAAGCAACAAAGGTAATGTAACCATATACGAGTAATTCGATCCTTATACACACACAGAACATGAAAGTAAATTACAGAAGCGAGCATTACAGAAGTGAGTGAGAGTCTAACATTTCTAAGAAGCCAGGTAGGATACGATAAGAGGAAATACAGTTGACGCCAAAGGTAGAGGAACACATTAAAAGGTGCTGGCTTTTTAGAAATATTTTACACTAACTTTTACCCGCAATGTTGTCTGCAATCCATGATGAAAATTAGCCTATGTTCTTCCTCAAGACCCCAGACAACCTATCTGTCAAGTTTCATAACGATCGATTCAGATATTTAGCTACCTACATCATCGTTATCATAATTTCAGCCGAAAGACATCCGCTGTTAGCCATAGGCGTCCCCAAGCACCGCCACTTCGACCAGCTCTGTGCTTCTCGCAACCAGCGGCTTCCTGCGGCCTTCACAAAATCATCGGTCCACTTTTGAGCCTTCAAACCTATATACCACATAAATACACATTTCATTGGCTCCCATTCACGCGTACTACAACCACACCACAAATGTGGTGTGGTTGTAGTACGCGTGGGCAAAATGTGGGCAAGCAGTGTTTATATTTTGTGAATAGTATCACTACAACTTCTTGCAGTTGCACTGTGGTTGCGTTGTCGCTAGTAGTGGCGTTGCGTCGAACAAACGTTGTGGTTGCGACGTCACCTTGATGGGGTCGGTATCGCAAACACGTTTGATTTTGAAATGTGGTGCGTATGTGTCATTTTTATGAGGGGCCCGTAGCTAAATAATAACAATTGCACAGGTTGATCGATCATGTTAAGCTACACTTGCCGCGGTTGGTCTGTGGATGGGTGACCATCTTTACATTCCGAGACCCCTCCGTGCCTCGGAAAGCACGTTAAGCTGTTGGTCCCGGCTGTCATTCGTGGATGTTTGACTGTCGTTACGGGTAGTCAGAAGCCCGAAATTCTGACAACCAGTCTTACAGAGGGGTATTGTATTACCCAGTAACTGGGTTGTAGAGGTCAGATAGGCAGTCGCTCCATGTAAAATACTGGTATTCAGCTGCACCCGGTTAGACTGGAAGCCGACCCCAACATAGTTGGGAAAAGGCAGGCAGATGATGATGATGATGTGTTGTTTTTATACAAATTAGGGCCCATACACATGGTGTCGAGGAATGTGTGATCGGACCACAAGGGCGCGGGGCCCTTAAAATACACAGACAGAACATAAAAATAAACACGAGTATATATGCGGAAGTGTTACATCATTTCTAAGAAAAAGGTGGGATACGATAAGAGTAAATACACTTGACGCCAAACGTAGAGGAACACATTGAAAGAGTCTGGCTTTTAGAAATATTTTGTATAAACTCGTGTTGAATGATCACCTAGAATTATTGTGGACTAAGGGTGTAATAGAGTTAAGTAAATATATGTTTTCTTCAGTTTTTGTGTTGAGCGACGAAAAGAATAGGTAATAAGTAAAACAAAAATGAAGAAAACAAAAGCGATACGTTTTATTGATGTAATCAAGTTCAATCGTTCTACTTAAAATTAAATAAACAAATACCTGTTACTATAATTTATACAACAAATTAAAAAAAGATAAAGAGGATTGGATATTTTTATATGGAGCCTGGCATACCTATCTGTACGCCATTTTGTTGCACCCATAAAACTTATATAAATCGATAGCTGACCTCAGTGCAAACAGAAAACATAATAAGACCAAACTCCTTAAAGCGTCATGTTTCCGAGAAATACCTGTGTGTGTTAAAGGGCTTTGAAGGTATGTGGCATACCTATGCCACATACCTTCAAAGCCCTTTAACAAGTAAGTGTATTCTACGTAAACGCGTAGGTATGTTACGTCTAGGATCAAAGCAAAATGACTTTCACAAAACTACCCTTTGACGATTATTTGCTCCAAGTAATTTTTTAATTTGCATGTCGTATAATATTTAAGTACCATCTTGATTGGAAAATTATATCAAAAATGGAATTTATTGCTAGCTCGTCTTTTCATCGGCAGTTGGTTCAACTAACTACATTGTTATGGAATCTGAGATTGCTATCATTTAACAGCTTACTTTGATGACAGTGCACAAAAAATATGCATGTACTCTGAATACTAAAACCTTTTCTAAAACATCTCTAAGTGATATGTAAAAGTGAATCAACATACATCAGGTACTTTAGAAAAGCACGAAACAAAGACACAGCGGGGTACTTTCGTAACACACTAACATTAGGAATGGCTTTCATTTTGAGAGTTCAACAACATTCATTGCATTATTTGCGAGTACGTTGTCGAGCAAACAAATTTTTCGAAGATATGATGCTTTGAATTAGCAATATCCTTCAAAATGATTCAGATTGTGCTTAAACTCTATTGGGCTTTGTTTTATTATTATCCTATTTAGGTAAAAAAGATCAAGGAAGATAGAAAAAAATATTTATTTGGACTTGCAGAAGTAGACCTTTACATAAACTAAAGAGACTATTTGACTCAAATACATAAAAAAATAATACAGTTAAACAACAGTTAAAAATAATCAAAAAAGGCCTTAAATTATAAATAATTCTTTTTAAAAAAAAGTTCTACTAGGCCAACACGCGCCTCTATCTGGTGCATAGATTGCAGCCAGTGATGCTGCGATATAGATTAAGGCGCTTTTCGTGTCTGTCTGTCAGGTGTGACCGCGTTGTCCCTCTTAACTACGCAACGGACTTTGATGCGGCTTTCAGGTCTATGTGACGTACACATAATACTGAAATCTTGATGTTTTGTCAACTCGTAAAACCGTGCGAAGCAGGATTGGGTCGCTAGTTAATAATAAATCTCGCAAGATAAAGAAACCTTCTACTAAGTCCCAGAAAAAATCAAAGATCAACCTAACCTTGAGCTCCCGTTTAGGTCCGCTATTTCAGCAATCCGATTCCGATCTTCGATCTTCATTAAGTGCCATATATCGGAGGATCCTCCTCACTCGAAATCGCTGAAAGTTTTCAAAGGTCGCAACAGCCGTATTTCTAGATGTTCGCGCCTCCCGTATTTTCTTCTTAATTGACACTTAGTTAGATTTATGCCTGTGGATGGTAAAGCCAAAGAATTGTTAAATAGGTAGTAACGACAGGGTGAATCACACAGGTAATAAAAGTCTGAAAAGTACATTGACCTTCAGGCCTTTAGCTTTAATTGAGGGACATGTCATAAGGAAAAGTTTCGAGTGTGAATGTGAATAGAGGGTTAGAAAACGATCGCTGGATTAGGAGAAATAGCAATCACAAAAACACAATCTTTTTTACGTCAGTGGTTAGCAAACAAGCATACGGCTCACCTGGTTTGACTCTCTTATGATAATTATCTGCGATATTAGAGGTATCGCAGATACGTTGGCATCCCGGTACCCAAACCCACACTCTTTGAATCGGAACAGAGCTGTCTAGTTAGAATATATTAGGTCATCCCACTTCCAGTGTCATATTTTTTATTTCCAATATTTGTGTATTGCGCAATGGTATGCAATAGTTAATACATGTGTTGTCTTGTACAATCATGTTAGTTTAATTTGGTGTGTTGTATTGTCAAGACGTGCATTGATTTAAAATGGAAGATTTAAAAAAAATCTATTAATGTAGTGGAGCAACGTATATTTCTAAAGTTTTGTGCTTTACTCAACTACTCTGGAGGAGTTGCGCACGACTTACTGGTAAAGTGTGTTGGTCGTAACGCCTTAAATAAAAGAACCGTACAGCGATGGCTTGAAATGTACAAACAAGGAAGAGCCACAGCTCAAGATGGGCCGCGAGCAACTCGATCATTATCATCGACTAGATTAGAAGCAAGGGACAAAATCAAGGAAGCATTTCGTCAGTCACGTAGCGTCAGTGTCAGTGATCTCTCCACTCAACTTAACATTCCTCATTCCACTATACATAGAGTACTTATGAAACTGCGCCATTTATCGTGGTATCGCCGTAAGAAAAATATACTTAATAGATTCATATGCCTTGATGAAACTTGGGTCGAATTTTATACTCCTCGTCAAAGACATCAGTCACGATGTTGGGTGGAACCGGGCACTTCAGCTGAACATTTACCACGTGCAGAGCTACATGAACGAAAAATACTACTAATAGTAGCTATGGATGTCAGAGGCATTGCTTTTTGGAGAACTTATGATGAAAATACAACTATGACTGGAGAGCGATATAAGTCATTTTTAGAAGAAAATATTCCTATTTGGGCAGACGAACATCATATAACGAGTCCTATAATTTTACATGATAACGCCAGACCGCACAAATCAAAAATAGTTCAGAATTTAATTGAAGATAGAGGATGGATTGAAATTATTCAGCCGCCATATTCCCCGGATATGAATCCTTGTGATTTCAATTGTTTTGGCCATGTGAAGAGGAAATTGTCTGGTACTCGATACAATAGCAAAAAGGAGTTAGATATTAAACTAAAGAGCATTATTGATGAATTAAATGAAAGTGGTACTTTAAATGGTGTTCAAGATTTGCCAGCAGTCTGGGAGCGAGTGATTAATAGTGGTGGAGATTATTGATTAGTGTCACAAGGTTATATAGTATAGTAGTCAGTTTTTGTAAAATAATAATAATAAAAAAATATGACACTGGAAGTGGGATGACCTAATATTTTCCAGGATGAACATCTTTAAAAACAGCTCGAAGACTAAAAATCACAGAACGTAATAAAGTAAGACATTAAGATAAAATCTGAGTGACGCAATACACTACAGTACATACCTACATTATAACAATGAAAAAGGAGTTAGATTGTAATGACTTACTATACAATGGTTTTACGTCATTAAATTTTGATCGTGAACGTCCAACCTAAGGCCCGTATTGCAGAACCTCACTCAAAACTAAAAATACTTAAAACTCGTTTAAATTCATTTGATTGATTGAGACTAGTTCTAACAATAAGTAATGTTTGAGTCTTGAGCAAGGTTCTGTAATACGGCGCTAAATGTTACAGAAGCCTCAGTGCGGGATAGTGACTCGCACTTGATAGCTACATTTCCTGCTGGAAACCTGAGAAATTGCCCACAAAACAATGTTAACCAAACTAAAATAGGCACGAACATTTCCTTCTCCGTCCTATCTACGACTATAATCATTGTTTTAAACGGTTCGCCTTAGAGATAATTGAGCCAGCGCTGAGACAGTGATAAATCCGCCTTTAATAAGTGCTTACACGCAGCATGTTGTTTGCCTGTTGCGGTGTTGTGCGGCGTGTATGAATGAGATGAATCAACCCACGTAATTACTTAGAAGAAGGAAGCGAGAGAGTCGATGAGAAAATCTAGTTGGGTGCAACGTGATTTTTGAAGAAAAGTAACCGAAGAAACTTAATAAAGTATGAAATAAAACAACGTTATGATTTCTCTACGATTATTCTAAGCAAACTTCTTTACATCACTTCCGCTCTATTATCCCTGTTTTCTTCCAAACAAAAACCTTATACAAATATTTGAATCCTCATTCTAAGTTTACAATTAGTTCTAGTGGTACGTAGTAGTAGTTTGCCTGTTCGAATGCAACCATAGTTATTTTATTGCCAACCTGCTTTACATACGGTCTACTTTTGCAGACAACCTTTACAATTTGTTTATTTCAACGCCTAAGCTAATCGATGACCGTTGAAGAGACCAGTTTTTCACTGGTAGGGTAGCTAGTAGCAGCTGGATAATAGTTGCCGAGAATTGATATGAACGGTGTGTGAATGGACAGCGGGGTGATTGCGGTTACACTAACAGTACTGTTTAACACTAACAGTAGCAATGACTTTCATCTTTATAATAAAATAAGCAAAAAGATGCAGATTTACAGTTTATCATACAATAATTGTAAGAAAACTGTCTGACTATACCTACAAAATCTGTCATATCGCACCATTAGAATTATAGAGGCCTAATTTCGAAACCTAATTTTCAAAAAATTAGGTCATTATAACTCTGAAGGTGCGATATGATGCAACCGAAAAAATACTCACATAACATGATGAGCATTGCTTTGTGTTGTACACACACTATCACGTACCATTCCACATACATACACATACCAGACACACACACCAACACACACAAATACTCACGCAGACACACATATACCCACATTCACTGACCCACCTACATTAAATTATTAAGCAGAATAAGATTTATATAAAATATAAAACTAGTATTTACTCATAATATGTAATGCCGTTAAAATTGTAGCATCAGCACAAGTACTATATGTTATGTATAATTATCACTGTACCATTAAACATAGGGGACCGAGACTGTTTCCCCTTAACACAGGTTATTTTATAACCACCCACCCTACACCCACTCGACTGTAGACTGCCTAACATATTCTGTAAGAACTGCTAATATATCTACTACAATCAGTGTTTGAGTACGTTTTATTATTATTTTGACAGTTCAACAACATTCATTGCGTGATTCCGTTGTTGAACCAACTAATTTTTTTTTAACAATATGAAGCAATGGGTTATCAGTAACCTTCAAAATTATTCAAAGTATGGTTGATAGTTTGGTGTTGGTCTATGTCCAGCAGCGGCCTGCTATAGACGGACAGCGATAATGAATCCTTTCTTATAATTTTAAGAAATTATCATCTGTTTTGTCACTGTATTTGAGCATGCCATTGGGTTAGTGATGGCAGTTTATCCTCACTGGCAAATCAGGGAGACGCTCCTATCTTTCGCTTTAAATCCTTTAGAACTTTTTACTCTCTTCATTGACGACATAATAAAGACAAACGACCACGGCCTTAGACAAAACAAAAAGAACGAAATAACAATAAAATAAAAGCCCAGAAATATAACAAAAACGTTAGCCACGTTTAAACACGGCGCAGTCCGAAGTTTTCTCATTTCCTTTAAAAAGATTAACACGTTGTTGGTGTACGTGATCTGAACGTAAATTTCTTTGCCGTTAATATTCATTTCGGTTTTTTGAATTTTTTTGTTCTTGGTTTGTATGGCTTTATGAACTATTAAAATACCCCTGGGTTCGTAAATCTGTCTTATTTTTTTAGGGTTCCGTAGTCAACAAGGAACCCTTATAGTTTCGCCATGCCTATCTGTCCGTCCGTCCCTCCGTTCGTAGCTTAGCTCAGATACTCTTAGTACTAGAAAACTATAATTTGGCATGGATATTAATCACGCCGTCAAAGTGAGAAAATAAAATCTCGATTTTTTTTTTTGTGGTACCTCCTATACACACAAAGTGGGGATGGTTTTTTTCGTCTACCCCTTGGTGTGGGGTATTGTTGGATAGTTCTTTTAAAAATATTGCTAGTTTGTGAAAAGCATTTTTCGATTCAGTGATTCATTTGTAAAATATTAAGCTTTAAAATGCCAATTTTTGTTAAAGTCAAGTATCTTCCCCCTCCCAGATAAATGTTTGCTATTAGATATGTAAAAATATTCACGGTTATAGTATATATAACGAAATTAAAAGGAAAACTATCACAGCTAAGTAGGCTTTACAAGTTTACGAGTAATAGTCGACTAACTTAAATTTGCAGTTGCAATGTATGGGCGAACATTATTTTCAACTACTATGTTAAGTACGACACGCACTTGGCCAGTTTTTTTTTTTTAAAGAACTCAATACCGCATGCTTTAAAATAAAATAACATGACATCAAGCCTGTATTTCCCAAGGGTTAGGTAGGTCTAGTTATGTTTTTAAGTCCCATGTAATATATGGCGAGCTAATTGTCCCAGAAAGTATATAAGTTGGTTAGGCTGACGAATGTTGCGGGGGATATCTGGAAAAGGTATATATCCTAATTTCTTTTTTCTGACAGACTGACTCCTTGACCATTAAAAATGCCTGTAGGGTTAAATTCAAATAAATTCTTTGATTTTTTTTAACACTAGAAAGACTGAAACTTAGTATGCCTATTTTGCCTACTTTGCCCAAATGCAGTCAAAATGACTGCTTTTTGGGAAATATAGGTATAACACACATAATTATAAAACGGAAATGAAGGAGTAAGGAGGTAACTACAATTTACTATTAATGAACGCATTTATATGTTGTACAAAAGTCACAAAATTCTAAGAAATTGTGCCATTATATACGTAATTGTTTTTCTAATTGAAATTAAAAAGCAGTCAAAATGACTTCCTTGGGCAGTTTAGAGTTAATTATTCCTATCAGTAGGCGATTGTGGGCTGAAATAGGGAAAGAAAGTAATGATGAAAATTCAAGATTCTGCGGATTCAAGAGATGACTGCTTTAATGAAGATTGATGTCAAGGAGTGAAAATGAGATAAGCGATACGACTATTAATAAAATAGTTTATAAAATGACAATGATACGACAGAGGCACCACAAGTGGCGATACTTAATCGCACATACGAACGGACACTAGACAATAATAAATGATTTTATTTCTGTAAGTAGGTTTGTTTTACACGTCAATCTTATTTTTTAAACTAGATGAGGTCGGCGCTTCCTTTCTGACTACTCTGAGAAATAAGGCCGAAACAAACTTAGAGGTCACAGTCTCTTTTAAAATCCGAACATAATCTTGGTCATATCATGTGAAGACCATATAGCTTTATGTCTGAAATGGTCTTTTTAATAAAGAACTACACAGATTAGGTGGATCTGTGCATTTGTCAGTAATCGTGCAGCTCAACTAAAAACTGAAGGAGCTCAACGATTTCACGATCAATACCAAACAAAGCACATTTGTGTAAGCCGCATAAATTACTCAAACTGCCAGATCACGATTAAAGCTAGCTGAGAAAAAAAATCAGTCATTACCTTGCTCCACAATGTTTTTTAAAATGGCATGAGCCTGTTTTTTATTCATATTTTATACAGAAAGAGAGGGAGAAAATTGACCATTAGAAAATAGGTACCTATGCTAACTTTTCATATCCATGTTTTGTCGTGTCACATTATTGCAGCCTCTTCTAAAGTTCGGTATATATAGAATTTTATCTAAAATGAGTGGAACATTCGCGTCTGGCATTATATTTTATGCTGCTTTATCTGTTCGCCCCCGAGATGTGCGATTTGGCCTAATGTCTCAGGAAAATTCACTTCTACAGAGCTTCTTTGCAATAAACGGTACGAGAGCGACACGATTCCTGAATTGATTGGTAGTTTTTACTGCCGAAACCAACTGATATTTGTTGTTTTTGTTTATTCTAGTGTTTCAAAGGAAATTTACAGTCTTTAGCATACTCAGCCTGTAATGTTCCCACTGCTGGGACACAGGCCTCCTCTCTGTGAGAGGGACTGGGCCGTAATTCACTACGCTGGCCCAGCGCGGGTTGGTAGATAAAACTGGTACTCGTACACCACAGAACAAATAAAAAAAAAAAAAACTTCTTGACTACACGATATGTGACTTAATAGCCATTTTCTGAAATATTTTTAACCGGAATTTATGTACGTATTCAATATTGGCTGCTTAGACCTTGAAACATGTGAATCATCAAGAAAATAACCAGAAAAAAGAAAGATATTTATTTCCATTGCCGAAATAGGTAAAGAAATATTTTTCGAATCCATCATTATTTAAAGTTACTAAACGTAATAATTATTATCTTTGAATATTAGAAACTGGGCATTAAGGTTCCCGTAGACGGCGCAATGCGATGGTGTGCCATGATTAGTGTAACACAATTTCCATAATGTTTTCATAGGAATTGTTCTACTAGAGTCGCGTCGCGCTGCTGCGTTGCTGCGGTCCTGTCTGCGGAAGCCTTCATGTTGTGTGTCTCCTTTGATGAACAGAATAATATATTTGCATAGATAACTTTTGTTGTAAATAAAAACTTAATCTTACTACTCGTCTCCTATAAACGCCCCTAGCGTTATCTCAAAGCGAGCGCGCGAAGTGTACTAGGTAGTGCGATGTCGCGACCTCGTCTGTTGTGAGCGAATTTATGTGACGTCATCGCTTAATTGGTATCGCTTCTAACTAAACAATTGTTGAGTGAACAGAGTAAGAGATCTTCATTCAATTGTTTTAAACTTTTACTGTAGCTTATCTGTCTACTGGGATTAGGGTTACCTACTATATTTTAGGATTTTTTCGCAGCTTTGATGATTTTTAGGCTCCTAACAGGATTGTGGCCGGAAATCTCAAGACTTTTCGATTTTTCAATAATATAGATTTTTCAGATAATTTTATTAGAAAGTTACAATCAACATAAACAAAATATTTTTTTGTTTAATGATATCTTCTTCGGATATATCACATATTAACATACAATTATAATTACATAATTATTTAAAAACATTACAATCTAATTTACCTCAGTGGTTTTTAGATTTAGAATCAACTTATGTGTACAAAACCAATCACTGATTTTTCCACAGAGTTGTGAATTACGTTTGCAACAAAGTCTACAATCGATCAATTATATAATTTTACAAAATTAGGCTTTTTGTCAGGACTTTTCAATTTTCCATCTGGTAACCCTAACTGGGAACGACTTTCAGTACTGTCGTAGTTAAATAATTCTATTTATTCCGAGTTGTAGCTGCTGCCTTGCGTTGAAATGAGCAATATCCTTTGAAAGAACTGCTTGACAGGCTTTCGGGCTTCTGAATGGACGTCAAACCTGTCATAGCCGTTCGTGTAAAAAATTGAGCACCAGAATAGATAACTGCCAGAGGCCTTCTGGGGTATGAATTTACATTAAACACAATTTGAATGTTAAACACAATTTCATATTCACATTGACAACTATGGTAATTACAATGACAAGCCAAGTATTCAAAATAATTATAAAAAGTTAAAAAAAAAATAGAAAGAAAAGTTAAAGGACGTAAAAGCCCGAAAGTTTTTATAAACCAGCACCCTAACTGCGTAACACACTTTTATACACAATCCGAAATATTTGTTTTGATATGTTTGAAAAATTCGTCCGCTCATCAAAGTAAATAGTAATGCAATGAATATTGTTGAACTCTAGAAATTAAGGCTATAAGTGCGTTACGCAATCACCCCGCAGATTTACTTTTGACGCTCCTATCATTATTTATTTTTTTATTAGGTTCACCAACCATTGTATAAATAGTGCCCTCGCAAAAGTAGTTAACTGGTTTAATGTTAATAATTTACTTCTTAACGAAAAAAAAACCAAATGTATTAAGTTTACGATACCAAATGTTAGACAAGTAGAAACTAGTGTTCTCATAAAGGGTGAAGAGTTAAAACCCGAAAATACCACAGTATTCTTAGGCATAACTTTGGATGCCAAGCTTCAATGGGGCCCCCATATAGATAAATTGTCAAAAAAGCTTAGCTCTGCAGCATACGCCGTTAGGAAAATTCGTGACTTAACTGATTTAGAGACAGCCCGTTTAGTTTACTTTAGTTATTTTCATAGTGTGATGTCATACGGTATTCTGTTGTGGGGAAATGCCGCCGAAATTCAGATAATTTTTATTTTACAAAAAAGGGCAATTCGTTCCATTTATAAATTAAGTCCCAGACACTCCCTCAGAGACAAATTTAAAGAGATTAATATAATGACTGTGCCTTCTCAGTACATTTATGATAATCTTTTGTATGCACATAAAAATATTAATCTGTTTAAGAAATACAGTGATATCCATAATATAAATACTAGGAACAAACATAAATTTGTTGTTCCTACAACAAGGCTCAAGAAAATAGGTGGCTCGTTTAGATGCCAATGTATACGTTTTTATAATAAACTTCCTAGCCACATTCAAGAATTAAGCATTAATAAATTCAAATCTTTTATAAAGATAAAACTATGCCAGAAAGCCTATTATACTGTAAAAGACTATATTGAGGACAAAAACGCTTGGGATTGAGCTGCTCCAATAGGTCTAGACAGTGAATGTTGTTTATTTTTTATTTTGCTGATTTACACTTTTGTTTTTTTAAATACATATCTATTTATATACAGAATGACATGAACATTTACTGTTTAAAGTCTTATATTATTTTAATTATTGTGAATGTGAGGACTATGTGGGTCATTGTTTCCGTTTTAATCATGGTCTGGCAGTTTGGGTGGTTTATGCGGTCTACACAAATGTTCTGTCCTTGGTATTGCTCGTCGAATCGTTGAGCTCCTTAAGTTCTGAGTTGAGCTGCACGGTTACTGACGAATGCGTGCACTGACTGCACAGGTCCACTCAATCTGTGTGGTTCTTCCCTCAAAATACCACTTCAGACACCAATCTACATGGTCCTCAAAGATCAAAGATGATGTCCGGATTTTTATATACACATTGACATTGATGAATTTTATATAAACAATGACATGGATATTTACTTTGTATAGTATCTTATTTTTTATTATTATTATTGTGAGTGTGAAGACTATGTGGGTCATTTCTTTTTTCTTTTTTCCTTCTTAGTTAGTTTTAATCATGGTCTGGCAGTTTGAGTAATTTATGCGGCCTACCCAAATGTCCTTTCATTGGTATTGTTCGTCGAATCGTAAGGCTCCTCAAGTTCTGAGTTGAGCTACACAATTTTTGACAAATGCGTGCACTGACTGGACAGGTCCGCTCAATCTGTGTGGTTCTTTACTCAAAAGACCATTTCAGACACCAATCTGCATGGTCTTCACATGATCTGACCAAGATTATGTCTGGACTTTAAAAGAGACTGTGACCTCTGAGTTTGTTTCGGCCTTTCTTCTCAGAGTAGTCAGATAGGAAACGCCGACCTCATCTAGTTTAAAAAATATGATTGACATGTAAAAGTGTTTGTACAAACCTACTTACAGAAAATAAATCATTTATCATTTATCATTTATTGATTACACTAATACAATCACATAATCCATTTTTAAAAGTCTCAGTATCATAGAAATAAGCTAACTGGCTTAGTAATAAGCGCTAATATTGATAGATTGGTAATATCGGTAAAAAGTTACATTTAAATGAAATTCAAATTTATAAAATTCTGATTAAAAATGATAAAATTGATAAAAAAGTTCTTTGACATTATAGTAAAATTAATAAAATTGATAGGAAACGTTTATAAAAAAAAAAAACAATGATACTGTTAAAGTCCTCTTCGGACTAGTTGTTAGAACTTGTTGCAATGACTGCTCATGAAGACGAAGGTTTTATGAGTTATAGAATAGAATAGAAAACTTTTATTTCACACAGGAGTCCATAGAGTTAGTAACAATTTTACTTAACTATATTATGCCCTCAATATGACATCTGTCATCACAGCTGTTCATAAAGTGCTTGTGAATTATATCAAGCAGTATTGTTCAGTAGTTTACATGTAGTCTGTTTGTCTAAATGACATCTGGGCCAAACAGGGTTGACCAACTAGCGGGAGTTTTGGTAAATCAACTGAGCCTATCGCAGTCCACTGCTGGACATAAGCCTCTCCCAGACTGCGCCACAACACCCTGTCCTCCACCTTCCGCATCCAGTCTACCCCAGCCACCTTCTTTAGGTCGTCGTCCGTCCATCTAGCTGGGGGGTGCGGGCGTCCCACACTACGCTTGCCGATACGCGGTCTCCACTCCAGGACTCGTCTGCTCCACCGGCCATCGGCCCTTCGACAGACATGGCCAGCCCGCTGCCACTTCAGTTTTGGTAAAGCTTGGTAGGTTTTAGAGTAAATATATAAAGGATAAATTATCTTTGACAGTCGTTACGGGTAGTCACAAGCATGAAAGTCTGACAACCAGTCTTTTCAAGTGGTATCTTTTTACCCAATAACTAACCTGTGATTATATAAGCAGTAACTCCATGTAAAATACTGGTATTCAGTTGCATCCAGTTAGAGTGGAAGTCGACGCTGACATAGTTGACAAATGCCTAGGCAGATTGATTGACTTCTATAATATACTAGCTTCTGCCCGCGTGGTATGTCTATAAAAATTAGTCTATATTCTTTTTTAGGGTTCAAAGTAACCCCATACCAAATTTCATCAAAATCGGTCCACCCATTTTGGAGATCAGCAGGAACAAACAGACAGACAAAAAAAATGTTTTTTTGTTATAAGTAACGTTTATACTTTCATATACATGTAGTGAAAAGCTGTTATTTTGACATTACAAACAGACACACACATACAATTTTATTTATTTGTATATATTTGTATTTGTATAGATATATCTGTACAGATGATTGCGAAAAAGCAAGGTAGATGATGAATGGATAAATTACAAATGAATAAGTCCAAGACAATTCAGTAAATCTGACTTAATTTACTTCAAAAACCAGAGAAAAACTAAACTAGTGTTCTTTTTGTATCTCACGATAAAACTTTTGATATTACCTAGAAACAAAAAGTGGCAGTTTCTTAATCGACCATAAACTTACAGTATTTCAGCGTAAGCATTAAGTTGAAAGGCCAGATCTACATGATGTCGATAAAACGGTGCGAACAGAATTACGTAGGACATAACTGAGACGTTGGTATTATGACATTCGGCGACATTAACTTTCTAGTAAAATCTTTGGGCCAAGGTAAAAGAGGTGACGAATTTTACTGACTTTCGCAACCGACACATTAATTGAGTAATAACACTTTCATTCACAATCCGAGGGGTTTGAAGGAAATAATCCCGCACAAAATGCTAGGAAAAAGCCGTTCGGTGAATTTGGCTGAAATTTTGATACAATATAGCCTGTAATATGCTGATTAAAAGTTATAATCGGCGTAAAAAAAAGCCAATTTTAGAGATATACCCATTTTTCTGTTCAAGTCAGGAAGATATTTTTTTTGTTTAAGTTATTGTTACAAAATAAACATAAAGCGATTACGTCGACTATAACAAGTTCTAATTTATATAGACTCTTCGTTTGTGTACCCTGAAGGGGTAAACAGAGATGTAATAAACACATTACGCATAGTAGACAAGTCGTTCGGCCGATTTTGCTAAAATTACAGTCTGCCCGTCGATTCTGTAAAAATCTCACCGTAAAATCATAAGTGAAGTGAGCTTGAAGTGAGCAGTGTCAATAGTGTTAATCCCTAATGACAGCTCACTTCCCGCTCACTTCACCTAAGTTTTCACGGTGAGATTTTTACAGAATAGCACGCATGCACGCATGCGTGTGGCATTTGAACAACAGTGACATGTGAATCACGTGCCCATATTTATTATATATTTATGGGTATCACTGCACTAGGCGTTTGGCCACCTCGGTTGTTCGGGTTCGTATCGCGGATCGTGACTGTCACGTACCTACAAATTAATTATCAATTTGGAATCAAACATTCGAATATAGATAGATCGCTCTTATATCTTACTCCAAACCCTAATTCACCCACTCCACTTTATGGGTAATTTTTACTTTTATGTCGTTTCTTTCAGCAAAATTAAATTACTTATGCGATGGGTGTGTTCGCGTACCCCCCTGTTATTTTTATTTTCACGTTTATTAAGTCATTATTATTTTTATTGAAATTCGTCATTGATTTCCAAGTTGACGTACCAGGAGTTCATGCATTGATAGGAGATGTTTGAGGTACAGACGCCAGCAAGCTACCCAAAACTTTTACTTTGGCGATAAAGCTGAATATCTATCAAAGAAAGACAGATTGTAGTAGCTTGATGTGCTGGCGTCTTATCTCATTATAATTCTCTTCAGATATTTATCTACCAATTAATGCTCCTATTATTAAGCAGCTTTATAAGTTAAAATAAACGGATAAGTAGCAATATTACTGGACAATTAAACGCGAAACAGCGTGTGACGTCAACGTACAAAATGCATTGTTCATGTTTAACTTAATGCTGTTAACAAATCGCCACTTTAATTCACAATTATTTACTGCTAATTAGTTCAGGTCGCGGTCACAAAATATCGAGATGGAAGAGGGAATATTGGTAGTTAATAATTACATGTTTTACTGGAAGCTAAATGATTTCAATTAATTACAAAATGGGCATAAATAAAAGCGATAGAAATTTGGTAATACATCATCGTCTGCCTAACTTTTTCCCAACTATTTTGGGATTGGCTCTCAGTGTAACGGGATGCAACCTAATCCCAGTATTTTACATGGAGCGACTGCCTAATCTGACCTCCATAACTGACTAATTATCTTACCTCCACAAACCTGTTACTGGGTGATACGATACCCTTTGGTAAGATGGATTGTCAGACTATCGGGCTTATTATGACGACCCGTAACGACTATCAAAGATGTACAAATAATCAGGACCAACGGCTTAACGTTTTTTCTGTATCGTTATGTTAAGATGGTTACCTATCCACGGATCAGCCGCGGCAAACATAGCCTGATCGATCGTCCCGTGCGGCTGTTATAACAAAAAAAAAAAAATGTATAATAATAATGAATAAATATTATAATTTAATACAATAATTGTACCTGCATGACTATACTTTTATTATGAAGACATCAAAGTCTGGTCCTACAATTGTATGAAAAAATGTATAAAAACGTTAGGATAATGAAGAGGTTATTGAGCGTATGTCTAAAAGACATTTCACGTCATCAGGTCTAGTTTTGGGAGCCTAGAACCCAATAAAGTATTATGGGGCTTTCAAGTAGGGACAGCCCCCTAAAATGGCCGCCCTTCACCTGTTCCTAGTGTTTTAGCTAGGAAGAAGAGACCTTACGCAAAAAAAAAATAAAAAATAAATCTGACCATATTTTTTCCCGTAAAGCAATTTTCTTAAAACAAAAACCGCACGTGATCCAATCTATAAAGCCTTTAACACGTCAATATTATCGAACCAAACTCGAGCAAGAACTGCTATAGGTCAGTCCATCAAAGTACTAGTGGTTAGCAAAAAGTTCCATAAAACGGGATTCTTAGTCAGCGTTCGTATTCGTCAAGTTGTGACAAATGACAAAATCCTCGGGTCGGGACCGATACGAGGCAATCAATCAACGCTGGGAGACTGGACATATAGGGCTGGCATGGGTAACATTGTCCCGGGATTATAATTATTATTATTTCCATTTATTACAGTAGACTTACACTTAAAATTATGACTCAACAAAACCATGCATTGAAAATGTGCTTAGGTATTATAAAAGCAACAGTGTTGTGTTGTGTGTTGTTTGTTTAGCCATGTTGACGGTCGTAGATACCTTGAGCAAGCTTTATGTGAGAAACATGTATATACATATATTTTTTTAAATTGACACTTAAAACGTCCTCCGTTGTGAGCCTCCATTTTTTATTGCGGTTTGGTCACTTCACCTTTTTACTTTTATTTAAAAGTACAATGAAAAGTGAGCCCAAAAACCAGTCAATAAATAAATATTTTAAGTTTATATAGTCAACCTTTCGATATCAAAACGTTTTGATATCGAAAGGTACCTATGTAAATATATCCATAACATTACTACCCCAAAAAACACATATCTTTAGAAGGCCAATAATAATATTTTCTTGAAATACCTCTCTCTGTTCTTTTATTTTCTTTCTTGAGATACATCCGACTATGTTTTACTTTGATCGAACAGAGCAGGTTATTTAACTTTTACTTAAGTCCCTATTTCCCAAATCTCTAAAATTTTCCCGGAGAGCACATCACTATGAAGAACCCTATCGATCTCCAGGCGTTTCCTTTCCATTTACAGCCGGCACATACATCATACGTATTATTTAAAGCGTGTTTCTACGAATTCGTATTTATCTAAGGAAAAACGTTAGTAAGAGTTTCTAAGTAGTAAGTTTAAAGACTTTTTCTCCGAAAGTTATTAATTAATGATAAATGATTTTATTTCTTTAATTTGGTTTATACACGCGTCAATCAAATTTCAAACACTAGATGACGTTTGGCATCGGCGTTTTCTATTCGACTACTCTGAGAAGAAAGGCCGATTGAATGTTAGCACAGAATCTGAACCCAACCACGTGACGGAAGTTGTACTAAAAATATCTAAATACGAATGCTTAATGTTTGATCATATAATTAATACAAGTCTTCTGTCCCTTTTTTGTACTGCCTTGTCCTAATTTCGCATAAGATTTTATTTAAGAATATATTTTTTTTTAAAGAAAGTCTACATATTTTTTTATGCTGAAGTTGAAACAGGCTGGTCTCAACATTAAAAATATTTCCACGAAACGTTAAGCCCCATTTACACAATGCAAGTTTCTTGCCTGTGGCATGCAATAAAATTGAAGCAACAAATGCCTTACGTTGCCTTAACACAGAGAATACGGTGTAACTTATATTGTTGCTTTAATTTGTGGCATGCCACACACAATGACATGGTACCATGTAAATCAGAAGGCTTAATACCCGTAATTGGAAATGTTCAAAATCTAGTCGCAATTTCATCTCAGCAATGTCAAAAACTTGTCAAAAACGTCGCGAAATTACAGGTATTTTTGACAGATTGAGACTGAGATCAGAAGGTTCTTAAAATTACGGGAATTGCCCTCAGACTTCACTCCTTTCGGCATAGCTTTGCGCTTTTGTTTTAGGGTGCAGTATAGCAACCGCACCGTGCCTCAGATTTATCCATCAATAAGAAACAAAACACGGTCTTTCTATAAGCGAAAATTCGTGTGTGAAAGTAGCCCAACTGAATTGCACTCGCTGTGTTATTTTTGGGAATCTAAATTTTGTGTCAACTTCAAACTTAGCTACGAATTTAACATTACCAGTAGCGGTGTATTGATTTCTTTAGATTTTAAACTCCTATTGCAACATCATAGCACTCCTTACAATATCACTGCAAAATTGAAATCTTGGCAACACTTCACCACAACCGAGTCACAAGCCAAGACTGCAACTAAATTCGAAGACTATTCTAAGTCAAGACTTTAACTCAAACGGCTCATTGCTCCAGGATTCGAAGTATTCCAAGTCAATTGATATCTGTACCAAGTTCGACGCAAAACTTTCAGTCTGATTTTGCTGATTCGATTATACAACTTCGAAATACGGAATTACTTATGAAGGAATATTAAGTAGATTAAGCGATAACTTTGTTGGAATAAATGCCCAATGATGGATTTATTACGTTCTCTTTATTTATTGCGTACATTTAACCAAACGGATATAATGTTTTTAGGATTTCTTCGAAATAGTAATTTCAATAAACATGATAATTTATTTTAGCTTACGTACATCATTTTGAATTCCATGTAAGAATATGTATGCAAACATCTTCGCAAACCACATTATTTTTAGTCAAACGCCCACATTATACAGTAACAGTTATTAGACTTCTGGGGATTTAATAGATCTGTGTATTTTTTATTGCCATGCAATCAAATAGGTAGGCATAGGATCACGGATGCATTTGGAGAGAAAACCAAATAAAGGTGTTACAAATCCAATTATTGGAAGCACTTAGAGAAAGAGAAAAGTTTAATAAACACAGCAAAACTAATTTTCCTTCACTGCATTTCACTATTGTTGCAAGTTAAATTGAATCGCAGAAATAAACAAACGCCTACATTTTTCATTTTATAAGACAATACCTTCAAGCTTCACAATTCTAATAAAAATACAATTTCATCACAAAGTTGACTTAAAACATAATAGAGTCGGTTCTTTATCAAATAGTGAGGCATGTTGTTATACCGTTGAAGGAAATTGAAAATATAAAGGGACCCTCTGATTAAGTGGCTTTGGAGAGCCCTTCCGCAAGGCACCATACTTGGACCTCCTTTGTATGATAATCTACATGTCCAGTCTCTGATGTGGGTAAAAATGATTTTTGCATAGAAAATACGGCATTCGTTTGTGTATTCCATTTGATGGAATAGGATTGACTGTTGGATGCGCCAGGCCTTGTTGTAAACATAGACTGGGAAAAGCTTATTGTTGTTACCAACTAATTTACATGCTATTCTTTTTGTACTCATTTTTGTCTATCATATTTTTTCGTAATCTGTATCTAGAGAAAAACTCTGAATGCCCTTGTTTTCTGTTTGACATATTCAGAGAATGTGTCATATTTTTTTATCCACAAAACTTTTCTTATTTAGTATCAACGCAGTCTCTATGATCACTTTCTTTCACACATCTTAAAGTGCAGTGTGCCATTAATTTCTATAACATCATCAGGGAATTCCGCTGCAACTAATTTAGTAACGGATTGGTTCATGTTTTCCAGCACATGGAATGGAGCTAAAACTGGTAATTCATTAATTAACGAAGTCAAAATTAGCTTATTGGGGCCATTTGAAAGCACTCCATCATTTTGATATAGTGACTGTTCAGCGCTAAACTGCAACCTTTTCTTAGAGAGCATCAAGATAAACGAGTTCAAAATAATTCTCAATGGTTTTCATTCTACTTTTAGCGTCTTTTGAATAGAAAGCTAATTAATTTCTTACATCCGATTCGCTATCTATTATCAGGAACAATTCTAGTTTTATTTTTCTTCCCAATAGAAGGCACTTGGAGCGAAATTTCAATTAATTTGGATTCAAACACTCGACAGGAAAGCGAATGACAATCGAATTACCCGCTAATTGATTTAAAGTTTGACGAATTTATGTGGGATGTTAGCGTTATATTATTGTAACTTAATTAGATGAGGAGACGAATGTCGATGAGGTTTCTGATAAGGCGTTGAGTTTTAAATTTTTTGTTCATTTATTATTCAGTCATTTAAGCAAGGGCCTTTTATTCGACCTTCTGAGGGGCAATTCTCGTAATTTTAAAAACGTTCAGAGTCTGATCTCAGTCTCAATATGTCAAAAATAACTGTAATTTTCATACATTAATGACAAGTTCTTGACATTGATTGTCACAGATATGAGATTGCAATACAGGAGATATGTCTGTTGCTTTTGTTTATTTATCGAAAAACTTAGACTCGAGTATATTTTTTGGTAACAATTATTATTAAAGGTGCCGTTTATGCCGTTTTTTGTAACTAGAAGATCTGAAAAATCGCATTAAAAGCGTCTGTAATTTTAATAATCTCGCGATTAAAAACCAAATTGAAACTAACGCTATGTGTTCTAAATCTCTCAATTTCTAGCTCCAAGATCAATGAGGTAATGAAGAAATTAATAACTGAGTCATAGGTTAGCAAAAACTTCACTGTTGGACATAACATGGTCCACGTACTTCACCAATGGCTCATTAACAATTCATAAAATAAAGTTAATTAACATTGATGTGATAGTTTAATTAAAATTCCCGCACCAATGTTAATGTATAAACGTTATTTGTATGCAAAATAACAGGTTCATCCAGTAAAAATACAACTACAGTAGGTACTGCAAGTAGTATTTTTACTGCATAAAACTAGCACGGATAAGTACTATAGCTGACAGATTTAATTAACTATCAGTAGCAATCCGCTAAATATTTTTCACAAACTTGTTCTCACGTTTCATGTTTCAAAATTCCAAGACTTAACTGAAATTCAAACCGGACCCTCGTTACTCTTAATCAGAAGCAATAAATCACACTTTTCTTTCTTGTCAATTGCATCTGTTTCAAGTTGCCAACGTTCCTTAAGGGGGAGCCGTGAGTAAAGTATAACCACAAATAAATTGCCGTCAATTGGCACATCGGCACCGGAAAACATGGTTAATTCTTTTTCAAACAGGTTTTCGCTGAATTAATTTTGGGCATTACAGACAGACCTTTTTAGATTTACATCGTCACGGCAACAAAAAAATCAGGATACTAAAGTCACGCCCCATTGGAACGGATACATCACGTAGTTTGTGTTCAAACACTGAAAAAAATATCTGCCTTTTTGAAACCTAGCTTTTTTAGGCCATATTCTGGCATTGTTCCAAAAAATCCCAAATGGTCCTGTTTTCTATTTTTAGGGATCATTGGTTAGTCTCGTTTTAAATTGGGTAGGTAACGTGTTTTGATGTTTGTGATTCAGTTAGACTTCTATTGCTATAGATTTACAACGTACCACTTTTTGGCTTGTGATTGCAGACCATAATATTACTGCTTATGATAGATCTAATGAAATTATTGTAAAGCCTGACATAAACTGTAGTTTCTGTTATTGAATTGAAAATTCTTAGACGGCGATTCGATATTTGGACGAGAATTGACAGTGAAATTTCATGCACGCGGCAACTTTAGGCACATTTTGTTACATGAGAGAGCAGATAGATCTAACTCTGTCTCTCACACTACCAACCCTGTTATTATTTATTTTTTAACGAAGTTTCGCTTCTGTCATTTTTATTTTTCGTCATCGTCTTACACCTTTTTTTTTAACAAATAAAGTTATTATGCTGTACTGCAGGTATACATAAAATCAACTAACCAACTTTAGCAGCATTGCCAACACAACAAATCACACTTCATCTTCGACACAACACACACACCCACATTCCTTTTGAATGCTAAATCACTTGTTCTAACACGCAATCTTGCCGCCATTACTCAAACCAAATTAACACAATAATTGTTACATCTCCGAAGTTAACTCATAACACTATGTCATGCATAATGTGATAAGGGTTGCCCGATAGAAAATTGAAAGAGTCGGATAGGACTGTGGATATTTATATTGGTTTATGTGACGGTCGCGCCAGTTTCTTAAGAATTAACTCAATACAAGTGAGTTAAAAATATTGTGTGTAAGATTTCATCCATAAACTCAAACCTGTTTTGTTTTAGGGTTAGGTAGAGACTACAGAGTCACGTGAAATGGTCCAAACATACTCCTTTTGCTTCGTTTAAGTTCATAGATCTGGAGGTCGATTCCCGTAATTTTAAGAACGTTTAGTCGAATCTCAATCTCAATCTGTCAAAAATACCTGTAATAACCTTACAGTTTTGACAAGTTTTTAGCATTGATTGTCGCTGACATGAGATTGTGACGACATTTTGAACGTTTTTAATTAAGAGAATTGGTGTTCTGGTTCATCGCACCGGACTTCATCATCTGCCTAACCTTTTCCCAACTATATTGGGGTCAGCTTTCAGTCTAACCGGATACAGCTGAATACCAGTATTTTAAATGGAGCGACTGCCTATCTGACCTCCACAACCCAGGTACTGGGAAATACAATACCCCTTGTTTAGACTGGTTGTCAGACTTTCGGGCTACTGACGACTCGTAACGACTGTCAAAGATCCACGAATGACAGCCGGGACCAACGGCTTAACGTGCTTTCCGAGGCATGGAGGGATCTTGGTATGTGAAAATGGTCACCCATCCACGGACCAACCACGGCAAGCGTAGCTTAACCTGATCGATCGACCCGTGCGGCTATTATTACTTAGCCACAAGCCCCTTAAGGAACATAAACTCTCTCCTCTTTTTTTCTGTGAAATATGATGTATCAGGAAAAGGGCTGCACTACAGAGATGACGAAAGATTTAAAAGACATGGCCGCTTGTAAATTGGGATACAGGCAGAAAGTTGATGTCGGGTCACATTCAGTTTAAACGGATGCCGACTAGTAACGGAACGAAAGGTAAACCGTTTTCACTACACATTTTTGTTTACAACCACTTTCATTCATTATAGGCTCTTTTGAACCGGTTGAATGCCGTGTTTACAGAAATAAAAAGCCACTGTGTTTCGCGTGGATTCACGTTTACGTGGATACTTCACGTGGATACGAATGGTTAAAGGTGTTTGGAACAATGTAACGATGTAGATGTGGTCCTCAGTTTACCTGGGTTTATTTATAAACGACGATTAAAGTCAAGAGACGTTTAAACGCTAAAAATGTACTGTTAAACAGTCGCTATAATTACTTCACTTTAATCAACGTTTATAAATAAAGAGGTAGTTTTCTAACAACATTGAAGATCGACAGTCCTATTATTTTCAATCAAGGCGCAACCCTAATGTGTTTCTATCAAATAACGAGCAACATATTTTAATAATTGGCCATAAAACTTGCAAACAGACATCGTTAGAGTAAGGGGTAGACTTTATTGCCGCGCAAATATGAATCGCTTGAAATTGGAACGTAATTTAATAAACTCGTATTATGGATGGATAACACTGATAGATGGCACTGACTGAAATGTTGTACCTGTCCAGTTTGCATGGAATTAGTATGTACAGACCAGCACATCAAGCTACCCAAAACTGTAAAATTTTCCCAATCGACATTGAACCTTATGATTTAGCGACAAAGTTGAAAAACTATTAAAGAAATTTGACAGATTGTAGTAGTTTCATGGGCTGGCGTCTGTACTACGGTGAATTATTAAAGTAAGTTTGTTTTGTGGTTGTGTTTCATAAACACATTAAGTGCACTGTGTTTGTGATGTGAATTTTAAATGAAGTGTAAAATTCACATCACACAGTGCACTTAATGTGTTTATGAAACACAGAGGACAGAAAAGTGGCTTTTAAAAAATCCAGAATGTTGAAATTTATAGCAGTTACTCTAGCAGCAAAATACTATCAAAATAATTGCCAATAAAACCGCCATATTTTTTTAAAACAAACCAAAAAATCTCCATTCACTATTACTACAGTCCCAAACTAAAAAACAAACCAAAAGCGAATCAATAAAACCCACACTATACTGGCACTGGGGCTATTATTTTTAATTACTCCCATCGCATCGTTCAATTTAAACTTTTTAATCGATTGCACGCCCGCTGTTATTACTGCAGAACTTATAAGCACTGTATTAGTGAAATCATAGCACTTCGCTCCGTATCCGCGAAGTTACTCGGATAGATGGCTGTATTTAGATAGCTTGCTTTGCTAGTATTGTGCCTTTGTTTTTCCTGTTCGATGTTTGATATTTTAAGGTTCGGTATTGGTTATATAGTAGTTTATTTATTAGATTAAGGACTAATTTTTCCAACGCCAGATAATGTTATCCGATAAACGATTTTGAATTTTTGACAGTTCTTCCATACAAAATCTGTCAGACGTCAATTTTATTCCACGAATAAAAATGATCTGTCGATTGTAAAATTAGCCCTTAAATGATTTAACTCAGCTTTTTTTCTCAACCAGTCTTTAATCCATTGTTTCTTTCTCAATTGCCTTTTTTTAGTAGAAAATAAATGCAACAATCAATGCAACGACTTTTTTCTTTCTATCTATTATATAAAACACGAATCCAATTGCTAAGTGATTGAGTCTGATTTTACCATGAAAAATTTTCAACAATATGACATAGTGTCCTGCCAATTGTCCCGCACACTACGCCGACAATTTTAACCTCTCACCATATTCATTCATTAATTCTTGCATTTACAATAATATTATTGTGTGTGTGCCAGTCATAAATTGAAGTAATTTAATAATTATATAATTGTACAGAGTTGTGTATAGGATGATGAAAAAAAAAAGACATCATAATGTGTTAACTTATTTCGTAAGTTTCCTCAATTTAGCCGTCACACAATTAAATTGGTCACATACCTACTAGCGTTTTTTTTTTAATTTTTGTTACTGTCATCAGCAGGCCCATCTGCTCTTGGCCTCGATCACGCCTAATGGAAAGTGATGGATGAGGTCTATGATGGAATAAGCGTGCCCAAAAGATGCCTCTTCACTCATGCTTTGAAGGCAAATTATAGTCACAAACGAATGCAACGTAAGCCAAAACCTGGAGAGTATACCTGTATTCGATTCTCAGTCTTAATCTGGCAAAAATGCATTTGTTTTACCTACATTTTTGAAATTGATTATATTGATTATCACTCATCCATGCTGGTAGGCCAATATTTTTATCACTGTTTAAGCTGTTCTCATTTTGTTCGCTTCGAAGCGCGTGAAGTTCCCCAATTATATCATTATGAGATTACGACTACATTTTGTACAATTTCTAAAACGGGACTTGAGCTTCTGCTCTTCTGACTTGAGCTTTTTCTGTCCTGGATTAAGGTTAAAAGTCCCATACTTGAATTTATTTAATTGCAACGTATTCATAAAAAATGTACAGGCGACACCGGCAAGAGCCAGTCGCTCCGTGAGCCCCACTCGTGTCAGTGTTATCGTGTCGTGAGTTAACTATATGTAATAATCAAGTGTCACTGTGTAATTATTGGATAATTAAATAAAACAAAAAGTAAATTCTGTGTCCATATATTCATTTACTCATCCTGCCACCTAAGGAACCCCTAGGTAACAACATTGGTGACCCCGACGTGATCAAGCAGGAAAGGATATTGTGTTACACATAACTCAGTCGGGCGACTCAACTACCACGTTGCAATTGATGACGTTGTACGGCTACAACCTACTTTAGCCTTGTGTATTCTAAGTGTATTTTTGAGTGACGATTCGTAATAAAAAAGTTATGATTTTTTTGGTTGCAATGGAATTTGAACTTAGTCATGTAGAACATTGAGTTTGTTGTTTCGAAACTTGGTAACTACCTCAGATTCTGAATTCAAATTTACCAATTATTACTATTGGATCACTAGCAACATAAATCATCAAAAAAGTTTCACGCAGTAGCAACATTGCATTAATTCCGTAATACATGATGTTGGCCTGAAGTTCAGTAAACGTTCATAGTAAATGCGAATTTCCCGTTATTTATCATTGTTCCGTCAGAGGTTCAATTAAAAGTTTATAATCGATTGCACAGTGTTTTACGCACAATTCACGTTGAAACTGAGTTAAGTCTAGGTTTATTAATCGTTCACTATTTAATTTTCAACAGGTTTAAATGAGTTCCTGTCATTGATTCATCATCATCTGCCTAGCCTTTTCCCAACTATGTTGGGGTCGGCTTCCAGTCTAACCGGATGCAGCTGGATACCAGTATTTTACATGGAGCGACTGCCTATCTGACCTCCACAACCCAGTTATTTATTGATTTATTTAATTATGGCACTCCAACGACCTATTCACTAATACATTTTTTGGGGTATTGTAACAATTAAACTTATAATCTAGAATGAATTTGTCACTTACAGGTGTGCACAGCTCTTAACAACATTACAGTTACTGGGTAATACGATACCCCTAGGTAAGACTGGTTGTCAGACATTCGGGCTTCTGACGACTAACGACGACGAGCGAGTGGGTAACGACTGTCAAAGATCTACGAATGACAGCCGGGACCAACGGCTTAACGTGCTTTCCGAGGCACGGAGGGGTCTCGGTATGTAAAGATGGTCACCCATCCACAGACCAACCGCGTCAAGCGTAGCTTAACCCGATCGATCGACCTGTGCGGCTGTTATTATTTAGCCACGGGCCCCTCTTGATTATGAGTGCTAAATGATATCAGCCGTACGGGTCGATCGAAAGTAAGGCTACGCTTGCCAGCTAGCAGCAAGCTTCATGGATCGGTGACCATCCATTTCATATAGTCACGACTTCGTGTCTCGGAAAGCACGTTAAGCCGTTGTTGCCGGCTGTCATTCGTAGATCTTTGACAGTCGTTACGGGTAGGCGGAGGCACAAAAGTCTTATAACCAGTCTTACTAAAGGGTACCCTGCCCAGTAACTGAGTTGTGGAGTTCAGAAAGGTAGTCGCTGTATTTAATATTCAGTTGCATTTGGTTAGACTAGAAGCCGACCCCCACATAGTTGGGAAAAGTTAAGGTACTTGGTGATGATGCTTCCTTAACAGTGCTTGTTTTAAGGAACAGGTTCCCAGTCCCAAGTTTCGGTATAAGTACGGTAGTGATCTGTGCAGAGTACAGGGTAAATGTATGGTCGTAATAATAATAATAGTCATCCAGACTGTATTTAGACTATGGCGTTTTTCAACGGAGACTTGCCTTCGGCGCGGGTGATATTACAGCGCACAAGTGTACTCGCAGACACAGGTGCAGTCCCTTTTCCGTCACTCTCATAGTCCGATGGGACGGCACACAATCCGTCACGACCGGAGAGAGATCAGGCGTAGGACAAACGGCTTAACGTGCTTTCCGAGGCACGGTGTATCTCACCGCCTGCTTCCGAATTCCTGCTTGTTACTAAGAATTTCCTATTGGAAAAAACCGAACTCAGCAGTCAACGCGTGTTCGTAAAGGAACATAATGGCATACCTACACAATATTACAAACAAAGTCTGCCTTGTTTTTGGCGTTAGGATACAGTTTCCTGTTTAACCTGTTATCAAACACTTTACTAGGGAACTTGTCACATTGTATATGTCATCATCTGCCTAGCCTTTTCCCTACTTTGTTGGGTTCAGATTCCAGTCCAACCGGATGCAGCTGAATACCAGTATTTTACATAGAGTGACTGCCTATCTGATCTCCGCAATCCAGTTACTGGGTAATACGATACCCCTTGGTAAGACTGGTTGTCAGACTTTCGGACTATGGACGACCCGTAACGACTGTCAAAGATGCACGAATGACAGCCGGGACCAACGGCTTAACGTGCTTTCCGAGGCAAGGAGGGGTCTTGGTATGTGAAGATGGTCACCCATCCACAGACCAACCGCGGCAAGCGTAGCTTAACCTGCTCGATCGATCCGTGCGGCTTCCAATATAATTATTCCAATATTTAATACCCATTTGTCTCTTGAACCCATTTAATATAATTATTTCCACATGCTTTTCTTACAAAATATAATAGAATAAAAATAAAACTCAATTCTTTTATCTAGAAGCTTATATTTCACTAAGTATTCACGTACCCACAAGAACGCGTACGTTTATTTCTTTTGTTTTATCTCTAGATCGATAAATAAAAGCCTACCCAGTGATTTACATAAAACCTTTCACTCGTAAGTACCTAAATTGGAATAATGAACTCAGTGCTTTTAGTCAGCCATTACTCCGACTGGCGAGAGAGAGGTTATAATGATCAAACCTCACTCACAATATCAAATATAGATTATTATTGATGGAAAGACTGCCTTGGTTGGTATAGTGGTCGCAAGCGCTTCTGCTGAGCGTGAGGTCCTGGGTTCGACTCCCGGGTCGGGCAAAGTGCTATTGGGTTTTGTCATCAGGAATTTCTCAGTAGCAGCCCGGAGACTAGCACAGTGCCCGGATGGGAATAGGCTCGCCCCCTATTAAAAGTTAATGAAACATAACTGCGAAGTGTGGGTGTAATATAAAACGTTATTTTTAGTATATTGCAAACCTGAATATAGTTTGTTCAGAATTTAATAAGGAACTGAATCGATTCCAATATTTTTTACACCATGTTATATTTTGTCCCAAAAATATTTAACAAAGGTAACAAGTTGTACACCGAGCGGTACTAAGTACATATCCGCAATCATATGCGCACAACACAGGTCACAGCCGGTCGGCCGGCGGCGCGTGTTAAGTGGTAACCAACTTTTTGTACGGACATCCAGGTAACATAACAAGCTTAACTTTGTGATTTTTCATGATACAGTTTTGAAATTTTGTACATAGATGATTTAAATAAAACTACTAGACACGTGTTTCGGGTTTCGCATATACTAAAAATAATGTTGCACTTCTGCCTCACCCATCGGGGAATAGAGTCGTAATGTTATGAAAAATCACCGTTAGTTTGCAGGGAGCCTAAAACTATTTAGTTAGATTGATTAAGCTAGTCGCTGTGAATATCATTTTAGTAGGAATCATCAATCAGCACCACTGCTGAAACTGCCATCTCGTAGAACTAAAAATTTGAAGATTTTTGACATCTACCAACCCGCACTGGGCCCGGGTGGTGGATACGGCCTATTCCCTCTCACCAAGAGGGGGTTTGTGTCCCAGCAGTGTGAACATTATAGGTTGACTATGTAGGAATAATCTTATTAGAACGATGAGGGCGCACCCTCAGTGAAAATTGCAATTGAAAGACAAAAAATACTTAGTCACCATACGAAGCATAGGGAGATTCTTCGTATGGTGATTAAGTATTTTTTGTCTTTCAGTTGCAATTTTCTTTACTCTTCAACTGCATTTTTATCTAAGTGAATGAGCAAAAAATTCCAACCCCTTCAAGTAACCTAGGTACAAAACTTTATCGAACAGCAAATAAATCCAACATCTACATAAAAACCTACTACAAATTAGAAAAAAACTAAAAGGGAAACGATATAAAAACTCCGAGATAAGCTCACACCGATCCATCTGACTGTCTATCCATTAAGGCTGTGCCCGATCCAGTGGATTTATTTCGGTAAAGTAAACCGGATCAATTTTCAGGGCTGGTTTTATTCCGAACATAAATATCTATAGGCGCAAATGGTATTGATTATTTTTTTTATGGGGAAGAATTTAATCTTTGTTTGAGTAGAAAATATGGGGCAGTAGGTAAACGTGTCGGAACGTGTATTGTGTGTGAGTTGTAATTATTTTCAAATTAATTATGAGGTTTTATGGAAATTTTTGTAAAAAAATAAAATCATTCAATAATGGAGGTGCTGATCAGACGACTCCGCCTCACCTAACCTAGCCATTTTCTTTTCTGTTTCTGTGTTTTGTTTGCTAACGTGTTTTGTTTTTAAGAACAATGTTACTAACAATAGGGCCCAGTTGTCATAAATAAACAAATATTTATTTATTTATATAATAATTACTTCCAGTCGATCTATTCAGTAAAAATCTCACCGTGGAAACTTAGGTAAAGAGAGCTTAAAGTGAGCTGTCATTCAACCTGATGTCATGGATTGATGCTGTTGACAGCTCTCTTCACCTAAGTTTTCACGGTGAGATGTTTATATGTAGAATAGTAGTGCTGATCGTAATCGAACATGCATTAACAAGAAAACAGAATAGATGAAACAAACACGCAAATAGAATAAAATACTCTTTATTAAGTACACCATGTAAATTAAAGATATAAATGTAGACATTTTACTTGGGGTGACTCAATAGGCGCAAAAAAGCACAAACAGCGCACTAAAAGTGATCTTTTAATGGCAACCTTTGGACATACATTTTGCAAAAACGGTAATTATTTTTCGACACGCATTACTCAATTACCGCTTTAAATATCGCACTGCGGCAAACAATCCAATCCACTCAGAAATTAATGACTTATAAGCTGGACGCAACGCTAATATTTTTACAACCCCAGTTCGTACATAAATTAATGAGTTTATTCTCCGTCCTCAGTCTACCTTTTTGGCTTTGCAGTAAACATAATTAGGGAACGGTGGGAAGCGTATTTATTTTGTAGTTATAACCCGACTGTTGGGTAGACTGTACTCCCGTGAATTTTGTGGCAGCAAGAGTTTACTTAATGTTGAATTTTAGAGGTCAAAGTTTTTTCTCTAGTTTTAAGTTTCGCTTGAATTCTAACTTTGTACATACGTATTTCAGACGATGTTTGCACGGCGAAGGAGAATTATATGTATAGTTTAATGCTTAGTTACTGAGAAGGTAATCATCGGCCCCTATTTGTATATTCTAGGAAGGGGCGATCGTTGACCATCACTCTATTTGCTTACTGAATGAGTGAGATTTGTCTTCTCTCAAGATATTCTTCATTGCTATTAAAATCATCGATGAAGATAAATTATTGGTGTATCAATAAAGATTTACTACTTTACTATTTACTACTTACAACTAGAATACTTAGGTACAACAGAAAGCAAATTACAGGTCGTAAATAAATGTCACTTACCTACATTCATAATTTCATTAACTTTATAATATTCTGATGTAAGCGAATTATTATCACAGCGAAGGTAGATAACGTTTTCAGGGCCAAAATGGCCAGCAATCGCACAAGACGAGAGATGTGGTTTGGAAGGAAAAAGGGGAAGCTTTTGCAAAGCAGTGGGACACGGTATAGACCAAAAAAAAAACAAAAAAGTAAAAAAAAAAGTCTTATGAGAATGAAGTCATCTCAAACCTCAAATAAAGCAATATTTAAATTCCAGTTAGTCACAAACAGTTCCACTGTAATCAACTCAAAACTCAAAAGTAACTCATCAACTTCATTACAAACCACCCTTCTCGATAACTTGACTATTTAGGAATAAATTCCCTCCTTATACATAAAAGCAACAATGGATAGCGTCATGAATATGCGATGCTATTGTCAACAGTTTTAGGCCAGTAAATAAATGGTCCTTTAAGGCGGAGCTCGAAGGTATGGAGCCGACTAATGTACCACCGGAGCGTGGTAAAGATGATATATGCGTAGAGGGACGTAGGGTTCCGGTTGGTGAATTGCTGTGAGCGTACCTTAGGACCAGGTATCAGGAAGTAATAATAGTTAACTCGACAAAGGATTTATGATTTAGGACGTGGTGTTCTGGTGACAGTAAGTATGCCAGACGTGTAATGACGCCTTATGACAGGTATGAATGACATTTTTACTACTTACTGATAGATTCTCAGTGAGTGGGTAGGGGCGACTTAAGTTATTACTAACAGTCACCCCAGTTCTTAGAAAACCAAGTATGGTAGCTGTATCTACTTAAAGCCAGAAAGTCGTCACTGGCAAATATTAACCCGCCGTGCTAAAGGTAAAAATTTGTAACACGGAGCATAAGGTGGGTGTGAAAAACCCATTTGATAAATTAGACATTTTTACGGTTTAATATTGATTTTAAGTTATTTTCAGTCATTATAATAGATAGGAAACTGAAACAGAGGATAAAATTTTAAATATATATTATATAAAAAAAATATGTATATGTCACAAAATATCGAGCGATAACAGAGCTTAACAGAGACCTGGAAATTAAACGAAAAATAATACAATTAGATCAACCATATAATTGCATAATACATAACTATACATCTTATTATTATTATTTTTGATCGTTGATGCCTTCCCCTTAACAAAAACACTCAGCAGAGGCTTAAATGATTCTTTGTCGCTAAAAACTTCGTTCAAGTTCATGAAAATGTTCCGAAACATTTAAATAATAAATAAACTTAAGTTTTCCGGCTGTTCCATTTCGAAAACATTCGTGGTTGGGAATCTAATGGACGGATTAATAATAAAATATAATAGAATACTCCTTATTATGTACACCATAGAAATTAAAGACATAAATATATACATTTTACAAAGGGTGACACAATGGGCGGTCTTATCGCTAAGAGCGATCTTTTAAAGACAACCTTTGGCTGGATTGAAAAAGGGAAAGAGATACAAATATTGTAGGTAGTCTGTGGTGTACCATTCACACAATACAATGAATACATACATAAAGTTGTTCCCAAACACAGAAAATGAAATTGAAAAATTAACTTATGCCTAATATTTTTTTTTTAATGTCTTACAACTCATTTATTTATGTAAGTATTAACTAACTATTTACACTACGTATTAAATTGAAAGACTGACTAACTATATTAATAAATACCAAAACAATAAAGTATATTATACTAATATAAATAAATATATATATATATATATATATATATATATAATAGACACGCAAAAGGAGTAAATAAAATATAATGATGATGTTTAAAGACAGAAGAAGTGCTAATAATAACCAAGGATGACGCAGATTTAGGCGGGCCGCATTGCATTGCAAAAATCTCATCACTTTCATATACTTATGTAATTTATATGAACCATCGCACACTACAGTTGGTCTGCAACGCCCTTTTTGTATAAAAATATTTATTTATTTACGTGAATCTTACCTACACTACCATTACAGATCTGCGATCCAATGCGATAGAGTGGCATTACATGCTAAATCCTTAATATATATCCTATAAAATTACACACTATATCCTAAAACTTAATCTACATCTGAATAAAATATTTTATATAATACAACTTTTGCGAATTCACTAAAGTTGCACCACAATACATCAACCCTCTCGTGGACCCCGTTCCCCACACGCATGGCTCTAGCGAGAGGAGTCCTCGCCAGTAGGTTGGTTCTGGCTGCAGGCACAGCAAGCAGGGCTATGGACCGATAATGTAGGTCGGGTGATACTGCGGTGTTGCTCTTGATGATGTTAAGTATGTTTTACTCACCGGTTAGGAGGCAAGAAATGCGCTCCACGCAAGAAGCGAGCCTCGCATGCCCCTGCCACAGCGCAAGGATTGGCGCCGGTACCACTGAGTATGGGCCCTACAGAGATAATGGATACCTCGCCTTCCCAGCCCTAAAAGTTCTCCAGTGCAACCTGAACCACTGCCGCAATGCTCAGAATCTTTTTTATCAGACTATTGAGGAGTGGTCGGTTGCCTTGGCGATTGTAGCAGAGCCCTATGGCCTTCGGGATCATCCTCGCTGGTTCCGGGATACCGAGGACTCTGTTGCCGTTTATTGGGCTGGTGGAAGCGGTCGGCTCCACTGCTCCCTACTAGATAGGGGGCAAGGTTTTGTTGCCGTGGAATGGGGATCTCTGGCCGTAGTGGGCTGCTATGTATCTCCCAATATTTCGCTCGGTGAATTCGAGGAATATCTAGACGCGGTTGCAAACAGCATTCGACACAAATGCTCACCCCGTCCGGTGCTCATCCTGGGCGACTTCAATGCTCACTCCAGAGCTTGGGGGAACACCCGGGACACGCCGAGGGGACACGCGGTACAAGACTGGGCCGCGACACTTGACCTCCGACTTTTAAATCAGGGGTCCGTGTCCACATGCGTTCGGTGGCAGGGGGAGTCAATTGTAGATCTCTCATGGGCGACTCCTTCTGTTGCCCACATGGTGTCGGAATGGAGGGTAGCGGAGGAGATGGTCACACTTTCTGACCATCGCCACATCATTTTTGATGTGACATTGCACCCTTCGAGTAGCCCTAGCCGTCCAGTTTCTAGCTCACCAGCGCGACGTTGGGCCCTCAAGCGGCTCAATCGAGACATGCTCATTGCAGCCGCCAACGTCGCGGCGTGGCCGGAAGGTGTTTACTCCCAGGGGATTTCGCCCGACCCAGAGGAAGAGGCTGCTTGGTTCCGGGACAGGATGACGTTGATTTGTGACGCTTCCATGCCCCGAGTCAGATGTGCTCAACGTCTGGGTGCGGTTTACTGGTGGTCGGAAGATATCGCGCGGTTGCGCATTCTCTGTCTTAGGTCCCGACGCCAGTATCAACGCACTCGGCGCAGGAGACAGCCAAGAGCCACAGAAGAAGAAATAGCCGGAATCTACAGAGAGTACCGGAAAGCCACTATGGAGCTTCAGCACGCCATTTCGAATTCCATGTCTAGGTCTTGGGGGGAGCTTCTTGAGGGGCTGGATAGGGATCCATGGGGGAGACCTTACAAATTGGTCATGGCCAAATTGCGACCCTGGGTTCCCCCCATCACAGAAACTATGGACCCGGCTCTACTGGAGAGAGTCGTAAGCACGCTCTTTCCAGTAGCTATAGACAGCCTCTCGTCGCTCCTACCATCTCCGGACTGGACTGACGAGTTTGGGGTGACTGAGAGCGAGCTTGACCGGGCCGTAAGGCGTATGGGAGCTCGTAACACAGCGCCAGGCCCGGACGGTATTCCTGGCCGAGCGTGGGTTCTGGCTCTGGCTTCTCTGGGGGACCGCCTGAGACGGCTGTTCAACAGCTGCCTCCGTGAGGGCGTGTTCCCCTCTGACTGGAAGGAGGCTGGATTGGTCTTGTTGAGGAAGGCAGGCAGGGACTCAGAGTCTCCCTCTGCATATCGTCCCATTTGCCTGCTCGACGAGGTTTCCAAACTATTCGAAAGAATAATTGCTGAAAGGCTCGTCGAGCACCTGTCGCGTGTTGGTCCCGACCTCGCCGATTGCCAGTATGGGTTCCGGCGGCAGCGTTCTACAGTCGATGCGATCCTACGCGTCCGCTCGCTGTCGGAACAGGCAGTTTCCCGTGGTGGGGTGGCGTTGGCAGTAAGTTTAGATATCGTCAACGCTTTTAACTCCCTGCCCTGGGATGCAATTAGGGTGGCACTAGTATATCACAGGGTGCCCCCTTACTTGCAGTGCATCATCGGGGCTTACCTACGCGACAGGCACATTCGCTATGTGGGTCGGGATGGTAGCGTTCATCGGAGGGAGATTACGTGTGGGGTTCCGCAGGGGTCAGTTTTAGGTCCTCTCTTGTGGGATCTCGCATACGATGCGGTCCTGCGTGTCGATCTCCCCGCTGGCGTTAATATCATTTGCTACGCAGACGATACCTTGGTGTTGGCCAGCGGGGACACTTTCAGCGAGACCATTCAGCTTTCTGAGCGCGGGGTGGCAAGAGTCGTGGCGTCAATCCACGAGCTGGGGTTGGAGATAGCGCCTCATAAAACTGAGGCTCTATGGTTCCATAAACTGCCGAGGAGCAGAGAGCCGCCCAGCTCGTCAATGACTGTTGGGGATGCGCAAGTCCAGGTGGGTCGATACATTAAGTATCTTGGCCTAACCCTAGACGGTCGGTGGGGCTTCGAAGAGCATTTTGAACGTCTGGTCCCCCGCGTCGGTAGGGCAGTGGGTGCTTTGCACAGACTACTGCCTAATCTCGGGGGACCAAGGGAAGAAGTTCGCCGCCTCTACGCAGGCGTCGTGCGATCGATGGTCCTTTACGGGGCGCCTGTTTGGTCGAACAGACTGTCAGGCGTCCGACGCTGCAGGAATAAAATCAACAGCCTGCAGCGGAAAATGGCTATTCGCATCGCACGTGGATACCGAACGGTATCTTTTGAGGCGGCAACACTCCTGGCACGCTTTCCGCCGCTGGACATCTTGGCGGATATGGATGCGAGGGTTTATAACCGGATTCGCGCCATGCGCCAAAGCGGCTATAGCGTGCCAGGAATAGCTATTGTAAGACTCAGGCGGCTGGAACGGCGACACGCGTTCGAGCGATGGCGCGAGCGGCTACAACAGCCGCAGTTTTCGCGCAAGCGCGTTGTCGAAGCCATTCTGCCGCACTTCGAAGCCTGGCTGAAAAGAGGGGAGCGCATCTCCTACAGGCTCACTCAGGTGCTGACCGGGCACGGTTGCTTCAGTGAGTACCTGAACAGGATTGGGCGTGAGGCCACGGCAAATTGTCACCATTGTGGAAGCGACCTTGACTCTGCGCAGCACACGCTTGAGGAGTGCCCTGCGTGGGCCTCTGAGCGGCAGGTTTTGGTCGCCAGGATCGGGCGAGACCTGTCTCTGCCAGCAGTAGTGAGGGCTATGCTGACGGAGACAGAAAACTGGAGGGAAGTTGCCTCCTTCTGTGAGACCGTGATGGTCCAGAAGGAGGCTGCCGAGCGGGATCGTGAAAGAGCTAATCCCGCTCGAAGAAGAAGGCGTCGAGGAGGCAACCGCCTCGACGCCTAACACGCTGAAACCCCACCTGCATCATTTAATGCAGGCGGGACTTTGGAATCGCGGGTGATCAGAGTGGGGACTCTGATTGCCCACCGAGTGATTTCGGAGAATACGGTGGCACTGTGGTCACGTGCTGCCGTGCAAAGCGAGGCTCAGGGAAGACCCCCTTTATTGTCTCCCCAGGGACGTGCCCTAACAGGCGTTGCACTGAGGGGGTTCCGGATTGGTCTACTAAGAGGTACCGGGACCCCCTCCATGTGCTGATGGTGATCACCGGGGTGGTTTTAGTGAGGTAAGAGTCCCACACTACCTGGTCTTTTTCCCCAAAGTCCAGGTGCCTTTTGAAGGTTTCCCCCCGTAAACAAAAAAAAAAAAAAAGTATGTTTTACTACATACAACCCGATTCCCAAAAAGACCTATACACACCATCGTTTCAAAGTCGAAAACGAAGCGTTCCTCTAGTCCCAACGCAGCAGTTCTTTTTGCGCACCGTCAAACTTTAGTTAAACGTAACACACCCTGGGGTGTACCGGGCTTTTGGGGATGTACGGCGTGTAGCTATGAGCGGGAACGACGAATGAGCATCAGTGCAAACGGTGGCCTATTATTTGTGTTTTTCCACCCGAGGACAAAGTGACATTCTATCAGCGATAACGACCATGGAGACGTAAAAATTTATCCCACTAACATACGAGTACCTGTTGAAAGTTGTTGTAGGAATACGAAACGCTTTGACACTTGTGTTGGCCCTCTTTATGGTGAAGTCGCGTTGGTCGATAGATAGAGACCCAATTCTCAAGCATGAGAACGTGTGGTTGAAGCCACTGAAGTACCTCTCTATGCAGTAAATTTTTAAAAATATTCTTTTATGTAACTCTCCTCAACTCTCTCTTTCTGAATTTGTCTATGACGCATAATATTAGTTCAAAGGTGCCTTTTAAGTGCCTATTTGAAATACCTAAACGATATGACTTTGACTATCGAATAAGTTCTGTTTTGCCGATCACTGTCATCATCTACCTAGTTTTGCCAATTATGTTGGGGTCGGTTTCCAGTCTAAGCAATATTTTGAAGAGCATTGTCTCTGTCACATAAACCTGTAAGGTCTCTTTCTGAAGCTCAATGTGTCATATTTACCTACTTCGATAAATTCACACAGACAAATCGCTTTCAAATTTGGGTATAATAATAATTATCAGACCATTCTCCCTGAATTAATTATAAACTGAATATAATTCTGATTTACAAGCCAGCACAAAGTAACGAAGCTAATAAAATTAAACACTCATAGTCAATGAGATCGTTCGACGTAGCTGTTTATAGAGGAGCCCATATTCACAAAATGTAAGCCTATTTACTGTTATGAATTATGTAAACACATAAATTTACCTGTCGGAATAAACGCCGAAACAAATTAAATTCACTTACTGTTGCGGGCACGTTTCTGCGTAATATGCTCGCGTATTTTCATTTCTAATTCGTAGAATGCTTAGCTGTGTGGCTGTGTGTTGAATTATGATTAGCATGCTGTTTTTACACTGGCTTATGGTATTTATTTCTTGTTTGTATTTGTATGGAAGTCAGAGAATGTGTTGGGTATTGTGGCTCTTGGCTGAGGTCAGAAAACCTTTAAGCAATATGGTAAAATTAATATGACTAGATATTTTGTTGTTGTTGTGATAATAAATCCAAATTGTTTTGATTTGTTTTCTCTCATTCTGAATTCAGTTTGTGTATGTGATACAGAAAAACCTCTGAGCCTTACTGTTAAAGTATCGCCTTCTATTTTAAGGACATGTGACGTTATAAATTACTATAAAGGCTGTGACTGTGAAACAACTGAAGAAATATTCCCTCATCTGCAGAAATGGAGTTAAAATTGTTTAAAACATTATTAATCTATACTACACTATACTAATAATAAAACTAAAGAGTTTGTTTGATTTTTTAAACGAGCTTATCTCTGAAACTACTGCTGAAATTATTTTTGCATTTGATAACATATTCTTGAGGGAGGTTATAGGCAAATAACATCAGGAGCCGAGCAAAAAGAAACAAAAGTCCGAAAATACGCTAAGCGAAAAGGAAATAATAACGCAGGCACGTGATGTGATGACGTATGCGATGCAACGGGGTGGTTCAGAGGTATAAGAAATTTCACGCGGACTAAGTCACAGGCAGAAATTAGTGTAACATATTATCTACTTAGTCTAGACTATAGGAAAATAACAAAATATTATAATATGAAAATCCACCTAACAACGTCGATCCCAAAAAAAAAACCTTGACTCATCCTAAATAAATACCCCCTGAATAAGTGAAGGCACACATTTTAGTTTTAATCAAAAACTTAATATATTATTCACCTTGCATATTCTTCTTTTGGGTACACAACGCTGTATTTCATTACAGGCTTGCTCGGGTTTATACCCTTTGTGGTGGAGAGTAATCGGGCTTAATAAAATTTTACCTCAGCAATTTATATAATTTTTTTACACTGAAAATTGTACAATCAAGTAGTGAAAACGCTGGGCTAGGTTCTCTTTTTGTGAAAAGTAATTTATTACCTCCAACAGTCCCGGGTTTCAAAGTTTCTTTGAGCGTTTTCAAGGAAAGTCATACTAGTGCCCCTTTTTAAGCGTCAGGTTCAAAACTAGGGCAAATTATTAATATTGCTTCTAAAAAATATCATGAATGCCATTTAGTAAAGGCGAAAGAAAACTTAGTAAGGAAACCTTGAATTGAAAAATTAAAATTTCCAAAACGCAATGACCAATGTTCGTTCCTTCTTTGCTTGAGAAGACGTGTGTTGCTTGAGCGTGTAGTTCGTGGTAGCCTTTACCCCGTGGTAAAGGCTACCTTCTGTGGTTAATCAAAAATCGAGCGTTTGGCTAAAAATGGGGTTCTCCTATAAGGTAATTCTCAGTAGCACCGGGCGAGAAATTAGAACCCATTTCAGATAATAGAATAAGAAAAACTTTTAATTTTTTTCTATCTTCTTCTTCAATAGACTTGTAGCGGCATCTAAACCGCCACCGCACGAACTACGCATTATAGTGTCGCCACACAAAATCTGGCATCGCGCAAGCAGTTTAACGCGCAATTAGCATAATGTAGAACGACCCGACTTCAATCGCCTCGGGCGGTTGCTCGCCAGACACGACACCCGTCTGGTTGAAGGATTCTCCCTTTTCTATGGAGCATGAGTGACCTACACCCTGTTCCTCATACCTCTATAAGCTTGCTCCATAAGGCGTACTACACTTGTTCGGTTCGGCAGGTGTGAATGAAAAGAGCCCAAGGTGCACCAAGAGCAATCAGCTTCTATCGATGGGCTAATCCTTTCACCTCGATGGCAAATATAAGTCCTACTCGGCCCTTTTCAGGGCCAAACAGTCTACTGACTAAACCAGTCTGTAATCTTAATCAACATCGAAAGGTTCTCTCATGATAAAGCAGAAATTCATTCTGAGTTATCCCGCAAGACGCATTGTGGTATTTTACCTACGTGTTCAAAAGACCCGTCGGGATTCCACTCAAAGTAGGCCTCTCATTCCTGGACTGTCACTTGTCGTGGAGATTTGTCATTGTACCGAACTGAACAAGTTTGCAGCACGCCGATGGCGGTGTCTTTTTAATCCGAAGCAATTACTAGCTACATATTTATGTTCGATCTTGCCGTCCGACTGTGCAGATTAATATCGAATCAAAAAGTTTTGTAACACCCTAATAAGGGACCTATCAACTTGTCGGGTGGACGACAACATTGGTTAACGACACGCCTCTACCTACCGCCTTCTCGAATGAGTACAGGTTTAAGGTATGTTATTTATGTTCCCAACGTTACCAACGTCAAATAAAAAGAGAACGTTGCCTTCTCACCGCAATTTTATAGACAGGCCCCCTGAGAATGAGTAGAAGATTACTTTTCTCTGTTAGTCAATCATGTCTCACTCAAGACGGCTTACGTGCTTAAAACTTAATCCCTGTAGTGTTTTCCAAAGATATATGGGCTTTATACGTACGTAAATGTATATTATGTATGATTTTATGTTTGATATTGAAGGTACATTTCTTCCTTAAAAAAACTGAGGTTTCATTTATTCATCTCATGTTCTTGTTATTCTTGTTTGTTTTTTGTTTTCGCTTGATCTCTCTCAGGCCGTGTCGGATTGCCGTCCCATCGGACTATGAGGGTGAGGGAAGAGGGAGTGCACCTGTATCTGCGCACACACTTATGCACTATAATATCTCCTACGTCGATGGCTAGTCTCCGCTGAGATTGGCCGCTAAGACCGATTTTTTTTTTCTATTATTTCACATACTATCTAGGAATCTCGCGCACTGACCAGTCATGACAACGACTTGCCGCATGATTAGCCCCAATCTTGGCCGCAGAAGCTCCGACCCGGTAGGAGGTTTGGGCGCACGACGGTTCGTCCGATTAGTTATGTTCAAGATTGCGGAAAGTCGTGCGACTAGCTGTGGTCGTGGCCGTAGTGGACGAAGCCTTTATCCTTCAAACTACGCATGATACTTTTTATCAGACTTCAAAAAAAGAGAGAAATTTATGTATATGGTGCTTCGACTCATCTTCAGAGCAGTGGTAGCCTAGTGGTAATTGGCGCAACTTAGTCGGTCGTGGGTCGTGGTTGGTCGTGGGTTCGAACCCAAGCAGGCACTTTGTGCTCTCAAAACGGTGAAGGAAAATATCGTTACGAAACTGGTATGTCCTAGAACCAAAAATTCGAAGACATATGAGATCCACCAAACCGCACTGGGCCCGTGTGGTGATTATGGCCCACTCCATATCACAGAGAGCAGGCCTGTGTCCCAGCAGTGGGAGCAGTAAAGACTGATTAAAATGATGATCTTTCTTCCTCTTTACCAGGATTGATGGATGTTATACTCTTCATGGCACTCTAACAAGACATTTTACTTCTAAATGATAACAAAGAATAATTCCTTTGTATGAAATTATATAAGATTAAAATAATACAAAACTAACTTTTAACTTCGCTAAGGGTCCGAAAGTAATTAAAACATTTAACTACTTTTCTTAAAGTAATGAAAGAACTATTATTATAGCAATTATATTTTATCACCAAAAGTTTCGAGTATTCGAATATTAATGAGATCGTTAAGAATTCATGCCATTTTGATACTGAAACTAAAATGATTCGGAGTGACAAGAGAAGGAAAAATTTGTATTAATTGTCTTATTCTATATTTTTAGTACTACATATTAGGAAAGAGAGTGCCGAAAAAGGTGTTATTATTTGGCTTTGTTTTTTCATCAAATGGTAGATTTCGTATGGAGAAGAATGGTCAAGAAACTCCACCGTAACTCTTTTTATGTTTTACAATATTTTGTATACATTAATTTCTTCTAATTTCTTTCTTTCTTTTTTTTTTTTTTTTCTTATAGCTCTTAGCGATAAGACCGCCCATTGTGTCACCCTTTGTAAAAATTTCTATATTTATGTCTGTAATCTATATGGTGTACATAATAAAGAGTATTCTATTCTATTCTATTCTATAATACTACATATTATGTGAAGACGATGCACCTAGACTCAAATTACTATACTACAATAGGTAAAAGAGTGTTTTGGAGTGGAGACCGTGTATCGGCAAGCGTACTGTGGGACGTCCCTCAGCTAGATTGACCAATCACCTAAAGAAGGTGGCTGGGACAGACTGGATGCGGAAGGCGGAGGACAAAGTGTTGTGGCGCAGCCTAATTCCTATGCCTATGTCCAGCAGTAGACAACGATAGGCTAAGTTGATTTTTTTTTTTTTTTTATTATTTAAATATTTTTTGGTAAGTAGTAATTTTTTTCTTTTTTTAAAAAACTTGCCCCACACTAGTAATTTCTCCTGTATCGTGGGTGCGTTTACAAAAATTTAAACTCACATACACAAACAGCCAGACCCGGAACAACTACTTGTAGGTCATACAAATATTTGTTCCCTGCGGGAATCGAACCCGCGACTCGCAACGTAGCAGTCAATCGCTTGACCACTGCGCCAACCGTGCCGTCAAATTCAGTTTAGAGTGTAGGTATAAATGATAAATGATTTTATTTCTATAAATAGGTTTGTACAAATACTTTATACGTCAATCATATTTTAAAAACTAGATGAGGTTGGCGTTTCCTATCTGACTACTCTGAGAAGAAAAGCCGACACAAACTCAGAGGTCACAGTCCAAATCTTGGTCAGATTATGTGAAGACCATTTAGATTGATGTCTGAAATATCCTTTTGAGGAAAAAACCACTCAGAGTGCACGCATTTGTCAGTAATCGTGCAGCTCAACTCAAAACGTATACATTTTAATCATAAGAAAAATAATCAAGCGCCATGTCACCATCACCTACAATACTTCTGGTTTCTTAAGTAAAAGGCCACTTATGCTCCGTTCATTTTCAGTCATTTATGTATTCGACACGTTTTTTTATGGGTGACTTAATACTTATCAGAAATTTGATGCACTGAATAATATTTAGAGCATCGGTCGCCCAGCGATAACCGCCGCGACTTACGAGTTGTAGGTCGTAGGTTCGAACCCAGACAGGCGCTTTACTTTGTGCAAATTATTTCATCACGACTGCCCTCAAAACGGTGAAGGAAAACATCATGAGGAAACCGGCATGTCCTAGAACCAAAATTTCGAAGACATTTGACATCTACCATTCCCCACTGGGCCTGCGTGGTGGATTACTGTCCACTCTCTCTCACGAGGAAGCCTGTGTCCCAGCAGTGGGAATATTGTAAGCTGATTATAAGATAATTTTGTAAGTATTGAATGTAAAAACCTTCTCCTGTCCGCTAATAGTTAATTCAAACAGCGTTCACTTATATTTTTTTCGTATAAAGAAACGTACTTTTACAGAATTCTAACAAAGTAATACAAGATTATGAGTTTAACAAAATGGGCAGAGTTCCAAAGTAAAGGATATCAAAATACTACTTTATGTAAGTGACTATTTGAAGGCATGTTCACGAGTCTTGGTTTAAAGATCATAAATTTCGTTCAACCACACAAATCATTTTTCAAGAATTCCTATAACATTTTCCCTTCATATTTTTGTAGTTTTAGTAGCCACGTTAACCAATGGTTTCTTTTAGTTAAAGATTAATGTACTTGATCCCGATTCCTGGTACGAACTAACCGTAACTCATAAAAATATTGAAGAAAAAAGTGGAATATAAGTGACTACGAGTAAACGTTCGTTCGGCATATCCAGGGCTTGGCAACGCTAATCATACAGGATGTAAAAAGACCCGTTGCAAAGCCGTCACCCATGCATTCTAGATATCAAACCAAGTAACTGTGTCCAACAATTATTTCTGGGAAACGACTTTTTTTTTTTGGTGAAAGAATCCGCTGTTTACGTGCGCAATGTATCGTACGCAAAACTTTGTGCTTATGGGTGAATGCAACGGTAAAGGGATCGTGGAAGTATTTAAAGTTAAGTTTTGACATTTAAAACTTGTTTTCGTAAACAAACTCAAGTTAAGTTAGAACTTTGATAAGTATTTAATAGTTCCGTAACCAGAAGCGGTTCCCAGATATGTACTACTTAAAAAAAAAAATTACAAAGGAAAGAACAAGTGACTCTCGACTTCGTAACGGGGATTTTTACACTCTTTATTTATTTATTTTATTTTGTTCTATTCGGGAAACTTACTTCTTTATTTTGGGATTGCTTGTTTTGTTTTTGTCACCCTGGATGCTTTTTACGTGAACACGGTCTTTTTTACATCGTTCTCACATATAAATTCAACATTTATGATAACTAATATTTTTGTAACAATATAATTTAAACGACTATCGAGGAGTAGTTTATTGGCCTACTACGCTTTGGAATGGGCGGCTAGCTTCATATTTTCTTAATGACCGACTCCTTGACAGTTCAAAAGTGCCTATAAATGGATTAATTGAGTTATGAGGTTAGACGTTAATAGTTAAACCTACTCTATACCACCACATCTTTAAAGGATAATGACAAATTAATTTAACTGCCAATAAAAACAAAAGAAACAAGTTTACAAACAAAGAAGTATGTTTATCTAAATGTTTATATTTAGCCTAACAGACCATCTCGTTAATAGATGTATGGGTGGAAAGTTATAGGAATGTGTTTTGACAAGAGACGTGACTTGAGCTTCAGTTAACCCAGGTAACACGAGCGCGTTTTCCCCGCGGCGATTTTTTTTTCGCGCACTGGATTTTCAACGCACTGCTCTGCGCTGAGAGTTGAAAACCCAACAGTGTGTTTTTGACGCGCTGGGATGCGCTCTGTTGGATTCTCAATGCTCGGCTCAACACCGAGAGTTGAAAATCCAGTGCATGGTAAAGTCTCCCCACGATATTTCCACGTCCGTGCGTACGTAGGCTTCGTGGCAAAGTTACAATACACGAACATAAAATCCACCGTCCATTGCTAAGTAGGATGTGTATTGAGAGGTTTTCCATGTTAGCTGTGCAGTTCATTTCTTTGCCAGACACGTAACAGTGCGTAGCACGGCCGTGGGTTGCAGTGGATGCTCCCGCCATCGTTTCCATACAAAGCGAAGCTATGTACAGCTGCGTAGCTTAGCCGGAGGCCGCTGTGGAGTAGTACCTTAAAAAGCTTTATCTATTGCGTAACTTTGAAGAGGCAAAAGTTTTGTCAAGTGTCCATTATACAAGTTTATCGCACAGCTTATAAACCAAGATACTCTATAGAACTGCCTAAAGTACCCACAATGTAATACAATACAAAATTCACAAGGCCAAAGTCTTAAGGGTAACTACTAATGATGAAAACTAGAGTTGTTACTTTGACTCCAGTTAAATTTAACTGGCAACTTAAACTATGCAGTTTATTAGCCGTTAACCGTGACATCAGCTTTGTTTACTTAAATTTTTTATGGTTATTTGTTGATTGACTTAAAATTTACTAAAAAACGAAAAGATAACTAAAATATGGCGTCGAAAAATTCATGTGCATCACTGTCGACTGGTAATGTACCCAAGAGACTTGCGGTATTGCCTCGTTGTATTGGGATGCTTATCCTTCGGTCAAGGTAAAAGCTAACTCTTGGGTAACGAGAAGTGTAAACCAACCGTTTCGAGATTTCCCTAAAAAGACCTATGAGCACTTGTCCCCACGGGCCGAAGATTTCAAACCCTAAAGGCCGAAAATATAGTCACCAATAAGGTTATTTTACTTCCGCCGCTTGAGGTTTTATGCAGATGCTGCATCAGCGCTAGTACAACTCACAAGATGTGATGTCGGAAAGGAATGGATACACGTTGCGTCCCATACATAAGCCTACCCACCTTCCCTTATAAGAGATACCATCCGATCTTTTGCCATCGCCACGTGGCAAGCTATTAGTTTTTAATACAGCTGGAACGCTGACGCTGACAAGGGCTCGTCGGACGATGTCATTGATATTCACGTGCCGCACTTAGCGACCCGCACTTGGGCTGCAAGAGAAGCCGTGATTTCCGAAGCTGTTGACAACTTTAAGCCCAGTGACCACAGTGACAGCGATGAGGAAAAACATGGAGCTCCTAGTCGGAGATAAGAAGCGAGGCGGAAAGTAGTGTGCAGTAGCGCTTGAAGCCAAAGACCCGACTCCCACTTACTCACAGACAGCAGGCGCGCCCGCTTCGCAGTAGTAGCAGACTTGTTCTGTTTCTGCTCTGCAGAGCGGCTCATCCCATAGTCTCTGTGAAGATGGATTGTAGGGTAGATCTGAGTTTGGGCAAGCAACTCTCCAAGCAGTCATACCTTCGGTGAAGTGCATATCAAAATTAATAAGTCTAGAGGTTAGGATTTTCCTGATTATTTTTTCAGTGCCATTGGAATGAAGCTCATTGCTTAAGAATTGTATGTCACTGAAAATAGTTTTTAAATCGCCTCCCAGGGCTTTGTCATCAAGATACGAAAATTGAATTTGGAAATTAGCTGTCTAATAATTGAGTGGCACCATGTGGACAGTTAAGAGCAGAATTCCAAAATGTTCACTTTTCTTTTCGACGCCATATTTTAGTTTGCTATTAATTTTAGGCCTGATTTTTTAAACGCCAGATAACTTTATCCGAGGAATAATTTTGAATTTTTGACAGTTCTTCAATACAAAAACTGTCAGAAATCAATTTTACTCCACGAATAAAAATTATCTGTCGAACCCTTAGTTAAGTTAGGATAAAATAAAGCAATTTTTATTCATTAATTAGGAATAAGTGGTAATTTATAAATGTTTCTTTAATTTTTACCATCAGACTGGAATAAAGTTAATGTTTCTGTTCAGAGAAAAAGTCTTAAAATTGTAGTTCTATAAAATAATTTAAAGAATTTGTGACTTCAATGTCGGACAAAAATAATTATTATGTAGCTTCTTGTTTGTGGATTAAAGTAAAGCATGGAGACAAGGTAGTTAGACCACATCTACCAATGAAAACGATAGGCCAAGATGAAAATACTCCCTATATTTTATGATTTACGAACAAAATATTTCATTATTTGAATCCATCAACGTACTACACGACAGACTTGATCTATCGTGAAGTCTGTCAGTCTTGATATTAAAGCAAAATAAATGTGAAAGTCAACTCCCAAAAATCAAATAGGTAGTGCCTACACCTTACACACAAAGCATGTACTCTATTAAGCCCTTAATCTGGCATAATAGCAATACAAAGGCCACTGCTCTGGCATGTCCAGTGAATGACCGCTCGATTAGGACAGTTTGGCATGTTCAACGGAATCACTTTGGTACTGAGCGCCTGAAATTTTGGGAATATCAAACTGAAAATGCGATTCAGGTATCGCTGGGAACATTTTGTGAAGGATAATGGTAGTTCACCGTTGATGATGTTGAAGTCTATTCAATATTTTTTTTTTTTGCACAAGAGTAACGAAAGTGACCACTAAATAAGGATTTTGGAAAATTCAACCCTAAAGGGGCTAAATAGGGTATGAAAGTTTGTATGGAAGTCCGTAATTTTTGCTGATGGGAAATACCATCAGACACACTACTTGTCAACATAAAAATAAAAACCCTGCTACTATAAATATCAATGAAGCTGACACAACAAAATTTCTGGGACTAATAATAGATTCTAAATTGAATTGGAAACCTCAAATAGAGGCACTTAGTAAAAAATTGAGTAGTGCAGCCTATGCTCTGAAACAGCTTGCTGTGGTTCTCAACACAGATGCGCTAATTACTGCTTACTATGGATTAGCCGAATCACTTCTTAGATATGGAGTCATCTTTTGGGGGAATAGCACGGACAATGAAATAGCGTTTCGGGCACAGAAAAGGTGCATTAGATCGATGTTTAGACTGCAAACAACGGACAGCTGTAGATCTTATTTTATAAAACGTAAGATCATTGACATTGCCCTCATTATACAAGGTGTAACTTAAATAACGCACAATCTCTTAAGGGGTCATTGTACTCATCATTATGATCAACTTTTACTACGGGACCAATCCCGAAATCGCGAAAAAAAATCTACTGTTCCCTACATTTATGTTCGCATAACTCGTCAAAATGTACGGAACAGTTGATTCTTTTTTCGCGATTTCGTGTTTGGTCCCATAGTAAACGTTGTTCATAATGATGAGTACAATGACCTCTTAAGTGGTTGTGCGTTATTTAAATTACACCTTGTATATCCTGGAAACAGTAATGTTCATTAAATCCGATTCTCGTTTATTTCAGCGTTTGTCTGATGCTGTCCCTAGGAACAGACGTGATAATTTCAAACTTTGTGTTCACGGCGCTAAAACAACTTTTATGCGTAAGAGCATCTTTTACATGGCTCCGACCGTTTTTAATAAATATATCGGCTCTTAAAAGTAAATTGAAGAGTGTAGTAACTGAAAGAGCATATTACAGTATAGCAGAGTTTATGAAAGAGGACAATTTTCTTCGTTTTTGAGATGACAATGTTGTATTTTTGACATGTTATTGTAATGTACTAAGTTTTTTTTTTTTTTGGAATAATTGTAATTTTAATTGAAATTTTCAATGACAGTAAGTAATTCATATTATTATTGACCATTTTATTTAATGACTACTTTGCATTGGATTGCATCTAAAATATGCTTATTGAATTGTACTAATAACTAATATTTAATGAATAATGATGAAATGTAATTTTGATGAATATTATCACGGTTTATGCACCATCTCTCCCTACCAATTTGTACGCCACTATATGCGGCTGAACATGTTAGAACTTTTCTGTATACCACTATTATCCTGCATGCAATGTGTGTACACCATGTTTAAATAAATAAAACTTACTTACTTACTTACCTGACTAACTCACTGACTGACTCATTCCCATCAACACTTATTAATGCCCAGCTCAAACATTTGGTTCTAGAAAGCACTAATGTACAGAGGTTCCCTTTATAATGCAAACAAGGAATAAGGCCGGATTTTTAAAAATTCCTATGGGGTAGTGAATTCACGGCCGCGCGAAGTCGCTGGCAGAGTGCTAGTAAAAGCTAATTCTTCAATGCAATACATGATTAAAATTGTAGACACTCGCAGTCTTATCTATATAGGCCCAGTCATAAGTATAAAGTGAAGCGAACCATACCTCCATGCCTTACCAAAGGTTATTAAAGTAAGTAATTATGTTGTCAAATCCAATGTCAACTTACCTGATTGGCTTCTGTTGTTGCGGGGAACCAATCACAGGAGCCAATTGTGTTTGCCAATTTCCGTGATTGAAAACTCATCTCAGCAATAATCGATGTCAAAAATTGGTCAAACATGTAGGTAAAGAGACATTTTTGACAGATTGAGCTGGATTAGAAGGCGAACTTTTATAAGAGAATGGGAATTGCCACAAGATTATAGAAATCAGCGATCAGTATGAAATCTTACTTCTTATTATAAATGAGAAAGTAACTTTGTCTGTCGGGTACCTTTTCATGCCTAAACCACTAAACCAATCATTATGGGACCTGAAGAAGGGGTACAGGCATAGGCTATTTTCATACTAGATCAGACAAAGCAGCAAACAAAGTCACGGGCAACAACTAGTTCAAAATAAACAAGAATCTTTGTATTGCCAGTCGAAAATGTGTGTGTATGAGGGACCATAAACTAGCTATTTTCTTTAAAAAAAAGTAAGTAAACCCCATATTTATATGTTCCAAAGAATTAAATTCTAGTAAAAACAGTAGATAATCGAAATGAATTATTCTTTCCGCACACCGAATTCGCTTGCAACGTAGTTTTAAATCGTGCTAGTTGCAACATTATTTGCTCCTGCTGTGAATAAATTCAGTATAATAGCTAATAAATAACTTTTGTATTTGTATTCTAAAATTCTATTTAAGGATAATTTTAACTTGTAAAGTTGGTTGTTTTCATTTATGTAAAGCTGTTTGAATATTTTGGTAGTGTCGTTAGGGATGGAAAAATTATGAAATAGTAAAATATACATTTATGAGTATGTAAAGCTCGTAGTAGGTGGTATTCTGTAGTTTCCGTCTACCCCCATGGGAAGACAGCGTAACTTTATGCATGTGTGTGTGTATAATTATTATGTTAATAAAGAAACGCAAAAAACATTATGATAGCTGTAATAAAGCACTATACTTAGGTATTCATTCAAACGATGCAACTTTCGTAATGATAGCGAATCGGGGACTACGGAGAAATAATATAGGTACCTACTTGAAAATTGGACGTCCAATCATCAACTACCATTTCTCTCAGTATTAAACCTAAACAGAGCGTTAAATTTCAGGTCGGAAAACGAAAAAACTTTCGAAAATACAAATAGGACTTTCGGATAAATGTAGTACAGATGACTGACCCGAAACTTTTCAGTACAATAACTTACATTGAATTACTTAGGATATTATGTTCTGCAATCGAGAAATGGAGCAAATAGATTTCATTTCCACGAAAAATGACTTCAGAACTCTGAAATTAGTTTTGACTTGCCGAAAATTTTCAACAAATCCGTATTCCTGCGGCGAAATACAAACGCTCCATTGCAGTTTTAGTTTTGGAGTAGTTCACCGAAATTTTCGTTAGTAATACAAGCTTTTTGTTTTAATAAATGAATTAATGTTTGCTTACAGTTTGACTTACTTGTTTTTTTTTTGTTTGCCTGCACCCTCGTGCTATGTTTCAACCTATATTTCGACAATTATGTATTGTGTATAATGGTCATGATTTTAACAAAATAAAACAAGCATGTGGTCTCCATGTATAAGTAACGGTAGGTTCGACTACAGTAAACTACTACTCCCCTACTATTCAAGAAATACAGTGATATACAATAGATGAATAAATGACACAAGATCTCCAAGCTTTATTGGTAATAATTAATCACAACACAAATATACAAAACAATACACAACACAGACTATTGTCGTTGTCTCACCTATGTTTCAAACATTTCAGGCAATATCTTTGATCTAACTCAAATTTAAGTAGAGTTATATGAAAAAAATTACAATTTACCAATAATAGTGGGTGTGTTATTGGGGTTCTTCGATCTGGTATTTTTCAGTAGGAGCCTGAAGTCTGGATTTGTGTCCGGTATGGATGGCAGGAGGATCGCGTACGCTTTATGGACTCGGCATATTCAAGGATATTTTAAAATCTTCCTAAAGAAAAATTCTCTAAAGCGCGCCTGATGTGGTATGGGTGGCCATGTAATGAATAGGCCCGAAGAACACATAAGTAAACAAGTCCTGTTCAGGTTCTCAGAAGCGAGGTAGACCCCTATCCACTTGGATGTTTGTAGTCAAGAACGGCCTGGAGCAAGCCCAAGTCAAAGGCTCGACGACCCAGAACGAAATATCTGGCGAAGAATGACGAAGGGAGCCGACCCCAAATGTAATGTAATAAGGCTAGGCAAAGAGAGAGATAGAGAGAGATATGTTACGTTGTGTTAATAATCACTTAATACCAATAAACAAAACAATACTAACTACCAACAAGTATGGTTCAGACGTTTCGCTCAAGCTCTTTGATTTAGCAACAAAACATGAGCGATAACAAATCGATACTGTGATGCATGCCGGCGACGGGATAAAGAGCTATAATTCATTGGAGGACGTGCATGGTGCCAAAAACAGGCAAAGTCAAATGCAGATATTAATGGGGATTGTGTGATCTGTGTTGCTTAAATCCGTAGTCGTACAGTAAACAATAAATTGTTTATAGAAGAAGATTATATTTATCTACATTAATTAAAAAATAGGTAAAATGGGTAAGGTTAAATTTTACAGCAAGAATAATGTACTCAGGATTTTGTAATATCTTGATTTAAAAGAGTGTCCATGAAGTTTCTTGGCCGTTCTACTTCGTAGAGATCTACGTTTTCAACAATCTTCAACTTTCTAATTGACCGCCTCTTTGACAATCCAAAAGTCCCTGTAAATGGGTCAATTGAAATACGAGTAAATGCTTTGAGTTTGACTGAGTGAAAGTCAAGGAAGACTAAAGTGAGACTGGGCTGGCCACGTCTGCCGTCTGCTCAATGAGCTGTGGGCCAAAATAACCACCACGTGGAGCCCTGATACAGCTAGAAGACATCGCGGCAAACCCCGTAGAAGATGGCGTAATTAGCTGGAGAAAACAAACAACCACTTTAGCCAGTCCACTTTAGCCCTGGATCGAAAAAGCTGGAAGACATGGGGAGAGACATTTGCCCAGCAGCAGGACGATGCAGGCTAACAGTAACAGTAACGTTGGGATCAGATGTTAGTATTGAGTACAATATAAATCTTGAACAGGAAATTATTTATGAATAATTTGACACTATTAATCCCCACAATACATTTCCAAAACTAGCCAAATTAAAAAAAAAAAATCAAAATGCTCAAAATAAAAAAACATCAAATTCAGAATCAGATAAAAAAAGGGAAACTAGAAAAAAATCAAATTTCAAAAATGTTTAATTGTGAGAAAGCTAACTCGTAACCGGCGATCATTGACCGATCCTTTTATAAAGAAATGTGGCCTATTAAACCTTTCAAAATATATCGTGTCTACACAAACTTCCACACACAACACGTTACAACAACCTATCGAAAAAGACATTCTAGATTCATTGACGTTATTTATAACTCGTGCGTGCTCGTAAACAATAGTCTGGGTCACGCTTATGTACATAAAACCAGGCTTTTTGGGTGTTATGTCTTATGACTGTTAGTTTGGTTTTCTTGGAGATAAGAATTTTGAGGTGTACTTTTGACCATGACGTTCGTATATCACATATCGATTTTATTAGCTAGTGTATCACATATACTTCCTCAGTTTTGAACCCACGAACCAAACGAATGTCATACACAAACGACAGACAGCAATATTGTATAAAACTTAGCCTCTTGTATAAATCTATTTGCGTTATTGCTATCTAAAACTGTAGCCAGAGCCGAATCCTCAGTTCGCCGTACTCTTAAGGTGCTAAAATATGACCTTCGGACTGCCAACCCTGAACGAATGGAGTACAATTATGCGTACGTGTCTGGTGTTCTGTGACAGAATATATGCAAGGGGAGCTCACTGGTCCATGTTAGTTTTAAATGAAACTATACTGCATGATTTTTGTTCGCTTCTCGATATTTTTACAGGGTGTTCTACCCACGAATATGAACAACTTTCACTATAGGACCAACTCTGAATCACGAAAAAAAAATCACCTTTTTCATTCATTTTGGTCAAGTAGGTACTAAACTTCTGTATGAAACAGCTGATTTTTTTTCGGAATTTCAGAGTTGGATAGTGCAAGTTGTTCTTATTCGTGGGTAGAACACCCTGTAAAAATTTCGAGGCGTTAAGTAAAATCATGCAGTATATAACATAATTATTGTCAAAGTAATTATTGTCTCTATGCTAATTTATTAATGTAATTTGTGTTGTACCTTTTTATCAGCCAAGCCTTTTTCCCAACTATGTTGGGGTCGACTTCCAGTCTAACGGGATGCATAAATGATGATGATGATGAATACCAGTATTTTACATGGAGCGACTGCCTAATCTGACCTCCACAACCCATTTACTGGGTAAGACTGATTGTCAGACTTTCGGGCTTCTGACTACCCGTAACGACTGTCAAAGATCTACGAATAACAGCCGGGATAACGGCTTAACGTGATTTCTGAGGCACGGAAGGGGTCTCGGTATGTAAAGATGGTCACCCATCCACAGACCAACCGCGGCAAGCGTACCTTAACCTGATCGATCGACCTGTGCGGCTGTTATTATTAAGCCACGGGCTTAATTAACTGTAAATAAGTAAATGTTCCCTAACACTTGTTTTTTATAAGACAAGCTTTCTCGGAAGTTGATGCTGAAAGACGAATGCCAATATTCAAAAGAAATAAACTAACAGACAGAAACGCGTTACTCGGAAGTTTTTTGTTACATTGCTCTTTTTCTCCAGCTTAAACGGTGAAGAATGATTGATATTAAGAACTATCTTTCGTAACCTTAAATGACTTTTAAATGAAATGACTTTTTAAATAACATTTTTTTTTTAATGAAAAATATACTTAATTCTATGTGTATTTTTCACTAAGAAAAATGAGACACACACAGTGCCACAGTGCCTAAAAATGTACATTTTAGACGGATATTTTGCTTAAAGCTAGCCCTGCTATCTGCTTAAAGCTAGTGCCAAAATATCCTATGAATCGCTACCTCCTTGAATTCCTGAAATAATCAGTTCACATTTAAACTAGTTAGTAGCCTAAAGGTGACTGAACCTAGATCTTTCAAATTAGGGTACTAAGGCCCTTTGTATACGCACGTTTTTTTTGCCGTGAACAAATACGGTTTATTCGCAGTGTGTAGGTACGGTCGTCAGTGTTGTATGGATCACAATGGAAGGTTGTTGATGGACACGTTTTTTATACAGCGCCGGTTCGTCAATGTTGTATGGATCACTATGGAAGATTGTTGACAGACACGTTTTTTTTGCGGCGCGGCACGATAAAGAAACCGTGCCGTGTACAAAAGGCCTTAGGTCGTCTTTTCCTGAGTAATGGTCCATCTCAGATGTCTGTAAGGGTAATGATGATGAAGCATGTTCGTCCCTTCGTAATGGGACGATATTTGCGTATCTTAGGGACACAAGCGATTTTTGGAAAAACTGTTTTCATGATTAAAATGTAGGTAGGAAAATAATTTTACAAATTTTTGTAATGGCAGTTTCGTCAGCTCAATTTTTATTGCTCTGTGAACTCAGTTTCTTGCAAAGATATTTTATTAAACTAATTTGTTATTATAAATTAAATAATAAAATAATATTATAATTTAATAAATTTTTCATGTTTTTTCAGTGTGCGAGTGAGCAACCGTGCGACTGAGCTAGTGTGCGATGTGCGAGTATGCGAGTGTGTGAGTGAGCGAGTGTGCGAGTGTGCGAGTGAGCTAGTGTGCGAGTCAGCGAGTGAGCGAGTGTGCGAGTCTGCTAGTGAGCGAGTGAGCGAGTGTGCTAGTGTACGAGTGAGCCATTGTGCGAGTGTGCAAGTGTGCGAGTGAGGGAGTGTGCAGTGAGCGAGTGAGCGAAAGAGCGAGTGAGCGAGAGAGATAGTGTACGAGAGTGCGAGTGAGCAAGGGTGCGAGTGTGCGAGTGAGCGAGTGAGCGAGTGTGCGAGTGAGCTAGTGTGCGAGTGAGCGAGTGAGCGAGTGTGCTAGTGTACGAGTGAGCCAATGTGCGAGTGTGCAAGTGTGCGAGTCAGCGAGTGTGCAGTGAGCGAGTGAGCGAAAGAGCGAGTGAGCGAGAGAGCTAGTGTGCGAGTGTGCGAGTGAGCGAGGGTGCGAGTGTGCGAGAGAGCGAGAGAGCGAGTGAGCGAGTGTGCGAGTGTGCGAGTGTGCTAATGTACGAGTGAGTGACTGTGCGATTGTGCTAGTGTGCGAGTGAGCTAGTGTGCGAGTCAGGGAGTGAGTGAGTGTGCGAGTCTGCAAGTGAGCGAGTGAGCGAGTGTGCTAGTGTACAAGTGAGCCACTGTGCGAGTGTGCGAGTGAGCGAGTGAGCAAGTGTGCGAGTGAGCTAGTGTGCGAGTGAGCGAGTGAGCGAGTGTGCTAGTGTACGAGTGAGCCATTGTGCGAGTGTGCAAGTGTGCGAGTGAGCGAGTGTGCAGTGAGCGAGTAAACGAAAGAGCGAGTGAGCGAGAGAGCTAGTGTGCGAGTGTGCGAGTGAGCGAGGGTGTGAGTGTGCGAGTGAGCGAGTGAGCGAGCGTGCGAATGTGTGACCGTGCGAGTGTGCGAGTGAGCGAGTGAGCGAGTGCGAATGTGCGAGTGAGCGAGTGAGCGAGTGTGCGAGTGAGCGAGTGTGCTAGTGTAAGAGTGAACGAGTGTGCGAGTGAGCTAGTGAGCGAGTGTGCCAGTGTGCGAATGTGCGAGTGAGCGAGTGTGCGAGTAAATGAGTGTGCGAGTAACTGAGTGTGCTAGTGAGTGAGTGAGCAAGTGTGCGAGTGTGCCAGTGAGCGAGTGAACGACTGTGCGATTGAGCTAGTGTGAGAGTGAGCGAGTGAGCGAGTGTACGAGTGTGCGAGGGAGCAAGTGTGCGAGTGAGCGAGTGAGCGAGCATGCTAATGTGTGAAAGTGCGAGTGTTCGAGTGAGCGAGTGCGAGTGAGTGAGTTAGCGAGTGAGCGAGGCTGCGAGTGTGCGAGTGAGCGAGTGAGCAAGTGTGCGAGTGAGCTAGTGTGCGAGTGAGTGAGTTAGCGAGTGAGCGAGTGAGCGAGTGTGCTAGTGTAAGAGTGAATGAGTGTGCGAGTGAGCTAGTGAGCGAGTGTGCCAGTGTGCGAATGTGCGTGTGAGCGAGTGTGCGAGTAAGTGAGTGTGCTAGTGAGTGAGTGAGAGAGTGTGCGAGTGAGTGAGTGAGCGAGTGTGCGAGTGAGCTAGTGTGTCAGTGAGCGAGTGAGCGAGCGTGCGAGCGTGTGAGTGAGCGAGTGTGCGAGTGTGCAAGTGAGCAAGTGAGCTAGTGTGCGAGTGAGTGAGTGTGCGAGTGAGCGAGTGAACGAATGTGATAGTTAGTGAGCGAGTGAGCGAGTGAACGAGTGTGATAGTGTGCGAGTGTGCGAGAAAGCAAGTGAGCGAGTAAGCGAGTGTGCTAATGTACGAGTGAGCGAGTGAGCTAGTGACCGAGTGAGCGATTGTGTGGGTGAGCGAGTGAGCGAGTGAGTGAGTGTGCTATTGTACGAGTGTGCTAGAGTATGAGTGAGTGACTGTGGGATTGAGCCTGTGTGCGAGTGAGCGAGTGTGCGAGAGAGCAAGCGTGCGAGTGAGCGAGTGGGCGTGTGTACCAGTGAATGAGTGAGCGAATGTGCTAGTGTATGAGTGGGCGACTGTGCGATTGAGCCAGTGTGCAAGTCAGCGAGTGTGCGAGGGTGCGAGTGAGAAAGTGAGCGAGTGTGCGGGTGAGCGAGTGTGCGAGTGAGCGAGTGTGCTAGAGTACGAGTGAGTGACTGTGCGATTGAGCCAGTGTGCGAGTGAGCGAGTGTGCGAGAGAGCAATCGTTCGACTGAGCTAGTGTGCGAGTGTGCGAGTATGCGAGTGTGCTAGTGAGCGAGTGTGCGAGTGTGCAAGTGAGCTAGTGTGCGAGTGAGCGAGAGAGATAGTGTGCGAGTGTGCGAGTGAGCTAGTGTGCGAGTGAGCGAGTGAGCGAGTGTGCGAGTGTGCGAGTGAGCTAGTGTGCGAGTCAGCGAGTGAACAAGTGTGCGAGTCTGCAAGTGAGCGATTGAGCGAGTGTGCTAGTGTACGAGTGAGCCATTGTGCGAGTGTGCAAGTGTGCGAATGAGCGAAAGAGCCAGTGAGCGAGAGAGATAGTGTGCGAGTGTGCGAGTGAGCGAGGGTGCGAGTGTGCGAGTGAGCGAGTAAGCGAGTGTAGGAGTGAACTAGTGTGCGAGTGAGCGATAGTGCGAGTGTGCGAGTGAGCGAGTGAGCGAGCGTGCCAGTGTGCGAGTGTGCAAGTGAGCAAGTGAGCGAGTGTGCGAGTGAGTGAGTGTGCGAGTGAGCGAGTGAACGAATGTGATAGTTAGTGAGCGAGTGAGCGAGTGAACGAGTGTGATAGTGTGCGAGTGTGCGAGAAAGCAAGTGAGCGAGTAAGCGAGTGTGCTAATGTACGAGTGAGCGAGTGAGCTAGTGACCGAGTGAGCGATTGTGTGGGTGAGCGAGTGAGCGAGTGAGTGAGTGTGCTATTGTACGAGTGTGCTAGAGTATGAGTGAGTGACTGTGGGATTGAGCCTGTGTGCGAGTGAGCGAGTGTGCGAGAGAGCAAGCGTGCGAGTGAGCGAGTGGGCGTGTGTACCAGTGAATGAGTGAGCGAATGTGCTAGTGTATGAGTGGGCGACTGTGCGATTGAGCCAGTGTGCAAGTCAGCGAGTGTGCGAGGGTGCGAGTGAGAAAGTGAGCGAGTGTGCGGGTGAGCGAGTGTGCGAGTGAGGGAGTGTGCTAGAGTACGAGTGAGTGACTGTGCGATTGAGCCAGTGTCCGAGTGAGCGAGTGTGCGAGAGAGCAATCGTGCGACTGAGCTAGTGTGCGAGTGTGCGAGTATGCGAGTGTGCTAGTGAGCGAGTGTGCGAGTGTGCAAGTGAGCTAGTGTGCGAGTGAGCGAGAGAGATAGTGTGCGAGTGTGCGAGTGAGCTAGTGTGCGAGTGAGCGAGTGAGCGAGTGTGCGAGTGTGCGAGTGAGCTAGTGTGCGAGTCAGCGAGTGAACAAGTGTGCGAGTCTGCAAGTGAGCGATTGAGCGAGTGTGCTAGTGTACGAGTGAGCCATTGTGCGAGTGTGCAAGTGTGCGAATGAGCGAAAGAGCCAGTGAGCGAGAGAGATAGTGTGCGAGTGTGCGAGTGAGCGAGGGTGCGAGTGTGCGAGTGAGCGAGTAAGCGAGTGTAGGAGTGAACTAATGTGCGAGTGAGCGAGTGAGCGAGCGTGCGAGTGAGCGAGTGTGCGAGTGAGCTAGTGTGTCAGTGAGCGAGTGAGCGAGCGTGCGAGCGTGCGAGTGAGTAAGTGAGCGAGTGTGCGAGTGAGTGAGTGTGCGAGTGAGCGAGTGAACGAGTGTGATAGTGAGTGAGCGAGTGAGCGAGTGTGCGAGTGAGCTAGTGTGCGAGTCAGCGAGTGAACAAGTGTGCGAGTCTGCAAGTGTGCTAATGTAGAGTTAGCGAGTGAGCGAGGCTGCGAGTGTGCGAGTGAGCGAGTGAGCGAGTGTGCGAGTGAGCTAGTGTGCAAGTGAGTGAGTTAGCGAGTGAGCGAGTGAGCGAGTGTGCTAGTGTAAGAGTGAACGAGTATGCGAGTGAGCTAGTGAGCGAGTGTGCCAGTGTGCGAATGTGCGTGTGAGCGAGTGTGCGAGTAAGTGAGTGTGGTAGTGAGTGAGTGAGAGAGTGTGCTAGTGTAAGAGTGAACGAGTGTGCGAGTGAGCTAGTGAGCGAGTGTGCCAGTGTGCGAATGTGCGTGTGAGCGAGTGTGCGAGTAAGTGAGTGTGGTAGTGAGTGAGTGAGAGAGTGTGCGAGTGAGTGAGTGAGCGAGTGTGCAAGTGAGCTAGTGTGTCAGTGAGCGAGTGAGCGAGCGTGCGAGCGTGCGAGTGAGCAAGTGAACGAGTGTGCGAGTGAGTGAGTGTGCGAGTGAGCGAGTGAACGAGTGTGATAGTGAGTGAGCGAGTGAGCGAGTGTGCGAGTGAGCTAGTGTGCGAGTCACCGAGTGAACAAGTGTGCGAGTCTGCAAGTGTGCTAATGTACGAGTGAGCGAGTGAGCTAGTGACCGAGTGAGCGATTGTGCGGGTGAGCGAGTGAGCGAGTGTGTGAGTGTGCTATTGTACGAGTGTGCTAGAGTATGAGTGAGTGACTGTGGGATTGAGCCTGTGTGTGAGTGAGCGAGTGTGCGAGAGAGCAAGCGTGCGAGTGAGCGAGTGGGCGAGTGTACCAGTGAATGAGTGAGCGAATGTGCTAGTGTATGAGTGGGCGACTGTGCGATTGAGCCAGTGTGCAAGTGAGCGAGTGAGTGAAAGAGCGAGTGAGCGAGAGAGATAGTGTGCGAGTGTGCGAGTGAGCGAGGGTGCGAGTGTGCGAGTGAGCGAGTGAGCGAGTGTGCGAGTGTGCTAGTGTACGAGTGAGCCATTGTGCGAGTGTGCAAGTGTACGAGTGAGCGAGTGTTCAGTGAGCGAGTGAGCGAAAGAGCGAGTGACCGTGAGAGCTAGTATGCGAGTCTGCGAGTGAGCGAGGGTGCGAGTCTGCGAGTGAGCGAGGGTGCGAGTGTGCGAGTGAGCGAGTGAGCTAGTGTGCGAGTGAGCAAGTGAGCGAGTGTGCGAGTGTGCGAGTAAGCACAAAATTAATTTCATTGTAAAAAAGCCTGGGGTGCTCGATATTGATTTTTGTAAATAATATATATTAGTAGGTAGTTGTTTGTAAACGTAGTTAGTATAGAAATATGATAAAAAGCACCCCACGCTTTTTTACAATGAAATTAATTTTCTCTGCATAACTTAATTTTTATTTTAGAATTTTAAATTAAAAGTTTTTTGGATTTTTAGTTTGATTTGCTATTAAAGCGTGGTTCTTTTAGTTTTTTTTTTACACCATCTTTTCAGTATATCTTTTTGCCAAATACCAATAAAATTGGAAGTCAGATGGGCAGTTTTGTTAAACAACCACATGACTACTGTAAAATCACCACCAAAATAAAATAAAATAAAATGACTACTTATTTCTTGAGCAAAGCCCCTGTGTTTTTGTTGGTTTCTTTATCGTTTAGGAATTATGGACTCGAAAATCTGATGATACTAGCTGTACAGGCAGCCATGATGCCTTCCTGTTTCAAAATTTGTAGGAGATCGTTCGATGAGAAATAGTTATCATAGTACAGCTGATGACCTTTGCTTTCTCCAATTCGCTTTGCAAGCTGTAACACTACAGATGCGCCTGAACCGATTTTCTTTACAATTTTTTTGTTAAGTTCTGTACACAAACTTTGGTAATGAATAAAATCATAGGCCTGACCGTGTTTACCGCATAAAAAGAATAATTTCAGGCCCCAACGTCAAGATTTCCCTTTTACATATTGCTTCGCCGCATGTTTCACGATAAAAGGGACCATCTGCTCATCAACACAAAGTTCTTTCTCGAGTGGTAGTTCCAAATATCTACTCCTGATGGTATCATAGATCGGTCGTACTTTGTAAAATACATCTTGGCAATTTGTGAGTATTTTTGTATTGTAAGGTGAAAAGGGGGATGCTGATATTGGATTCCCAATACATTTTCAAGCAAGTGTAACTAAACACTCTTGTAACCAAATGTATTCCAAACAAAACTTCTAATTCTTTTGCATTAGTAGGCCTAAATCTAGACCTGTATGATTATACGGCGTATAAATTCGTCATTTCAGCCAAAATGTGAAACAACTGTTGCGGAACATATCTGTGATAATAATTGACTGGAGCTTCGACGATAGTGTCAATAGGTATTGGTGGACCCAGTCTGATGCGATTGTATACTCTCTGTGCCTCCACCTAGTCCTCGATTTTGGTGTCAAATTCCCAAAAATATCTTCATCTGAAGAAGCTGCTCCTGGTTGACTCTCAAATACTCCGTCATAATTGTCAGTTACTTCGTGTATAGGATCAGGTGGGATGAACATTCTGTCGAGAGGAATATCATCCATTTCATCTTCATCAGAGTCTGGAGGGAAGAACTGCCTTTAATTTTGGTTACCTGCATCTGCAACGAATCGAACAGATCGCGAGTCTCGAGCAAGACCTCCATTCCCATCGTTGTCAACTGAAGATAACTCCAAATCTAAGAGATTTCCGTCACAGAAGATCCAAGGCATTTAGTGCAAACATTATTCATTGAAGACTTATTCTGAAAAATATGTGCAAAGAAATGTTAGATAATGTTTTTTTAATAAAAATATGTTGCAAATACAACGTAAAATTACATATAAAGATTAAAAGATTGTTACACTTGAGAAAATTACGCAGAAAACACATTTGACACCTGATTAGCATATTTAAGGACAAATAGAAAATGGTATTGTTCTGGTATAAAATAACAATAAATGACCCATAAAATAAATTATATATAATGTTCGTAACATTATTATAACCTATTGACACAATAGGTACATATTTATGTAAATGCAAATTTTTCGCAAAATCTTAGTATTTTGGAATAAAGCAGCTGATGGGTCGAAACACGTACGATCACTGGATGAAACAACACGGTACAAGATGGCGCTACCTGTAGCGTTTTTGTTGTTTTAGTATACAAATTATGAACAAATGAATAGAACCGTTTTTCTTTACAAATGAACGAAAGCAATACGAATAGATTTCATTATATTTGATGTCATCAATTGTGGATGCCAAGTCTGAAAGGGATCAATGTCATCATCTGCCTAGCCTTTTCCCAACTATGTCGGGGTCGGCTTACATTCTAACCGGATGCAGCTGAATACCAGTATTTTACATGGAGCGACTGCCTATCTGACCTCCACAACTCAGTTACCGGGTAATACGAGGACAGCCGGGATCAACGGCTTAACGTGCCTTCCGAGGCATGGAGGAGTCTCGGTATGTCTAGATGGTCACCTATCCACAGGCCAAACACGGCAAGCGTAGCTTAACCTGATCGATCGACCTGTGCGGCTGTTATTATTTAGCCACGGGACCATCCAAGGGTCCCATATATCGTTACAAAATATTGTTCACATCATTCAAGTTGAAATTATACTCAAGAGAACGATGTATAATAAAGATGATCATTAAAATACTCATTAAAATATTTATTCCTCAATTATCATGATTGGACATACTACTGTTTGTCTCTGCATCACCCAAAGGTTGACTGGTAGAAAATGCCTATGGCATTAAGTCCGCCTCTGTAAATTGCTTGTTTTTTATTAAATAAACGAATAAAAGACGCCGTGGCAATTAAGATATTACCAGTGATGAAATCACCCCTATCCTTTCAGAATCTACTGAACTTTGCTCAACAGAGTGCGAGCAGGCAACGTCTATCAGTTGGAGTAGATTTAAGCAACGTCTATCAATTGGAGTAGGTCATTGAGACTGTGCCAGGAATCGGAGATTGCTCTGAACCCCCGAGTATCGTCACATATTGACACATTGGCTGTTGAACAATCATTTCAACTACTGATTGCATTACCTGAAATTCAGTGTTTACGTGTTTGCCAAAGCGATTTTGTTAAAGCGATCAATAAAATTATAATTATGTACTAATTTCAGGAAAAGATCTTATAACGAAGAGTAAACTGAATTGTTACTAAAAAACAAATGTATGTTTTCAATAAATGTTGTCTTTCTTTCATTCCACCAAAAGAGTTCTAATAAGATCTATAATACAAAAAAAAATGTTTTTGCTCTGTTCCCTTAATAATATTATTGTCTGTGGTCTACAAAAAGGCCAGTTTATTTATATTTATGACCTATATTAGTATAATCCATCGTCACTTAAATGATTGTGCCGGATTTAAATGATTCGTTGTTAATATGGTGCGATGACAGTTCTCGTGCCGAACGTGCCCGAATCGACCGCCTCGCTACCACAGATGCGACGCTCCATAAGAATGACAGTTTGTCAAATGTCACTCATCCAACGTATACCACAGCAAATTTCATGTGTCCTCCATGCTGCGCCGACATACTCTATTGTAGTTACAAAAATACATAACAAAAATTGATCGAACACTTAAAGTAGGTATACAATGGGCGGTCTTATCGCTTTCTGCGATCTCTTCCAGGCAACCTTGGAATGCACACACATACATTTTTTTTTTCAAGTTCTGCCTTGATATCTGTTTTATGGTGTACAGACGCCAGCAAATCAAGGTACCCGAAACTTTCAAATTTTCCCCATGAACTTTGAACCTTTAGCTGTAGCGATAAAGTTGAAAATCTGTTAAAGAAATTTCACAGACTGTAGTGGCTTGATGTGCTAGTGTCTAATAAAGACTATTCTATCCATCTATCTATCTTCACAATTTTTTTACTTCACTAAGATTGCAATTTTATTTTTAGCCTTGAGCCAAATAATTTTTCTTGCTTCAATTTGCCAACTCGCATAGAAACTAATTCTATGTATATTTTATTCAATTTGTCCTAACGTACTGTTCTATTTCTCAAGGGAAATTTCAAAAAGCCACGAATGTTTTATTGTCCTTTTTAATTTCACTCCAACTCTTGACTTATGTACACAAAAAATTTTGGAACATTTTTATTAGTTACACTGAATTGTGTATAGGTACCTAAAATGTGTTTTGGTTTTAAAATTGCCCAGTAAGGCCCATTAAGTGCAGCAACATTGATAAAACAAAACAAAATATTTTGTAAGTAATTCGATAATTTAGTTTCACATACAATTATACTGTCTATTTTACATTTTGTTTTTTTCATTTTTTTGTGTATCATGAATGCGGGTTTAAACATTTTAGTATTTAACATTGTTTAACAGGCAGAAAAAACCGCATGAGAGAATTTCTATTATGAGTTTTTATTAAACTTGTTCAAATGTTTCTTGATGAAACTTTTTTGCCGTAGGCACGTAATGTTCGGAAAACTTTCGATTTGACGAAAAAGCGCAGAGACGTACGTTGGCGGCGTAGTTCCTCAGGCTCTACGCCCTAGAAGTCTATGATTTCTACGCTGAAGACTTGCACTGGTGGGTGTGTTAAAAAAATATTAACAAAGATTATTTATTATTGGCAAGCGTCATCGTAGCAGACTCAGACGGATATGGTGGGATAAACTGGACTGCTTCCAAAAGGACTGGTCCTTACTAGCCTAGCTACGCTTAGACTGGGCGAAGGGACTACGGAGGCCTTTGCATTGCAATGGAATACTGTTTGCTTATTATAAAAAATATATTTTATTAAAATTGTCATACATCATTATTTTTTTTTATTCATAGTCAATAATGCATACTAATTTGATTTTGTTGATGTATATTATAAATGACCATAAACGAAGCAATAAGAACACGGACGAAGACGCGGCGAATATCTTAGCTAGTGTAATATATTAAGGCAGTGTACTCAATTTGATTACCTTCAATAATCCTATAAAGGCACATTACTCAAATTGTGTTTGGAATATTAATTGAAACAAAAAAAATAAGCACAAAAACATTTCACGAATTTAACACTTCAAAGCACAGAAAATCCTGCATTTAAATGCAGACATTCCAATTTGCTAAATAGCAGCAAATCGCCGGTAATTTAGCATCAACGCTTATCTATAAGGGCGTCACACACTGAAATAAAATATGTAATGCATTTCGTACCGCTACACGTTGTAATTGAAAGTTGTCGCAAGTTACACACTTATAGCGGGTATTGCTTTTTTTTTTGCGGTTTTTCAAAATATTATAGATTTTCTGGCAAGCCCACTGATTACGACTAAAAATAATTTATGATATAGTTATTTCAATAATGTATAATAACATTATTTTAATAATTTGAAATAAGATACTTTTAGGGCTGATTTTTCCAACGACAGATATTTTATCGGAGGAATAATTTGGAATGTTTGACAGTTCTTCCATACAAAACTGTCAGACGTCATTTTTATTCCACGAATAAAAATTATCTGTCGATTGAAAAACAAGTTAAATGTGTAGATAAAATGTTTAGTTTAGCAATAATAAATAGTATAACTAGTTAAAATGTTGTAACCATAAGCTTCCGTTATTTTTTGCACAATACACAAAAGTGACAAATGTATGTATGAGGCTGGACACAGACCTAGCATAAGCATCGCTTTCTCGTGATCTTTACGACGTCATCGGTCCACCCTATGCGGAACTTACCCACCCTATGCCTTACAGTAACTTGGTCGCTACTACAAAACGTTTAGAATCTAATAGAATACTCATTATTATGTATACCTTATAGGTAAGTTACAGATTGAAAGAAAAAAAATAAAAAGAAAAAAAAATACGATTATCAGTAGGTACGAACTAACCTATCCATAGATTCTCTTTAAAATATCGCTCCTCAAAGATTGGTCGTCTAATGGGGCCGAAACATTCCATACCACAGACTACCTGGAGTATTGTCTTTCCCTTTTCCATATAATCCACCCGAAGGTTGTCTTTAAAATATCACTTTTAGTGATTATACCGCCCATTGTGTCATTGTATGGCATACCTATTTTCTTTTTATTTATTTTCTTTCTTTTACTGCATGTAGTCTAAGGTGTGAAATGTTTTTCCCCCGACAGTCATCAGAGGGATGATTCTCGTAATATTAAGACTGTTCACATTCTGAGTCTGAGGGAAATCAGAGGTATTTTTGACAGATTGAGACTGATCTCAATCTGTCAAAAATACCTCTTGACTATTGATTGTCGCTGAGATAACAACAAACAACTAGATTTGGACATTAATTACGGGAATTGGATTTCTGATCCATGAGCGTGGAAATATGCTTACCAAAGATGAGACGAACAGCTGGTTATGTGACAGTCAGACAAGTGAACTAAATATAGCCAATCTAGAACACTGCAACTACAAACTAAACTTAAGATTCGATCATTTCAATTAAGTTTACACACAATCATACTAGCAGCTTCCACTTATAACTTGCACAGCACAAAAGGAAAGTGGCCATAAAACACGGTGGCTGTTTTGGATTTATACTGTCGGAGCAGTCCCGGTTTATGTCCCACGTAATGTGGTCACTTGAGCGCTGGATTAGCTGCGTTTACTAACGGTCTTTGGTTTTAGAATTGTGGTGCTGGGGGCATTTGTAGTGGAAGACGAAAATAGAATTTACTAAGAATATTCAATTTCGTGGGTAATATTCTTAGTCCTGAATTTGACCTGGATTAGGACAGAGATACTTTTTGTCGCGATATTCCCAGGGGATTGAGACTTATGCGGGTGAAACCACGGGGCGTAGGTATATAAGGGTGTTTAAAACATTCAATTTAAATGCCTGCTATATGCCTTTGCACAAGCTGTCGAGATTTTTATTATACAGACGCCAGCACATCAAGCTACCCGAAACTGTCAAATTTTCCCACTCAACTTTGAACCTTATGCTTTAGCGATAAAGTTGAAATCTATTAAAAAAAAACTGACAGATTGTAGTAGCTTGATTTGCTGGCGTCTGTACAATATTCACAGATGATTAATTAATAATTATGCGGGTGCAGTATAAAATTATGTCAATGTTTTTGTAATTTAAAAACACCTGGATGGTGCGTCCTTCATGCACGAACCGGGAACCGTGGCAGAAAATAGGGGAACCCTATAACCAGCCGTGGGTAATTCCAGGCTGAAATGAAAATAATGATGATGGGAATGATGATGATTGATAATAATCATTAAAACGCAGATAAATAAAAGCCTAATGAAGCAGATAACACTAAACAATTGTTAAACACAATTTGAGATAGACACTGCATTATAGTCAAGTACCAGAATAGTTGATTTGTGAATGTATTTGCAACACAACTACCCACATTAGCATGTACATAGCCGCCAGCAAATCGGCTCACTACTACGGCTTTGCATATTTGAATACATCGTGTATAGTTTTAATTTATAGTTGGTAATGGAATATGAAATATTTACAAGCCCAGACTGATAAATAAGCATAAAGCTGTCAAATTAAGGTGAATGCCGCATGAGATCATCATCATCTGTCACGCACGGGTCGATCGATCAGATTAAGCTATGCTTGCTGCGGTTGGTCCATGGATGAGTGACCATCTTCACATACCAAGACCCCTCCGTGCCTTGGAAAGCACGTTAAGCCGTTGGTCCCGGCTGTCATTCGTGGGTCTTTGACAGTCGTTACGGGTCATCAGTAGCCCGAAAGTCTTATAACCAGTCTTACCGTATCGTATTACCCAGTAACTGGGTTGTGGGGGTCAGATAGGCAGTTGTTTCATGTAAAATACTGGTATTCAGCTGCATCCGGTTAGACTGGAAGCTGACCCCAACATAGTTGGGAAAAGGCTAGGCAGATGATGATGCATGTGTATATTAATATAAGTATCGTTTTTTTTTGTAATGTGCAGAATAAGCTATGTTTCTTTCTTTTCCTTTCTTTTTTGCTAATTTATCAAATCAGAGATAAGTGCTTTTAAACAAACACAATCTTTAGTTTTATTATTAATAAAGTACATAAAAAAATAACGGAATAATTAAAGCTTTGCTTGCGGCTTACCTACATCCAAGACAAGATAACAAAAATTATTATAAGCTAAAATAGTTCTGAAAATCAATTTTAGGTTAATAAATAATAAAGGTAATCAAATCTGTATACGAGTCGAATCTTTGTATGAGTATTAGCGTTCAAACAAACAAACAAGCTTGTTTGTTTGAACGCGCTAATCTCTGGTACTACTAGTCAGATTTGAAAAAAATATTTTTACGTTAGATACCCTAATTCTTGAGAAATCTCTTAGGAAAGAAAGCCCTTCGAAGCTAGTTACGTATAAAAGTAATCCTACTTCATCTACACAGAAAACAGCGTAAACTAAACCATATCTAAACACTCCAACTGTAATTGCACCAGCATAAATCCCACTGCGAAATTCGCACCAACTAAATCACATGTGCTCTCGAAATTCACCCCGGTGTCTAAAGTCGAGCTCACCATCTGTCCGGATTTAGCCATCCGGGTCCGTCCGACTTTCGAAACGTCCGGGATTTGGAAATGCGTTAGTAATAAAAATGGAAAGTCTGTATGAAAGCGTGAATGGATACTGAATGGTGGATTGAAAGAAACTTTGCGGGTTCGTGTAGTGTATTCGGGAAAAGTAACATGCATTTAGGGGAATAGCAATGATAGGAGTGTATGTAGGGAGTTTGAAAGGAGTTAAATCTAAAATATTGCTTGTCAGATTTTTGTTTGAGTAATCTAAAGTTATATAAAATCAATTGCATTAAAAGGCCTTAAGTGGTCACCATATAGCATAATCTACATAATATACAATATTATAAACTAGCTGTGTGCCCGTGACTTCGTTCGCGTGAATCTTGGAAAACAAATTCAATTTCATTTTTTTTATTTGCTTGGATCCCCAATTTTAATTAAGTACCTAAGTACTCCTTATAACATCAGCTATCTACCAGTTTCGGAGATTAGCCGGAGCAAACAGTCAGACAAACAGAAATACAGACAGACAGACAATTTTTATTAAAATTGTTTTATTGCTATAGGTACCGTGTATATACGTAGTTTCGTTTGAATTTAGTAAATAAGCTGTTATTTTGACATTACAAACTGACAATTTTCGAAGACATGTAACATCTACCAACCCTCATTGGGCCCAAGTGGTGGATTACGGCCCACTCTCTTTCGCTGAGAAGAGGCCTGTGTCCCAGAAGTGGGAACGTAATAGGCTGAATACTCAAAGTATTATTTTCCTAATAGTCTCTTGTCTCTTAAACTATTATTACTCGTAACAGACTAAGAAATAATTGAACAATTAATATGTCATCCCTAGAAAAAACAATAATTTGTCAAAGTAAATTAACTCAACATACTGAAATGAGGATTGATTTATCTCAATTGTGTACCTAAGTACTATTTTAACAGCATTTATTCCGAGTCCGAATTTTAAAGGAAATCAGCTATCAAAAGACTTAATTAGCCGTACATTAGTTTATTCTAAAGTGTTCTTTTGATTAAACTTATTCTTGAAAGAATTTATTAAAACAGTTCATCGGCTTTTTCAACGTGAAAAATGAATCCAAATGCTAAATAAAGATTTTAAATTAATAATAATAATAATATTAATAATAATATTCCACAACTTTCACACAACGCCATCTAGTCCCAAACTAAGCAGAGTTTGTGCTATGAGTACTAGACAACTGATAAACATACATACATAAATACATACATATTATAAATACATACAAATACATACATATTATAGATAAATTACACCCAGACAAAGAACAAATGATCGTGCTCATCACACAAACATTTGTCCAGGGTGGGAATCGAACCCACGACCTTGCGTATAGTAGTCAGGGCCACTGACCACTAGATCAACAGGCCTGCCACATACATTCTTTCACTGATGAACACCGCTTGGGTCGAAAGGCATAACATTTTTCCCAATCGTCTAATGTTGTTAAAAAGTGAAAGTCGCTGCTGTAAAACGGTGAAAGAAAACATCGTGAGAAAACCGGCATGTCCTCGAATCACAAAATTCAAAGACATGTGACAGCTACCAACCTGCACTCGGCGCCATGGTGTATTATGGCCCACTCCCTCTCTCAGAGAGGAGGCCGGTGTCCCAGCAGTGGGAACTATAGGCTGATTATGCTTATGCTACCTTTAGATATTATAAAATTCCATTTAAAAAACAAAATAACAAAAATATGTTGTAGTTTCTTACCTTTAACAGTCTAGGGCAGAGGTTCCCAAACTTTTTTTTCTCAAACACCACTTTAAAAATTTTGCTGGTTCCGGTGGACCCCTGCAGCTACATTTCTACCATATTCCCAAAATTTGACAAAAAATGTGAAGATTAGATCTAACTATGGAAATATGCGTTGCGGCTGAGGACCCCTGGGGGTCCACCTGGACCACTTTGGGATTCAATGGTCTAAGGCTTACTGCGATGCTTAAAATATGTAAGCAATGGCCTAGAATAAAATTGTAATAGTTTGAAGTTTCAAGAACGTATACAACGTGTAACGTTAAATGCGCAAAACCTGAAAATAGTTTGATCAGAATAACGAGCAGAATTAATTGAACCACTTTTTAATATAGGTCACATTTTTCAAAAAATCTTCATTAAAAACGTTGCCGTGTCTGAGGTTTTGCGCATTTACACGTTGTATATAATTATTTATTGGTGAGCCTAATAAATCTTCGTAACTATAATTAAGTTTAAACTAAATACCGAAATACTATAAGAGGTTATCTATAAGATAAAAGTACGAGTAAAAAGAACACCCCTCTAAAATTATTTCAGTATAAAAAATAACCATTTATTTTCTCAACGTTAACTTTATCCAGGATTATCCGAATGATAACTAAAACGTTGCACGTTGTAACAACTTAATTCTAGTAGCTACACAGTAAAGTATGCACATAAAGTAATTTAGTTCTAACAAACAAACTCACTGTAATCCGCTATGCACTATACATAAGTGTTAATATCTGCACAAATTGTACCTTGAAAAGTGTTTCACTTTCTCTAGTTAATCACTTTGCAAACGAAGACACTGCTAGTGAGAATGTCCAACATTGTTTAACCAAACATCTTATTTGTAGAGGTCATATTGCAAAGTACAAATTATACAACGTGTAACGTTAAATGCGCAAAACCTGAAAATAGTTTGATCAGAATAACGAGCAGAATTAATTGAACCACTTTTTAATATAGGTCACATTTTTCAAAAAATCTTCATTAAAAACGTTGCCGTGTCTATTCATTAATAGGTCAAGCAAGCCAACGTCAGCACGGCGCAGCGGCCCGGTGACGACTCCTCCCTCGATAAAGCGTCGTCGCAGACGCAAGAAACGATCAGAATGGCCAGTAAAACTAAAACAGCACATAAAACCTTTAAATTTTTTTTAATTACTTATTTTCTCTCTGAAATAGGTCAATTGAATTAAAAATCAGTTGGGGTGTCTGAGGTTTTGCGCATTTAACGTTACACGTTGTATATTTTTGCTATTTTATATATTATATTCTAGCTTCTGCCCGCGATTTCGTTCGCGTGAAATTTCTGTTTCTTTGACCAACCCCGTCGCATCGCATCGCCTGGCTATTAGTTCATTTTCGCTTTTTTTTTGTTTCAGCTCGGCTCCTAAGAAGCCTAGCGTCATGTTAAGTAGACTTCCTCAGAAATTAAGATATCAGATACAAAAAGATTTTTTTTTTCAAATCCGACTGTTAGTTCAACAGATTAGTGCATTGAAATAAAAATCGAACCAACAAACTCTCCAGCTTTATTACATTAGTCTAGTAGGATAGTCGCCACCGCTAACGTAGGGCGCAACAGCTCTCACTGTCGACGAAATCCCTAAAATTATTCACCCGTATGTCACACAAATAAGCTTTATACATAGCATCTCGTCTCTGAGCGTCATTTTTTACGTCTTAATCTCGCGCTGTTATTACTCTTAGTTTATGTTTATCCCCACATTTATACAAGGATGAGGTTCTGTATCCTTTGCGCTTGTATTTATGGATACCTAGCAGCGCTACGCAGTTTCACCCGCATAAGTGTAGATCCTGTGGGAAAATAGGGATAAAAAATCATGTGTTATTCCGATATACAGGGTTATTTGTAAAACACCAACAACCTCTTAAGAGGTCATTGTACTCATGATTATGAACAACTTTTACTATGGGACCAAACCTGAAATCGCGAAAAAAAAAATCAGCTGTTCCCTACATTTATGTTCGTACGAGTCGTCAAAATGTAGGGAACAGTTGATTTTTTTTTCGCGATTTCAGGTTTGGTCCCATAGTAAAAGTTGTTCATAATGATGAGTACAATGACCTCTTAAGAGGTTGTTGGTGTTTTACAAATAACCCTGTATAAGCTATATGACTGTACAGTTTCAATAAAATCCGTTCAGAAGATTTTGCGTGAAAAGTAACAAACTTCAACAAATCCATCCATCCATCCTCACAAACGTTCATGTTTATAATACAATAGAATAATACATATATACAGTAGGAAGTAGGATAACGAAGTTTGGGTTAACTTATTAATGTGTGTTGGGCCCTCGGGGTGGTACCACAATAAATAATTAACAAGTGTTGGTAATTGACATTAGTCAAGGTTTCACCGATTTAGGGCCAATTTCACTCTGGCAATATTATAAATTCCCGTCAAGCATTATGACGTATACACATTGCACTGCCCCGCACTGTTCTGCATTATTCGCTAGAGTCAAAATGGCAACCGTCATAATACTTGACTTTGGCTTTTTTTTTTTTTTTTTTTTTTTTTTTTTTTTTTTTTTTTTTTTTTTTTTTTTTTTTTTTTTTTTTTTTTTTTTTTTTTTTGGGTGGGAAATTATCAAATAACTTCTCCCGCTCTGGGCGAAGCGGGAGGGTGTGTCAGACTTTTACTGACTAAAACCCACCCGTGTTCCTTCAGTTGCTTGTGCCAAGGGCCACGGTACCTCTTTCGAACAACCCGCGACATTAGTAAATAAATAAATAAATAAATAACATACTTGACATTAGCCTCTAACTACGAGTTTTTATAAGCTCATCTAAGATATGTTTTTATTTATAATGCACTATCTTACTTGAATTATAAATAAATTATTATTATTATCTTTTGTCTTTGACATATCTCGGGACCCTGTGGTCCCGGACCTTTGGAAGGCGTCCGAGGTTCACCCAAGGACCCCGGTTGGTGTAGGACTATTTATTATTATTACTATTATTATATAAAAGTTAACATAAAACAAAATATACAATTCTTTTTTTTTATTGATAAATTATGAAATAATATAATATATGATAACTTCTCCCGCTCTGGGCGGAGCTGGAGGGCATGTCAGACTTTTACTGACTAAAACCCACCCGTGTTCCTTCAGCTGCCTGTGCCAGGGGCCACGGTAACTCTTTCGAACAACTCTCGACCCTGGCAGAAATACACAATCCTCAATCATTATTATGTAGATAAGACAGTTCCATATTTGTATTATGTAAACCCACAAAATTGAACCAAGCTTGCAAAATTTGATACAATATTATTCCTCTCAAACAATATGACTTCCAATAACCATATTTAATGATAGCCTGCGTTCTCCCTGGTTTCAAGTTAAATTATGTACACAAACTAGATAGCCGTGTACATAATTATGAACCATGTTAACGTTGCATCTGATATATATTGACTGTAATGGATTTAAGATATTGAGTGAGTTCATATTTAGGTGAGCAGTTTGATGTGATGTTATGGTATGTTATGGGACCATGGCTCAATAATAACAACCGCACGGGTCGATTTTCAAGATTAAGCAACGCTTGCCGGGGTCGGACAGTGGATGGGCGACCATCCATTACTTAGTCCTTCAGAAAGTCTGACAACCAATTCAGCCAATAGGTACCATGTTACCCAGTAACTGGGTTGTAGAAGTAAGACAGGCAGTCATTTCTTATAAAATACTGGTATTTAGCTGCGTCGGGTTAGAAGGAAGCCGACCCCAGTGTAGTTGAGAAAAGGCTTGGCAGATGATGGAGATTGGTTTTATGTCCAGAAGGTTTATAATATTCATATTTGTTTATTTGCATTCCATAATGTGTAAAAAGATGTTACACAAAGCTTCAAGCTAAAGTACAGTTATGGACACTGTTAGGGCACAGCAACATGGTATCAACCTAAAATTAAAATTTTAATAATAAAATTGAAATAAAATAATAAATAATAATAATTCTCATAAAATTATTTGAACTTATAAATTACCAACGTTTCAAAAGTTATAGATAGGAATTATTTATATTGTTATAATTTGATTGAGATCATTTTAAAAATTATTATTATAAGTATTATTATTATTATTTTGTTATCATCTTATGGTTTTTATTTATCATTTAAGTATTAATTAATATTATAGTATCTACTCATAGTCATCATCATCATCATCTAAGAACAAAAAAATTGTTCATCATTTCCATTCACAAATTAAAATAAGATAAATAATTAAATTAACCTGTTAACCGAGCGGGACGTATAAATACGTCAAACTTAAACAGTAGCGTGTACGGAATTCCCCGGTTAACAGGTTAAAACAAATATCGATAGCAAGAATAATCGTAAAATAACATAATATGGTGGGTAGTGAGCTAAAATTGTAGGTGATGTGTGTGTTATGTACAGCACCCTAATTGCGTAACTCACTATTACCCTCAATTTTAATCATTTTGAAGCATATTCCTAATTCATTGCTCCATATGTTCGAAAAATGTGTGTGCTCAACAACGTAAATAACGCAATGAATGTTGTTAAACTCTCAAAATGAAACCCATTGCTACTGATAGTGGGTTATCCTGCAGGTATGAATCTTAATGTCGAAATTGACTTATCGTCCAAGAATTCCTTTAGAGTATAATACGATTTTAATATGAGGTATTTTAGGAGACTGTTTTTAAATTTATTTTCGTACTCTATGTCCTTAGTTGAGTTCGGTAGCTTATTATATTTTCAATGCTTATTATAAATTTTAATACAAGAAACGACATGGAAGTATGTGAAAGATGACAGCATTTAAATTAATACTTCAGCTAGAATTAACAAGAATAGGAACATGAATTTGTATTTAACTAATCTAACTGATTTATTTTAGCAAATCTACCTTCTTGTCTCACAGATAAATATTTTAATGAGCTTAGTTCTCTACGTTACGGTACAGCCGTGCGGAAAAACTGAATATTTATATTAATAATATTAATATATTATGCTCGACGAAAATCTGCTCGGCTGGAATTGTGCCGAGCAGATCCGAACATGATTCAGTGATGGTAGATGCCATACTGTGGTCACGAGCCGAATGAAGGCCGAATATTATGTATGTGTAGTAATTATTTCGGGTCGGCTTTTTGTTCAACAAATACTGCCGAATCGAATGTATCGATCCGAACAAGTGTAAAGCACACCTTGAACAGAAAAAAAAAAAATTATTAAGACCCAACATTATAAATGTGGATATGCATAATGTCAATTCCGGTTAATAACCCACAATTAAGGTAACAACACCAGTGACGCGAAATCATATTTCTTACAAATTATGTTCCTTAGTATTCCGCAGTAAAATGTTTCAATTTAAAGTAAAAGGGAAAGAAAGTAAATAAAGTTATCAACCCCCGCTATAAAGGCTGAGGGTTTCAGCTGAGGTTTACGATGGTACTTAAACGTTGAAAGAACTATCAAGTACACCATTGTAGGGTTTATATTCCAAGTATTAAATAAAATTGAGATTTAAATGTATATTCTTCTCTGTTTCGTAGAACAATAATTTTGGTTAGTACCTACTTAAAAGCTCGTACAATGAGCGGATAAATTATAATTATTCTACGAATAATCCTTTGTTTGACGGTACTTTAAACTTAAATGATACGGTAGAGTAAAAAAATGAAAATGTGTTTTGGCAACTAAATGGCAGAATGTGGGGTATCGACATATTCCATGCACAGAGGTGCTTACTGAATTATAAATATATGTTTGGATTTTTTAATTAATTTTTTTAGAGCAGTGTTAGCCCAGTGGTAACGGCCGCGACTTCCAAGTTAAAGGTAGTTCGAATCCAGACAGGCGCTGTGCTTTGTTTAAATTATTTCATCATCACTGTTCTCAAAATGGTGAAGGAAAAGATCTTGAAGAAACCGGTATGTCCCAGAATCAAACATTCGAAGACATTTAATATCCACCAACCCGCACTGAGCCCGCGTGGTGGATTACGGCCCACTTCCTCGGCCCGAGAGGAGGTCTGTGTCCTAGCATTGGGAACAATATAGGCTGATTATGCTTATTTATTTAGACAAGTTTAGTTCATGTATACAACGTGTAACGTTAAATGCGCAAAATCTGAAAATAGTTTGATCAGAATAACAAACAGAATTAATTGAACCACTTTTTCATATGTGTCACATTTTTCAAAATATCTTCATTAAAAACGTTGCCGTGTCTATTTATTAATAGGTCAAGCAAGCCAATGTCAGCACGGCGCAGCGGCCCGGTGACGACTCCTCCCTCGGTAAAGCGTCGTCGCAGACGCAAGAAAAGATCAGAATGGCCAGTAAAACTAAAACAGCACATAAAACCTTTAAAATTTTTAATGACTTATATTCTCTCTGAAATAGGTCAATTGAATTAAACATCAGTTGGGGTGTCTGAGGTTTTGCGCATTTGGTTTTGTTTTGCATTAGTTCAAAATACATAAACGCATACAATGCTTCAAAAACGGACAGTCATACTAACCGCTAACACACTCAGAACTTATAGGCGTTGTTTTCAGGTAAATTAGCTCCGACGACGACGGTACCCTGGGTCAACAGGTCGAACAAATCCCACGCATATAGGTTTATAAGAAACAAATCACAATATTGTACTCCGAATTCCTTTGGAAGCGCTCACACAATCGGGATCCCATCGAGACTCGCCATTGATATCGATAATACTCACAAAAATCCATTTGAAGCTTCTTTTCAATTGATCCTTCTGAAACTCAAGGGCCAGAAATGATCAAAACATTTCAAGTTTTTTGATTCTTTTATATTCCAGGCGTTTTTGCTTTAAAAACAATAACGCAAGATCTAAAAATAAAGTTTTCCTTACAAAACTTTATTATAATTGTACTATTTTTTACGCTCTTCGTGTTTTTATTTTTAGACAAGATAATATTTACATGTTACAATCAAGTCGTATCCAGTACGCCAGCGCTATCTGGTGGCGCTCGACAGGGTGGCGAGTATAGCTAAAGTTCGTGGGAGTAGAGGAGAACGAGCAGCAAGGAGCGAGGTGGAGCGGCTCTCTTGGACATCGTACGGACAACATGTGCTCAGAAACTATTAGGTCATCCCACTTCCAGTGTCATATTTTTTATTATTATTATTTTACAAAAACTGGCTACTATACTATCTAATCTTGTTATACTAATCAATAATCTCCAACACTATTAATCACTCGCTCCCAGACCGCTGGCAAATCTCGAACACCATTTAAAGTACCATTTTCATTAAATTCACCAATAATGCTCTTTAGTTTAGTAGTTTCTTAGTTTAATATCTAACTCCGTTTTACTATTGTATCGAGTACCCGACAATTTCCTCGCGGCTGAATAATTTCAATCCATCCCTTATCTTCAATTAAATTCTGAACTATTTTTGATTTTGGCGGTCTGGCGTTGTCATGTAAAATTATAGAACTCGTTATATGATGCTGGTGTACCCAAGTAGGGATATTTTCTTCCAAAAATGACTTATATCGTTCTCCAGTCATTGTTTTATTTTCATCATAAGTTCTCCAAAGATATCCATAGCTACTATAAGTAGTATTTTTCGTTCATGTAGCTTTGCACGTGGTAAACGTTCAGCAGAAGTGCCCGGTTCTACCCAAGATCGTGACTGATGTCTTTGACGAGGAGTATAAAATTCGACCCCAGTTTCATCAATGCATATGAATCTCTTATTTTTTTTATCCCGGTACCATGCTAAATGGCTACGCGCAGTTTCATAACGAACTCCTCCTGATCCGTGTTCAGGGAGTGGGGCACCCACATTGAACTTTTATTGACCAGACATAAATCCTCCGTGAGCACTTTATGTACAGTGAAATGAAGAATGTTAAGTTGAGTGGAGAGATCACTGACACTCACCTTACGTGACTGACGAAGTGTTTCCTCGATTTTGTTCTTGCTTCTTATCTAGTCAACGATAATGATCGAGGTGCTCGCAGCTCATCTTCAGCTTTGGTTCTCCCTTGTTTGTACATTTCAAGCCATCGCTGTTGGGTTCTTTTATATAATGCGCTACGACCAACACATTTCACTAGTAAGTCGTGCGCAACTGCTCCAGAGTAGTTGAGTAAAGCACAAAACTTTAGAAATATACGTTGCTCCACTACATTAATAGATTTTATTTTAATCTTCCATTTTAAATCTATAAACGTCTTGACAATACAACACACCAAATAAACTAGTTAACATGATTGTACAATATAATACATTTATATTAACTATTGCGTAATATTGCGCAATACATAAATATTGGAAATAAAAAATATGACACTGGAAGTGGGATGACCTACTCGCGTTCCGTATCGTTGAGTTGTGTACCTAGTGTGTGACTCGCTATTGTGATTAATTTGTTCATTACATTATAATCTGACTTGAACTGAGCAACCGGTTTTTCAATTGCACAATAAAAAGGAGAGGAAATAATCATAGGGCTGTGATTATTTCCTCTCCTTTTCAAAAAAAAGATCTTCAGCATCGCTATCAACTGGAAAAGTGCCCTGAAGGCTGGCAGCATTGCCACGTTGTATTGCAATGTTTTGAATACTAAGTTCATTCTATAATGACTGTCTCATGAGTCGTAAGAGACAAACAACCCGTTTACATAGTATACAACATTGTATAAAGTGGGATTGAACGAATTCGATTGCGATTCTGGAACGATTTTAAGGGTTCTGTATACAAAGGGTGCCAAGGGAACACTATTACAAATCCAACACCGGTTATCTGTTTGTCTGAGTTCGAATCGAATTTCGCCGGATTTTTTAATGTCAACAAATGCTTAATCTGGTTTGTTTGCGCGTACCTTATCATTGTAACTGTTTCACTACAATACAAGTAAAAGTTAAACATCCTCATTCCAATATATTTTTTTGTTAATTGAAAATAATAATAAGCCAAGTTGCTTGTTACTTTTTCGCCACCACATAGTTTATTAAAATCAAGAAGAAAAATCCTAGAAGGTTATCAGTGTAGCTATACAACGGCGCAATGCTGCCAGCCTTTTGGGCACTTTCCTGGTGACAGCGATGCAAACAATTATTTTAATGCCCTATGATTCTTTCCTCCTTTTCTTTTGTTTTATTATTTATGTACATATTATTATTTTAAGTCTGTTAGCTTATAGTATGTAAATAATATCAGGTTGGCACAAAAGTAATGAGACACTTGGTTTACATTTTATATATTTTTTATTATTTCAATACAAAAAGCTTAGTCAATGATGTAATCACCATTAGCATCTAAGACTTCTTGCTCACGGGTTCTGGGCGAAAGGCATCCAAACTTTGCTGGATGCAAAGTTTGGGTGCCTTTCTCCCAGAACTCTGATGGCTGTGCCTCGAAAAATTGTTTGACTCCGCCTCTACATCAGAAAAATTATTAAATTGTTTACCCCGCAAATGTTGTTTCAGGGCTCTAAACAACAAATGATAGTCTGATGGGGCGAGGTCTGGGGAATAAAGTGGGTGGGGTATAGTCTCCCAGCCCAAGTTCTCCAACTACCGGCGAACGGCAGGACTTCACGTCGCATCTGATGCGACGTGAAGTCGAGCGTTATTGTGTAGTAAGACTACATTAACTCGTCTTCGTCGTTTTTCTTGATAGCATCAGATAGTTTGGTGAGCTGGGTTGCATATTTGTCAGAGTTTATGGTTTCATTGTGTAATAGTTCATAAAACAGCATGCCATGGTCGTCCCAGAAACAAAAAATCAGAACTTTTAAGCGGTTTTTTTTGACTCAGCTTCTTTTGAGTTGGTGGCGTTTCTTCTCGAGGCAGCCAAAAAGCACAACGTGTGTCGTTCTCGTAATGAATCCATGATTCATCTCCAGTAACCAGAATAAACAAAAATTCTTTACGTCGGGGTCGCAGCAAAAGTGATTGACAGATAGCGACACGGACTGCACAACTGGCGTCTGTAAGGATGTGCGGTACCCACCGAGCCAAAACTTTTCGATACCCAAACTCCTGCAGGCGATATAACACGGTGTGGTACTGCAGTTAAGTGCTTCCGCTAATTCACGAGTGGTAGCACGCAGGTTCGACTGCAGTTCGCGGCGTAAATCGTCATCATTCACTGCGGGTGGTCGCCCTGAGCGTGGCTGAATTTGAAAGCTCCTGTCTCCTGAATTTAAACGGTCAAACCATCGGGACACTGGCGCATGGCTTGTACTTTCAGCATCCAATGCAGTGTTGATATTGTCAGTGTACTAACAAGTACTCGTATAAGTAATGTTGAAACTGGTCGCTCGTCCATTTTTCTTCAAATTGACTAAACCGATCGCGAGGGCGGTTTTATATACCCCCAAATCACAAGTAGGTACCTAGATTTTTCTACAACATTCTAGAATATAATCGAAAACAATTAACTTGAAAAAGGAAATGTTTAGAGTTTTGTAGAGTATCTCATTACTTTTGTGCCAACCCAATATAAGCTAACAATTAAATGGTTGAAACTGAAAGTAGGTAATTCACAATTTTCATTCACCCATTTCCGTACCGTCAACACTTATACACCATCAAAGCGCATATTTTGCCAGCATTTCACACGTCGTTTTCACTGGCGTTTATAAATCTAATCTGAATGCTAGTCGTAATAGCAGAGGGCCCTTGGGACGTAGTGCCTGCTATTTCATTGCTAACGTTTTCAGCTGCGGGGAAAACCTTCGCGAAATTATCTTTATTGGTGCCTCGATGTTTATGCTGTATTGGTGTAACTTCTTTTGATTTTGACATATTTCTTTGAAGAGTGTTTATCTTCGCCATATTTAAATTTATTCGAATTATTGTCGAAGTTATTGGGAAACAAGTGTTGCCTGGGAGTCAGAAATGAAATATGGAATTATTTTGACGTAATATCATCATTATCTACCCAGCTTTTCCCAGTTATTTTTGATAGGTTTTTTCAATAGGTTATATAATAATTTAAATAAATATTTGTTCCTCAGTTTTTCGTAATTGCACCTACGATACTGTCTCTACATCACCCTAAAGTTAACTGGTAAAAAATGCTATGGCATTAAGTCTACCTCCGTTCATTTCTGTGCTTGAAGTATTTAATAAAATAATAATATATGTTCACACACATACATCCCAATCCAACGAACACACTACGACGTCGTCAACGAGCGACGCAGCACGGCGCGGGGACCGGGAGGCATTGCATCGTCCGACACGACCGCGCTCGGACATAACTTTTGATTTAAATACTTAGGTTCCAATAATTGTGAACCACCTAATAAACCTTTTTATTATACCTCCGCTTTCTTATCCTTTATCTGGGCCTAGACATGGTCTGGTCCTTCGAGCCAATTTGTTTAAATCTAACGTAGTCGTGAACTCATACGGCTTAACGTACTTTCTGAGGTCCGGAAGGGTCTTGGTATATAAGGATGGTATTCCATCCACGGACCAACCACGGCAGCCGTAGCTTTACTTGATCGACCAAACCGTGCTGTTGTTATTACTCAACTTAAATATTAAAGCTAATCGAATGATATAACTATACTGCTAAGGGATCGTTTATCGTTTTTCTATATTTACACTATATTGTAACGTGTAAAGTCACATACACCTTCCTTCGCGTTGTGTGTGACCCGGTCACACCAATCAAACAAATCTATTCAAGACTACGTCAAATCACAACGAGTTTTAATTGGCTAACACTGCGTGAGAAGGCGTCACGTCACGACACAACACAGTAATATGAATCCGGTTTTAGGGACACGGTACAATATGGCGGTTAAATAAAAAAAACGATGTCACCAAAACAGCCGCTTGCGTGTAGGTATTCGTAAACCTGAAAGAAATCCCAAATGAAAGCCGGTGGAAATTTTTACTCGAAACCACAATAAACTAACCCCCATCAAAACCTTTTCCCTCGGCAGGCACTGAATAGCACCCTCGCAGTAACACGTTGCCATCCCACAAATAGCACAATATAACACCTAAATGACAAATGCCGAACGTTTTTCATGAACATTAAACAAATCGTCCCATCCGATGTTATGTGGGTAGGCAGGAAATTGTGGCAAGCTGTCCAAGGTAAGTGTGTGTCATATTAATAATGGTTAGCATTGTATTAAGATGGTAGTTTTGCTTGTCCAGTTTGTTGGGGAAACTTTAAGCAATTTTTGGGATCTGGCAAACCGAAGTGGCCTTTATTATATATAAGCTTTTGCGTCATCAGCGTTGATGTAGGAAATTATTAAACGGGGACGTTCTACCTAGTTAGTGTAGCGAAAATAAAGAAAATCACTTCGCTGCATTGAACTGAAACGAACTGAATCTTTAGGAAAAACAGAATATTAAATATAAAATGAAAAAAAAAAAAAACTAAATAAAAAACGTGGTTATTAGCTACTATACAATAATATATTGCAGCTGTAAAAATATTCCTGAAAGACGAGAAATCAGAAAAGTATCGATTTCAGAGAATCTTTTAGGATAAAATTGTAAAACGAATTTCACGAACTAGTGAATCGATTGCAATCGGTTTTTAGGTTGGTTAGAACTAATTTGCACACTTCTTCTTTTATAAAATCGTATAAAGATTGTCCAGCAACTAAAATAAATTTTATATCTATCAAATATGTCTTGCTTGTCATGTCAAAAATAAGAATCCCATTAAAAAAAAAAAATGGTTCAGCCGTTTGGGAGCTACACATGTTAACCCCTCTGTTTTTATTGGGGGCTAAAAATATTAAACACCAGACATCATCATCTGCCTAGCCTTTTCCCAACTGTGTTGGGTTCGGCTTCCAGTCTAACCGGATGCAGCTAGAATACCTGTATTTTAGATGGAACGACTGCCTTTTTTTTTCTTTTTCGCTGAGAAATGACATTACGCATCTCCGCTCGTCGGGGGACGGAACGGAGTATGTGGGACTCCCTGCCAGAGTGGCAGTATACCCACTAAAACTCAGCGGTGTTCCCTCATCGCCTTGATGGGGGGGTCATGGGAATCCGGCTCAGCCTTTGCGTCCACAATCCCCCCGGCGCCTGCCCGCCTAGTTGGCGGGCCCTGCATGTTCCCCCGGGTGGGGGGCTACGGGATGGGCCGGGAACACCTGGCCATTCCCGTCCGGCACTGGTGGAAGCCTGTGCAATGCAGGCGAGGGTGATACCCCCGCACCCGTCGCCTGCTGGCTTCCACCTGGGAGGAGTCGGAGATGGCTGTCATACTGACGTCTTCTTCGACCCCTCCTCCGCCTTCGGAGCGGCGCCGCGAGAGGGTCTTCCTCCCGCACGCGCTCCGCCGCCTCCTTCTGGGACATGACGTGTTCGCAGAAGGAGGCGACTGCCGCCCAGGACCCCTCGTCCCCCAGCATGGCGTTGACAAGGCCGGGGAGCGAGAGGTCCGTTCCGATCGCCGCGGTGAGACTGTGGCGCGGCCCAGACCACGACGGGCACACCTCGAGAGTGTGCTGCGCCGTGTCCTCCGCCGCGCCACAGCCGTGACACGTCGGCGTCTCCTCTCGTCTGATCCGGTGCAGGTACGATCCGAAACAACCGTGTCCGGACAGCACCTGCACCAGACGGAAGGAGAGGAACCCATGCGGCCGCTCGAGCCAGTCCCGCAGGACCGGCCCAATCGCGTCGAGGGTTCGGCGGCCGAAGGCTGCGGTGGCGAGGTCCCCCGTCCAATGGACGATGATGGCGTCCCTCGCCTCCCGCCGGACGGCCTCCCGCTCTTCCGGGGCGATGCGTTCTCCTCTCGCCCTCAGCCCCGCCGTCCATTCATATACTCTGGCGAGCACCCACGCCTCGAGTTCCCAAGGCGGGGTACCAGCCAGAGCACATGCCGCTGAGAAGCCGACCGTGCGGTAGGCCCTCGCCACCCGCTGGGCTATAGCCCTTTGGGGTGCCCGCAATGCGGCAGCGTTCTCCCTCCTGCGGAGAGAGTCCTCCCAAATAGGAGCCCCATAAAGGGCCATACTCCGCAAGATGCCGGCGTAGAGTTGCCGGCATCGCGCGCTGGGCCTCCCCAAGTTGGGCAGTAGCCACGAGAGGGCGCCCGCAGTCTTCAGCAGGCGCGTCGACAGCCCGCTGAAATGCGGGCCGAAACGCCACCTGCTGTCGATTACAAGACCCAGATATTTCATCTGGGCCTTCACCTCGATTCGGACGCCCTCCACAAATATATGAGCGTCTGGTGGTTGGCGCTGCCGAGGCCCGTGGAAAAACACGGCCTCGGTCTTGTGCAGCGCCACCGTCAATCCTAGGCGGCGGATCCTCCCTGCGACCAAGGATCCGCCCGCTGAGGCCAAGTTGGCCGCCTCCCTGAAACTCTCCCCCCGGGCGGTGAGGAGAGTGTCATCCGCGTAGCAGACGACACTCGTGCCTCGGAGGAGAGTTCCCCGCAAGAGCCAGTCGTAGCCGACGTTCCAGAGGAGAGGTCCTACGACTGACCCCTGTGAACTTGGCCAGCCCTGTTCACGAGGACGATCGCCCGATCCTCCAGGTAGCTGGCCAGTAGACGCCGCATGTATTGAGGCACCCCGTGGAATCGGAGCGCCTCTAGGATGGTGCTGTGGGGAACAGAGTTGAAGGCGTTGGCTATGTCGAATGACACCGCCAACAATCCATCCCCCGCTTCCATCGCCTCCTTCACCTGGCCCTTAAGGCGGGCCAGCGCGTCCACCGTGGAACGCTCAGCCCGAAAACCGAACTGAGCGTCCGACAAGTCCGGCCCCACATTCCGGAGATGGCCCTTTAGGCGGGCAGCGATTATCCCCTCGAACATTTTGCCGACCTCATCGAGCAGGACGATGGGTCGGTATGCCGAGGGGGAGTCTGCCGGGCGGCCCTCCTTGCGAAGGAGGCACAATTGCCCCTCCTTCCACGGTTTCGGGAACCTCCCAGATGCAAGACATGCGCTAAAGAGGTTCCGAAACCGCTCCTCCATTTGAGTGGCGGCAATTGCCACCACCCTCGCCGGGACACCGTCGGGGCCCGGAGCCGTCTTCTTGGCGCGGATATGCACAATCGCTGCGCTGAGTTCCGACTCCGTGACAGGAGAGGCCTCCTCTTCCTCCTCAGCTGGCCGAGCTATCCCCCGCGGAGGGTCCATCACTGGCGGGGTGAAGGTGTCCCTGCACGGGAACAGGGACTGAACCACCCCATCCAAGAATGAGGGCTCCAGGGTCTCGGCCACCGGGGGACCAAAGGGGCGCAGCTTGTTGCGCGCCGCCTTGTATGGCCTCCCGTAGGGATCGCTGTCGAGACCCTCCAGCATCTCCTTTCTCGCCGAGTCCCTAGCGTCGGCGATGGCCCGCTCGAGAACCAGCTTTGCCTCTGTGTACACCTCATAGAGGTGATCCTCGTGGGCGTGGTCTCGTCGACGCCGCCGCCGGCTCCGCGCGTAGGCCCTCCTAGCCTCCACGCACGCTGCTCGAAGCCCCTCCAGCTCCACCGACCGACCGACCGACCGGACCGAGGCATGCTAGAATTGCACACCTCGGTCAGAGACTCCCTCAGGTGTCCCGCCACGGTGTCCACGTCCAAGCCAGCGGAAGGCGGCGAAAGCCAGTCCTGGATAAACGCCGCCTCCGCCGCCGCCTCCCTGTCCAGGCGGGTGAGAGCCCACCGTGGGAACGCTGACCGCCCCGAGAGGTGCCGCGTCTCTCCGGGGCCACCGGTGGAGATGTCGAACCGCACGTAGCGGTGGTCCGACATGGTCTCCACCAGATCCACCCGCCAGTTCAGCACGCGGGCGGCCAACGCAGGGGTGGCAAAAGTGACGTCCACTATCGAGCCACCCTGCCGCCGCACGCATGTCTGGACGTTTCCTCTGTTGAGGAGAGAGAGCCCAGAATAGGCTGCCCACATCTCCACTGCCCGTCCGCGAGGGTCAGTGGCCGGGTTGCCCCAGGTCACCGACTTGGCATTCAGGTCTCCCAATACGGAGACCTGACGCGGCGCCACCCTGCCGACCACGGCGGCCAGGGCTCCGAGATAGTTCTCGAAGTCCTGGAGAGGGCGGTTTGGGGAGAAATAGACGCCCACGAGGGCTACCTCTCCCCACGCGGCGGCCACGTATCCCGGTCCCCTCTCTAATAGCGAGAGGGGAGGGGAGTCTGTGGAGGACCGCACCGCTAGTGCCACCAAGCCGTCCTCATCACCCAGCCAACTGCCGGGGATCGAGTAGGGCTCGGCGACCACCGCTACGTTCACCGACCACTCAGCCATGGCCTGCACCAGCAGGTCCTGGGCCGCTCTGCAATGGTTGATGTTCGCCTGGAGGATGCGGTGATTGGAAACCATTATTCCGACATCGCATCCCCCTCCTCAGGTACCGCCGCTGGAGCTGGAGTTACAGCGGCGGCGACAGCGGCGGTGGCGGCGGCAGGGCGAACCTGCGCCGGCACTATGCCCTTCCTCGCGGGTGGCTGGCAGCTCCTGCCCCCCATCCTGTGCCCCGCGGGGCGGCCACTGGCAGCACACGCCGGGCAGTGTGGCGTGGCGGCGCTGCATGTGGCACTCCTGTGTCCCTCCTGTCCGCACTGGAAGCAAGACTCTCCCCAGTCGGACTTGGAGGGACATGTAGATCGGGAGTGGCCCGGCGCGAAGCACTTGAAGCACCGCGCAGGCTTGTCCTCAAGCGGCCGGACCACAGCCGAGCTGAAGCCTACGAGCAGCCGTCCCTTGGTTGCCTTAAGGGCGGCCGCCGCCGCGGCGACTGGGCACTCGACGCGGATGGCGCCCATGCCGCGGCGGCCGGGCCTGATGGCTCCGCCCTTCACCGCGCTAGCGCTGCAGCCTCCCGCAGCGGCAACGGCCGCCACCACATCCTCTTTGGTGACCGAATCGTCCATATCGATCACCTCCAAGGATGCGGTCTTGACAGGTCTGGCGACCGTCGCCACATCAGCGATGACCTCTTGCAACTTTGTTGCAAAGAGGTCCGTGTTTGCGCCGCGCTGCTCCCCCCCGAACTCAAAAATTCGGGCTCCGGCCTGGGTGCGGCGGCACGTAATGTTGCCGATCCCCAGCCGGGAGGGATCCGCGTTAGCACGAGCCCGTCTTAGGACAGACTCGTACGTTTCGCCCCGCTCCGCGGCCTCCGGGGTGATGGTCACGACGACCGCCGCAGTTTTGGGAGGAACCAACTTCCTCCCGCCCGCCGGAGCCTTCTGGGCTGCCGAAGCAGTCGCAGCGGGCTTGGGCTTTTTGGCCTTTCTTCCCCTGCCCACTTCCGTCCACGCCTGGTTGGACGGGGTGGTGGAGGGAAGCATGGCGTCCTCCCGCTGCGTGTTCTGGGGGGCTGCCGAAGTGGCAGACGCTCCCTCCGCGCTTGTGGTGGGGGTTTGAGGAGCCACAGTGCTCCTCTTGCCCTTCCCTTTGCCCTTGGAGGGCTTCGGGGCCTGGGTCTGCGCACCCGATGGCGGGTCTCCCACCGGCCGCGCAGGTATGGGTACCGGCTCCGTCGGTGGCGGACTCTTATCCGCCGCTAACGGCGGGCGGAGCCGCTTTTCCGGCAAGAGCCGGTCCTCAATTCCCGCGAGGCAGCCTCTGATGAAGGCCCTCTCCTCCATGACAACCCTGCGGATTATTTCCTCAAGGTTGCCAGATGAGGAGGAGCCTCCCTCTGCCGGACCAGGGACAGGGGCAGGCGCAGGTTGGGCGTGCCGGGCCGTGGCCTCAGCCAGCTTCTGGTGCAGCTGGCTGACCTCCAGCTGCAGGCGATCCACCTTCGCCTGCAGCTGCCGCGTCTCGTCTGTGGCCGTGCGCTGCACCAGCTCGGTGACGATGCCGTGCATGCTCACAGCCCGGCATTTGAGGGCCTTCTGAAAGGTCCCCTTCAAGTTCGAGGACTTGGAGGCGACCTCCAGTACCTCCTCCTTGTCCTGGAGCGCCATGCGCTCCAGCTCAGTCAGGGAGTGGTCGGCGTACAGCACTGTGGATGTGCCATAGCCAGCCCTTGACCGGGCGATTTGCGCCTGGCGCTCCTTGGCAGCGACCCTCTCCTCCAGGTCTTGCTGGAGTTGCACCCTTTTACCGAGGTTTAGCTGGCGCTCGGCGTCCACCAAGCCCACATCGTGGGTTGAACCCGTATTAGAAGTCGAAGCCTTTTTGGACTTCGACTTCCTCTTCGCCTTGCTTCCGGCCGACTCCGAGGAGCCCTCGGACCCGAGCCTCAAATAGGCCCTCTTTCTATTGAGGCGGTCGTTTTCGGCCGCCGACGTATCCATATTTGAGTCGTCGGAGTCCGACAACTCGTCTGGCCTGCTATTCAAGCTGGCCGCAGATGGTGCGCGGTCAGCTTCCGACGCCAAAGCGTCGCCGGCGTGGCCCTGAAAAGAGCCGTTGGATTGGCCCTGAGAAGGGCCGTGGGGTTGGCCCTGAGAAGGGCCGTTTGAATCGCCCTCGGAAGGATGATTCGAAATAAAACGCCCAGAGGCGTCACGCACAGTCTTTTTTTTCGTCATATTCGCAGACGACCGCGTTGATGTCTGCGAAGCACAGCGCACTTTAGCCGCCGGTCTGCCACTCCGTTACGGTGGTCAGACACGGCGTTGCCCGGGGGAAACTACGTGGAAGTATGCGCTGTGGGGGATCCCCCATGGAACGACTGCCTATCTGACCTCCACAACCCAGTTACTGGGAAATGCGATACCCTTTGGTAAGACTGGCTGTCAGACTTTCGGGCTACTGACGACCCGTAACGACTGTCAAAGATCCACGAATGACAGCCAGGACCAACGGGTTAACATGTTTTCTGAGGCACGGAGGGGTCTTAATATATGAAGATGGTCACCCATCCACGGACCAACCGCGGCAAGCGTAGCTTAACCTGATCGATCGACCCGTGAGGCTGTTATTACTTAGCCACAAGCACCACACATCATTTGGAAAAAAAACATTTTAACATTCTTAGACTAAAACCTTTTTTTGTCTGCGGTTAAAATCTCACCTCTTGGTTAGGTTTTAACCGCAGAGGTAATGCTGCGCTTGACAAAAAGTAGTTTATAGCAATCCTATGTGTTAATCCAGGTTAAACTATAGAACACATGCAGTTCGCACTCTTCCATAGGCACTTTTGATTTGTCCATGTTCACATCGTGTCATTCTCGCGCGCCAGTAGCACATCAGACCTTTTTAGAGGTTACCAGAACTAAGATATCCATCTAGGACGATTTCCAAAGATCATGTAGAAAAATTCAACCACTTTAATAGCCCTCACCAAAATAACAGCTGCCAAAAATTTTTCATGAACGTTAAACCGTAATGTGTTGTACAATCAACCACGTCCATGGTAACAAGAAATCGACTTTATGTCAAAGCAATAAGAGTGGTTTTCGTAGTTCAATTGTGACATGCGGTTGACCGTACCTACAAGGAAACTCGTGGAGACTCAAGGTGAGGATGTGTTGGTATTAAATAATGGTTAATGTCTCGCATTAGCTTGGTATCTTATGTATATTGGTGTAATAAAGCTTTGGCAATATTAACGGTGTTTTCTATGGCGATAGAGAAAATAAATGTAGCTACGGCGGTTTCGCAATGAACAAAAAGGCCTATGAACTGTCAAAATCTACAGGCACCTACTACATTCTGACCACAAAACCAGTCTATAGTGCTCCCACTGCTGGGACGGAGACCTCTTCTTATGAGAGTGAAAGGATCATAAATATTCCACCACGCGGGCCCAGAGCGGGTTGATGGTTATTACATGTCTTTGAAATTTGGGTTCTAGAACATGCCGGTTTCCTCACGATGTTTTCGTTCACCGTTTTGAGAGCAGTGGTAATAAACAATTTATACCAAAGTAAAGTGCCTGCCTGGGTTCGAACCTACGACCTACAAACTCATAAGTCGCGGCCGTTACCACTGGGTCACCACTGCTCATATTTCTGACCAAGAATTCCAAAATGCTTCCATGCCGATTTTACACCTTTTCGTTACGATTGTTCAGCATATTGTAAGTACTCGTCTCGTGTTTAGATAACGTATATAAGGCCCCAATAAAATAGATGGACAAACTTTTAGAAATCATTTAGACCACCAAAATAAGGAGAGTGGTAAAAAATATATAAGAAAAACGCATTAGGTACTTACAAGAAAAATAATCAGATAACGAAAATACACTAATATGCCGGAAATTTATTATAAAAGGTCAAATTAAATCACTTTAATCAGTGTTTTTTTTTTGGCTTGGATATCTTTGGTGACACGTACTGAGCGCTGTGTTAAAATTGGTCCATCTAATTTAATGGCACCCTGTATAGGGTAAACGGTATATACTATATTCGTTATACAAAGCAATAGATATATAAAAAGAGGACTTTAAAAAACAAAGATATAAGTTATAGAAGATACTTCAGTAAAATAAAGAAAAGTAATACATTGTAGAACGTTTACAGCGACTATAATACAGCGCTATAATAAAAATGAAAGTCGCCTAGAACAGGCAAGAGTTTACTGCAGAAATATGTTATGTTATACATCGTAAAATTTACTGTTACGCCATCCGCTTCCTTATGACGTCACGAACGCGTCACAAATTGTGCAAATCACGTGAACGGAGCTGATAATATCGTTTATTTACCGATGGAGTCGGACAGACTTGCTACACGTTAAATTGTCGTTGTAGATAAAACGGGATTGATATAAACTAGCATGTTTTCACAAAAGTTCTAGTAAAACTTGAATCGTCAGAGCCTAGAATAATATATTATCTATAACTTGCAATCTAGTCATAAAAAGTAAGCATAAATCAGCCTATAATGTTACCTGCTGGGGCACAGGCGTCCACTCTGTGAGAGGGAGTGGGCCGTAATCCGCCAAGCGGGCCCAGAGTTCAATATCTTCGAATTTTTGGTTCTAGGCATGTTTCCTCACGATGTTTTCCTTAACGGTTTTGAGAGCAGTGGTGATGAAACAATTTTCAAACAGTAAAACGCCTGTCAGGGTTCGAACCTATGACCTACAAATTCGTAATTCACTGCCGTTTCCACTGCGCCACACTGCATAAAAAGTAAGAATAAGTCAGAAAGTGAATATATTCAATAAACATATTTCTTTTAATTTTTACAGTAGCAATTAGAGTGATTTTTGTAGTGCAAGTGTTATTAAAATCAATTGATTTCGACAAAAAATTGGAAAAGCAAAGAATATATTACACAGAAGAAAATTATGTAGTCAAACGCATATAGTCGTCAGTACAGGCACACTGAAGTCCAATATGGAACTTTAATATTTCATTATGTTGGGGCTCCAAGTATCTTCAATTGAAACTCCCGTGTCGAGGTAGTGGTTTATTTCAGATAAAAACTGTTATTTTACATAAGCGGACAAGTTTCGACGATGGTGAAAAGATTTTGATTGATATTACAATAATGAAGGTAGGTGTAGTTAAACTAAAAAAAAATAAAGAAGTATGGGGCGCCTGGCACTTTAAATTAGCAACATGTGACACGCACTGGACGTCTTCATAACTAAGCCAGGCGTAAACACATTACAACTGCAAAGAACGTTATTGGAGGATAATTAAAGTATCTCTAACGTTTTGTTAACTTGTACTTTAAATTATTAATTTAATTTGATTTTTAAACATAAATTCCTTAAAATGTCCCTTTCAGTCGCATGTATGAACCGATCCTTATTTGCACGACACGCTGCGTTTTGACGTCACAAGACGGATGGTTTGACGAACGATTAATCTTAGTATACACGCTACTGACACTAGAAAAGTGTTTGTTAATTGTTTCCGTCGATTATACTTGGGAGGGAGCTGAGAAGAAGCAAACGTGGAGCTTGTGGGCAAGTATCGAATCGATCGATCAAGGAGGTGTTATTCTGGGTGATGGTTTTGCTGGGCGACCGTGCAATGCTTTAGGGAGTACAATTGCGAATCATCATAATTCTGTTCTGTGCTCTTACCCCGATTTCTTTGGGTTCGACGCAACATTTTTTTTTCCTCCCATACTCCCTCTATTTACAGTACAGTTCCGAATAGTTTGTTAAATAGTAGTTACAATACAACACAAAAACTTGAGTTATTTTGTTACGTTCAGTTTTTTTTTCTTCATAATCATTTTGCTCTGACTACAGTTTGTTTGCCTTCAGCTAGTAAATAAACCTAAGTTGTGCTCTGTGGAAAATGTAGTGGATAGTTAGATAGCTACAGCGTGTAACGGAAGGGGGGTATCAACCCTGAAGGAGGTGAATGTGCTCATGAAACTCAACAACTTTCCCCAAAGAACATAGGTAGAAATATGAAAAAAAATTTTGGCCCTCCCATAATAAATCAATCAGCTGGTAGTCAGTTTTGTAAGGGAGGGCCAAATTTTTTTTTCATATTTCGACCTATGTTCTTTGGGGAAAGTTGTTGAGTTTCATGAGCACATTCACCTCCTTCAGGGTTGATACCCCCCTTCCGTTACACGCTGCATAATCATTTAAAATACCAGTAACTTTGACATTTCAACAATACTCTTTACTTATTAACGTTGTCGAGTACATAAATTTCAGAAACATAATTATGAAGCAGTGGATAAGGAACTTCCTTCAAAATCCTTCGAATTGTGATAGAAAGTTTGTTACGCAATTTGAATGCCAAAACTAAAACAACAAGAGAATCATGAAGAATGATAAGATGGCTCTCCACATTAACCAATATTGACATCAAATGTTTAATAAATGGCATGTTTGCTGAGCCTTGAGGCAACAGCAAACTTCGCCATGGAATAGAATAGAATAGAATACTCTTTATTATGTACACCATATAAATTACAAACATAAAAATGCCACACATACACACACACACACATGCCATGCTACACTGAAACCGCTAACTGTACCGGTGGCGATAGATTAATGAATGGAAAAGAAAAAATATCAAAAGGTACACATACATAGGTACAAATAAATAAAATTAAAAAGTCTGTTTGTAATGTCAAATTAACAGTTATTTACTAAATGCCTGTGAAAGTATAAATCTATTTACTGCACTTTAGTTTTTTATTCATTTTTGTCTTTGTGTCTGTTTGTTCCGGCTAATCTTTGAAACGGCTGGACTGATTTCTACAATATTTTCACTGGCAGATAGCCGAAGCTGCAAAGATTAACTAGGTTTATTTTTATTTATTTTTTTTACTTTCATTTAGAAAAAGAATAAGAGTTCCGCGCAAACCAAAATAGTAAAATATTAATAACTAGCTGCGTCTCACGGTTTCACCCGCATAAGTCTCGATCTCGTAAGAATATGGGGATAAAAAGTATTTTATGTGTTAATCCTGGTATTAAACTATTTGTGTGCCAAATTTCATCAAAATTGGTCCATCTGTTTGAGCGTGAAGAAGTAACAAACATACAAACACACACACTCACAAACTTACGCCTTTATAATATTAGTGTGATAAAATTCCGTACTAAACAAGGACAGTTCAAGGTCACAGTATTATCATCAAAGTGCGCTCGACTTTACCTTCCAAAGCTCCAACGCAACGGAGGAAACCGTTTCATCCAACAGCACGAAATGCTTACGTTCACATCACTACATAGTATAAAACAAAGTCGCTTCCCGCTGTCTGTCCCTATGTATGCTTAAATCTTTAAAACTTCGCAACGGATTTTGATGCGGTTTTTTTTAATAGATAGAATAATTCAAGAGGAAGGTTTATATGTATAATACATGCATAATATAGTAGAGAAACACTGATCATTTTAGGGGTTTCTAATGTGATGTCGTAAATAAACACATTTTTTTGCGCTTACATTGCAAACGCTGGCTTAACCCTACGAGATAGATCAAAATAATGTACTACAGTATTGTACACCTTAAAAAGGTCTACAAAAAAGTCCGCGATGGCATATGTCTATCTCTTAGGGATAACCCACAATAACCATTTTTTATCCTATACTTTTTAAGAGAAATAATGGCTCTAAAATTATCAGTGTTTCTCTACTATATTATGCATGTATTATATGCATATAAACCTTCCTCTTGAATCACTCTAACTATTAAAAAATACCGCATCAAAATCCGTTGCTTATTTTTAAAGTTCTAAGCATACATAGAGACAGACAGACAGCGGGAAGCGACTTTGTTTTATACTATGTAGTGATAGTGATCAGCATTGCACCCGTGCGAAGCCGGGGCGGGTCGCTAGTAATGTATAAATAACAAGCTTTGACTTTCGGCTACTTTCCACTAGATATTGATATAACGAAAAATGATATAATCATCCCGTATCACTATGGGTAAAACATAAGCCAAAAATCTATACGACAAAATGGAACATGTCTGCCGCGAGGCTTCGGTCCTACATTTTGTGTTGAATATTTAAGTAACTAGCGTTGGCAACGCTAAATGAATGGCATGTAAAATATTAATTAACTACGGATACTGTAATGTATTAAAAGGGGTTTATTTTAAATGCGGCCTATTGTATGGATCACTTCCTGTGTCTAAATTGGTGACCATCTTTTTGTCCTTGACCTTGCCTTCGAAACTGGTAAACAAGGACACTAAGAAAAACAAGTTATTCATTTCGCTTATTGGTTGATGTTGAATCAAGCATCAAAGAGCTTGTTATTGGATTTTTTTAGATCCAACTATTAATAGTCGAAAGGCACCAAATAATATTGAAGTAGTCTCAAATCCTTTTTTTTTCAGCTACTTATTTCTCAAACATCGTTACGTAAACCTTTTTTCTATGATAACAGCAAACTTTGAAGCTGGGCTATCGTCAACTTGGACCGAAAACAATTCGGGGTCGCAACCCAAATTCATTTCCTGTTAGGAAACAGTTCATTTATAAAATCTTCAAGAATCTATTGCGAGGCCGTGTCTGATACCCACATCCTCAACGATATACCCAAATAAAACCCAAAACAATCAGCCGCAGCTATATATTAGGGGGAATCCCAAACAGACACGATAATATATCGTACGTAAAGCCGAATATAGAACAGTACAGAAGGTCGGCGCCATACAACGAATTACAACGCTACGTGCGTTGTAATTCATCACATAGCATGTCTATGTTTTACTTTCCGTACAGCAACTATGATCGCGAGCTGTACATTATATCGACCGATCTTATGATGGATTCGGTGTATGCACGCCGTAAGATGGCCGTACGTAGGTACGCGTCTATGCGCGCGTGCACCTATTTCCGCAAATTGTAATTTGTACGAAGCTGACCTTCTGTAGTAATCTCTGATAAAGCTGAGAAATGCTCTCCACACCCCAAGGAAACGGTTGTTCTTAGTCGTGGATCACTTTTTCCTCATAACGGGGAATGGCCGCAATTTTTACCAACAAAGTACAATGGAAACATTTGAGTTGAAAATCATGAAGTGACTCGCGGTGAAAAAAAAAATATTTGTGCCTGTTTAACTTTTGGTGTTTCCGGTTCGTGGAGACCGAACAGTTTAATTTTGGTTTTGTATGTTCAAAGTTTAATACTTAAATAATATTCGTAAATGAACCCTTGGTTCCTGGAAATAAGTCTCTTTTTTATAGGAAAAATCTTGATAACTGCTTTCAGAGTACTGTTCTGTGCATTGCGCTAGATTAAGCCAACTTTTTCGATTAATGTTGCTGGTATTTTTAAAATAAAACGCATTAATAATCAGACTTTTTCTTTCTTTGTTTCGTTGTGTTCAAGTACTAATGCAATTTGAAACAATCGCAGAAGTCTTACGATAAATCAGGGACCTACTGTACTGTTTAAAATTCACAAAAAAAACTCGGTTTATTTAAAGTTTTATATTTGAATTGTAAAACACCAGACTTTGTAGCGAGAAATTTCGAAGAAATGAACTTTTTAAAATTTATTCTGAGCTGCAGAAATAGTTTTATGATTGCGAGCAGGGGGAATTTAATCTTGGAATTATGTGATTTGTGAAGTTCTTCCTTGATCTGGGAAACTAGGAATTGAATGAGGCATCAGCTGCTTCGGGTGCCGTAAAGTTTTTAACCACTTTACACACTCACACTAAGGCCCCGTACTGAGAGTGATAGCACACTATCATATTGAAACGAAATAAGTAAAGTTTAACAGAAACTTGGAAGGTCTTTGGATAATTATTAAGATTGCTTTTAAAAGCAGATGTTCTACATTTTACCTTCCCATTTACCGTCAGCTCATCTATTTTGAATATCTAAAAGAGTATTAAAATACAATACAGGATCCGATTATGTTCCGATATCATAATCAGAAAATGATAACGATAAATTATATTGGTTAAATGATGTCGGATTATAATCAGAAAGATTTGTAAACTCTGTAAAATCGATGGAAATATGGAGAAAATACACGCTTTAAAAGGTTTTGAAATGGATTAGTCCCGTCCTTGTCACGCAGTACAGACAATGTATGACGCTAGGACTATGGAGTTACCATGTAGTCGTGACTTCGTTTCTGTTAAGATAGTTCCATCTTTCATGCAGTTGTTGTAATACATTTATAACTGAGCAATTTTTTAAGGTTTACAGTTTTTGTAATATTAATATCACTATTTGCTAAGTTTCAAATAAAAAAAAGTTTTCATCGTCCCTGTTATGTACGTTTTATTAAGGAAATGGAAAAATGCTTGGCTAGCTACCAAGTTTTAGACTGATAATAACGGTTACAAGTTTATAGTACTTTGATCTTTGTCTTATATAATACAAGAATCTAATAAGTACTTCTTATAGAGATTTAAAAGAGTACTCGCAACCACATTTATTTTCTCTTAGCTCGCAATATTTGATTTTCCGACGCCTCCAGTATTAATAGTGTAGATAGTAACTGGGTAACTAAGTCCTTCAGAACTTGGCCTCAGTACTAGGATTTAAGGCTCAAGTGTTAATGAAAGCAGACTTAGTACTGACTTAACGTTGTTTTACAGTCTTATCTCATTTAAAGCTTTCACCTTGGAAATCTGCTTCAGAGGATTTTGGGAGATGATAGCAGAGATTAACGTTGATGTAAGTAAATCCTTAATACTTTTTTTAAGAGCAAACATCTAACAAAGCAGTCTTTAGGTGATTATGGCTTAAGAAGATTTGATCTTTTTTGTTTGTGAAGGATGATAATAGATTTCACTTTTCCAGAGCATGTAGCTGGAAGACGGTTCAGAAAAAAGTGTGTGGAATAAAAGTTGTAAAAAATATTAGAAGCTTACATGTAGTCTTAGAATGTTTTGCCCTACTACTCACCTTTTTTTAAATGTTAGCGCAAACCCCAAAGGTGGGAGCTTTGTGCCCGCTCCCCACTCCGGCTCACCTCCTATACATCAGGAATTTTAGTATATTCACTCCTTAATCACCCTGAACAAGTTTCTGAAGGAATCGTTTAGGTCCCTGCTCACGCACCCTACACCCCTTTGGGCCATTCGTTGACTGAACTATAACCCTGTCAAAAATGATGTTTACTTTTGTTTTCTGCGGCGTAGAAGCGTAGCGTATGCCTTTCATTTTGACAGTTTAGCCATGTTTATTGCGTTATGTACATACGCCAGCACATCAAGCTACCCGAAACTCTCAAATTTTCCCAATCAGCTTTGAACCTTATGCTTTAGCAATAAAGTTGACTATCTATTATAGAATTTTGACAGATTGTAGTAGCTTGATGTGCTGGCGTCTGTACATTGTTGAGCACATGAATTTTTCAAACCTATGAAGCAATGGATTAAGAATTCCCTTCAAAACCCCTCGGTTAGCAGTCGTATTGGCCCTGACTTACGAGTTGTGAGTTCGAACCCAGGCAGCTTTACTTTGTGTATTTAATTTCATCATCACTGCTCTCAAACTGGTGAAGGTAAACCTCGTGAGGAAACCAGCATGTCCTAGAACCAAAAATTTGAAGACATGTGACAAACACCAACCTGCTCTGGGCCCGCGGGGTGGAATATTTATGACCCTTTCCCTCTCATAAGAGGAGGTCTGCGTCCCAGCAGTGGAAGCATTATAGTCACATTATGCATGTTATGCATGCGTCGCATTATAAATGTAAGTGTGTTACGCAATTATTATTTTGAAAAAATAAAAGTAGCTACAGAGGTCTGGTTCATCATCATCATCTGCCTAGCCTTTTCCCAACTATGTTGGGGTCGGCTTCCAGTCTAACCGGTTGCAGCTGAATACCAGTATTTTACATGGAGCGACTGCCTATCTGACCTCCACAACCCAGTTACTGGGTAATACGATACCCCTAGGTAAGACTGGTTGTCAGATTTTCGGGCTTCTGACTACCCGTAACGACTGTCAAAGATCTACGAATGACAGCCGGGACCAACGGCTTAACGTGCTTCCCGAGGCACGGAGGGGTCTCGGTATGTAAAGATGGTCACCCATCCAAGCGTAGCTTAACCTGATCGATCGACCTGTGTGGCTGTTATTATTTAGCCACGGGTCCGGTTTGGGTACAGAGGTCTGGTTAAAGAAGGGTAATATGCGTATTGGATACCAATACAATATCATACTAGCCGGATAGCTATCACTGCTAAAGTTTGAACAACGATATTCACAATTTCGTTTCTGACTTACTTTTAGATATTTCTTCCCAAAAGCTACAGTACCTACTTTTTAATAAACCTTATTCGTCCAACTACATTAAACTTAACTTCCGAATCCAATTTGAATTCCTAAAATTCTAGTGCAAATTCTAAGGTTGCGGGAACAGATTTAGTACAGGCGTGAACACGAGGCCACTATTCCAGTAATCTGTACTTAGAGCGCGAAAACATATGAAGATTACGTGGAACACCTAGACAGATTTATAGTTTATAATGTAGTGTTGAAGGGTGGTAGGAACGAGGGGAGTACTGCCCTGTGTGTCGAATGTACATAATTCACACACATTTATAATAATGCTTTTAGGATTTTGTTGGCGATGCCGAGATACTGCAGTGCATCTAGCATGTTTATGGAAGCTCGGATTGATGGGTTTTATGCCATGAGAAAGAGAGCGGCCTCCTTATTGCAACGTATCCGAGCAAGTTCCAACAGCATTCTCAAAGTAATAGTGGACAGGTTAAACAGTCCATTTCTTGTCATTTCACTGGATCCTCTTCCGAATGGTTTATTCACTTAGTTCTAAAGTGCTTACTTACACAATTATGAATGTATGTCTGTTATGGATGGTTTGTACTGAAGTTATTATAGTAAAATACATTTTCATGTGTTTTAAAATGTCACAATTCGTGTTTCAAAATAAATGAGATATTATGACACCATCAAATTGTTATAGGAAAGAGAAAGAAAGAAAAAAAAAACGTTTATTTGCGGTAAACATGACGCAAAAAAGAACAAGTTGAGGCAAAATATGCGAATGTGTTAGCATGATGATGATTGAGTCCTTGATATAGAGACTTGTTCTACTTATTCTCTTTCATACTTATTTACTTTGTCTGTTACTAAAATAACATAATATCACGCCTGTTATCCTGGAAGGGTTAGACGTAGTTGTAGGTCTCACAACGTGGAACGGTATAGTGTATCCACATTCCTCCACGTTCCACGTTGTGAGTTAGATAGTTAATAAATAAAAAAACCGGTTAAGTGCGAGTCAGACTCGCGCACTGAGGGTTCCGTACAAATTTGTAGGTATGTAACAAATTTACGGTTTTCGGATTTTTGCCTTTGCTTGTGTGATATGACATCGCTTCTTGCCAAATTTCATCATTCTAGGTCAACGGGAAATACCCTATAGGTTTTGATTCCCTTGCGAGTGTCAAAATATGCGACATAAACGAAATATAAATGCCCGTATCTTTTGTTTGCGTTGATTTGGAAGTTTGATTTTTTCACTGCTTCAAGGGATTGCAGCCTCAAGGCTATCAAGTTGAAATTAATATCAACTATTAATCATTTTTTTCTATATATTAATATGAAATACTCAAGTATTTCATATTAATTTCAACTTGATAACTCGACGCGCTCCTGAGAAAAAGGGTCTTCATAGATGGACCAACAGACGGACAGACAGACGAAGTGACCTTATAAAGGTTCTGTTTTTTTTTTTTTTTTTTTTGAGGTACTGAACCCTAAAAATGTGTGTTTGTAGTGAACCAAAAAATCTATGACGATAAAATTTGGATAGCAGACATTTTGAAATACCGACAAGCCTTGCAATTAAATAAATTAGGTCCTGTTTACTATCTGTACAATACTCGTAGGTTAGTCTTAAAAATACTAAATTAAAACAAACACAGCAAGTTATGATGTCATTTTGAATCGAAAGCTCGTGTTTGCTTTAGGCAATTTCAATATAGAAGCAGTCTTCAGTAAGACATAGTCCCTACGTCCCTTTAGCTAGAAACAACCCCTATTATATAAATGAAAGACAGTATTTTAGTGCCAATACTGTCTCTGAATATGAAGCCACTACTTCAGTAATCATTGCTGAACGCGAGCAAACATATGAAATTACTCCGATACACCTGCGACACGTTATTGCCGAGGGCTGAAAACCTCTGTGTTATCCAGAAGAATAATAAACATTCGAGATTCTTTAGAATTCGCCAATTCAATTCTGTTGATAGGTCTTTGTTGTCTACTTACAGTAGAAAACGGAATATTCGGAGTTACTCGTACGAAAAAAATCTGCTTTTTTATTTATTGCCCTCGAATTTAAAAGAATTGTAATCCGGAGCGATTTATTGAGCTACTCGTATTTATCAATTCCATGATATTTTCGTATTTATTTTTACTAAAGTATCCCAATACTGGAAAATTATCTTTTCTATTAGCTTCTGCCTGCGACTTTGTCCGCATGAAATTTCGACCCCCAAGCCACCGCGTCACATCGCATCGTCCACCCGCGCTATTACTTAGTTTTCCCTTAGCGTTCATTCTGACTTTTTATCTTTTTTCTCGGTTCTTAGCGTGATTCTAAATAGCCTAATAGCCTTCCTCATGAATTGAGCTATCAATTACAAAAAAAATATTTTTTCAAATCTGACTGGCAGTTCTAGAGATTAGCGCGTTCAAACAAACTAACAAAATGACAAGCTCTTCAGCCCTAGTATTAGTGAAGTATAGATATACACATGTGTCTATCGGTGTATATGTAAAAAACAATAATGTAAATTACAGGTGGCCGATGGGGTCTCCCACAATAGAAACTCGGCGGGATGGGCGAAGACAAAACCAGTCGAAGCGGCGATGTCCCAAACATCACCGCTTCGACTGGTTTTTTCTAAGCAGGCCAATGTCCAGCAGTGGACGTCTTTCGGCCTAAATCATGAAATTAATATAAAATACCATTAGAATACCAGCGCTTCGACGGCCTTTTGGCCTTGTATAGGACTTTCTGTTTCATTTTTCTTTTTGTTACTTTTTTTTATTATTTTATATAACTTTGGCTGTGTTTAGTTTAGTTTGTGATCTTTGTAGACGAGTCTCAATCAGTACATTTTCATTCTTTCTCTCTTCTCAGCGTGTCGATGGTAATCTTAATGGACTCTGGCTCAAAGTTCGGCTACTTAATTGGCGAAAAAAAAAAAAAACTTACATAAAATAAAGGGATCTCGGTGTTTTGTCAATTAATAAAACCGTGCAAAGCAGGGGCGGGTCACTAGTATGAAAATAAGTTCAAGTCAAAGTCATCGTTTGTTTGCAACAACGTAATTGGATTGAGCTTCTCCTGCCTCATTACTATATACTTTGTTATAATACCGAAAAGAGTTATACATTAAAAGTTCCAACCCTAAAAGTTATTTGATCCTTTATTCAGCTACACATTCACGGTTGACTGATCAAACGAGTTTGTTACTGCGAGTTCTAGTTACTTCTGCGATCTAGGAGCTTTTTCCGCGAACGCTTGTGTCCGTTTTGATTAAATAATTCAACTTCAGAGTATTTGTGTTTAGTGATTTATTTAAAATACAAAATAAACTCACAGTATATGAACACTAAATCGCTTATATGCTAGCATAATCAGCGTGTAACGTTCTCACTGCTGGGACACAGGTCTCTTCTTGGTGAGAGGGAGTGGGCCGTAATCCACCACGCGGGCCCAGTGTGGGTTGGTGGATATCACAAGTCTTCAAATTTTTGGTTTTAGGACATGCCGGTTTCCTCACGATGTTTTCCTTCACCGTTATGGTGATGATATAATTTACACAAAGTAAAACGCCGTCAGGGTTTGAACCTACGACCTGCAACTCGTAAGTCATGGCCGTTACCACTTGGCCACGACTGCTCTGTTTATACCTATGCAGAATTCATCATCTGCCTGCCTTTTCCCAACTATGTTGGGGTCGGCTTCCAGTCTAACCGGATGCAGCTGAATACCAGTATTTTACATGGAGCGACTGCCTATCTGACCTCCACAACCCAGTTACTGGGTAATACGATACCCCTAGGTAAGACTGGTTGTCAGACTCGGGCTTCTGATTACCCGTAACGACTGTCAAAGATCTACGAATGACAGCCGGGACCAACGGCTTAACGTGCTTTCCGAGGCACGGAGGGGTCTCGGTATGTAAAGATGGTCACCCATCCATAGACCAACCGCGGCAAGCGTAGCTTAACCTGATCGATCGACCTGTGCGGCTGTTATTATTTAGCCACGGGATATGCAGACTTAAAGAAAAATAAAAATTGCATAAGTATTTTTTAACCTAAAGACACTTTGAAAACATTCATTAGATATCAAACAGACATTATCAAGATAGCAGTGGTCGAGTTGCAGGTCGCAGGTTCAAACCTAGACAGACGCTTTACTTTGTGCAAATTATTTCATCACCACATCTCTCAAAACGGTGAAGGGAAACAACGCAAGGAAACCGGCACGTCCTAGAATCAAAAACTCGAAGATATGTGACATCTACGAACCCGCACTGGGCTCACGTAGATTACAACACACTCCCTCTCAAAAATAGGAGGTCTGTGCCCTGGCAGTGGGAATAATATAGGCTGATTAATTAAACAGAGATAGAGCATTCTTTCGTTGTTTTATCTATCAAAATGGTCAAGAAAATCAAGAAAAGAATTCTCTTACTCCGCTTCACTGTTCGTCTTGCCTATATCGACCTAATAGTTTTACCTTAATAACTAGCAATCAATCATTCCAGATAGTAATTAACTAAGTTAGATCTACCTGCGCGCTTAATAGCCGCAAGAGAATCCTAACACTGTTGTGTCTGGATTCCTCTGTAGCCTAAAAACGGATTATACTGATAGTAAGAACCTACACTAATGCGCGCGTTCATTATGGATTTTCGGAACACAATAAATTGATAACATAATTATATATTGTTGTGCTAGATGCGGCTGTACCTAATTAATCAAATAAATCTATGTTTCGAGACAGAATTTTAATGGTCATGTGCCTTTTACCCCAGGCGCGTTTTTTGGCGGCAAGTTTTAATCGTGCACTGGATTTTCGACGCACCGCTTATCGCAGAGAGTTGAAAATCCAACAATGTATTGTTTTGACGCGCTGAGATACGCTCTGTTGAATTCTCAACGCTTGGCTTACTATCAAGAGTTAAAAGTCCAGTGCGCGATGAAATCCTGCTGCGATATTTTTACGTCCGTGTAAAAGTGGGCTTACTTTACCACTGCGGAGGTAAAGTCTTCTTCTCATACAGACAAAGAATAAACATTAATTGCCAGATTCCGTCCGAACCTTTTCCACCGTTGAAAGAAAACAAAAAATCATAATATTAATTTTATTTCACATAAATCTCTCAAATACATGGCCACTTTTGAAACGTCAGAAGCTAGGCACGCGGTTTCAATTGGTCGTCTCCTATGGAGAAGAGACGGCAAGAAACTCCACGGTTACTCTTTTAAAAATAATTGGCTTTTATAATGTTTTCGAATTGTACTGGTATTAGGTATGGTAGGATAGTGTAGGTCTGTCAACAATTAGTACTAACATAGAAAATGGTCAACAAATTGAAGTATATGTGTTGTTGAACTAAAGTAGATAGTATTTGAAATTGTAGATATTTATTATAATTTATTTAATACCCCAAACAATATGGTTTAAAATATGGTTTACCAGTGTATTGACGAGCTGCTCATTTGAATTTTTCAATAATGTTACCACAATGATAAATAACAATAATTTTATAATGATGATAATAATTTAGGTACATAATTGCATAGGTACAGACGCCAGCACATCAAGCTACCCGCAACTGTCAAATTTTCCCAATCAACCTTGAACATAAAGCTTTAGCAATAAAAGTTGAAAATATATTAAAGAAATTTAACATATTGTAGTAGCTTGATGTGCTGGCGTCTGTATATTAAGAGAAATCACACTGTCAAAGTACGACACAACTCATTTCCATCTATCAAACAAGCAGTAGCAATAGGCTCGCCCTATATAACATAGCAATTTGACATAACTGGAGAAATGTCGGTGTGCTGTTCAGTGTATAGATCTCTGCCGAACCCCTCAGGGAATAAAGGTGCAATGGTGTATTATAAACAGACGCCAGCACATCAAGCTACTACAATCTGTCAAATATCTTTAATAATAAATCCCTGGACATTTCACACAGCACCATTTGTCCCAAGCTAAGCAACCTAATGCTTGTGTTATGGTAACAAGATGGCTGATAAACTACTTATATACAATTTTTTTTTTTTTTTGTAAATACATACATATTATAGATAGAAAAACACCCAGACTCGGAACAAATACATGTAGGTCATACAAATAGTTCTTCAACATTATAGCTAAAGCATAAAGTTCAAGGTTCATTGGAAAAATTTGACAGTTTTGGGTAGCTTGATGTCGTGGCGTCTGTACCTAATCAGGTTCTTGACGTTCTGCCAATTCCTACTTGTGTTAAAATTAACATACGACTTATTCGACTTAAATAATTTCAATGAATATTAATATAATTAATAATAATGATTCATGAATTATGAATCCTAAATATTGTAAAACATTTTGAAAGAGTATCTGTGGCGTTTCTTGCTCATTTTCTTCCGAACGAAACTACCTTTTGGAAGAAGCAACTAGAATCAATTATATTATATTGAAAATGTTGGCTTTAAAAGTGCTTTTAATGTGCCTATTTGAAAAAAATGATTTGACTTTGACTTTGATATTACCAACAGAATTTCTATGTTGTGTGTAGGATATTGTCAGACTTACCATTGGTGATTTATTTTTTCAATTTCCTTCACGTGGCCCCAATAACATGAAATCTATTGGCATCTCAACCGCACCGATATTTAATTGCGTGCCCGATTGATAGATAACATGGTAACCACTGAGCCGGATATACACGAAATTGTTGCTATATTGGATACAAATGTGGTTTACTACCCTGTTGGCAACGTCACAGAAAAATGGATAGATATAATTATATCTATCCATTTTTCCCTGACCTGATTATAATATCTCAGGGAAAATTCAATTTTAGATACAAATTCAAGACATTTTTTTATAGTTTAATTACATTTGATTATAATATACCTACGACATTATTTTTAGTATATGGTAAACCCGAAATACGAAATAATTTTTGTGTAAAGAATCTATGTACAAAATTTCAAAACTGTATCATAAAAAATCACGAAGTTATAAGCTTGTTATGTTACCTGATTGTCCATACAAAAAGTTGGTTACCACTTAACACGCGCCGCCGGCCGACCGGTTGTGACTTGTGTTGTGCGCATATAATTGCGGATACGTACTTAGTATCGCTCGGTGTACAACTTGTTACCATTTTAAAATATTTTTGGGGCAAAATATAACATGGTGTAATAATTATTGGAATCGATTCAGTTACTTATTCTGAACAAACTGTATTCGGATTTGCAGTATGCTAAAAATAATGTTGTATATGTACCATTTTGTTTGATAACTTGTTGTCATTTTGTAGGTAGTGCCATAATCCCATTGCTGTAGATATTTTGGGACTTCAAAAAACGTCGACCAGTCGTTTTGACTCTCTTGATGTAAACCTAACACTACATCAAAAATTTTGAAGGGACCGGAACAGGTGGAAATGTGAAGGTGCAAGGTCAGGACTATATGGTGGATGCATTAACACTTGATGATCTCAAGATGTGTGTGGTCTGGCGTTATCATGATGAAAGACTACATCCTTTCTGTTGATCAGCTCCGGCCGTTTTATCTCAATTTCTTGCTTGAGTCTCACCAGTTGTTGGCAGTAGAGATCAGAATCGATGGTTTTGCTCCAATGTAAAATCTTATAATGAAAGATTATTACTATTTATAGTCTGTGGAACTTGACATCCCTTTGACAATGATGTTCTTCGCACGTTCTTGTCGTAGGTGATCCAATTTTCATCATCAATCTTTTAAAAAATGGTTCAGTTTCTTTTCGTTTCAATAGAAAATCGTAATAAGTAGGTACACGATTCACTAGGTTTCTTTCAGTGTGCTCGTGTGGCACCCAAATATCGAGCTTTTTTGTCTACCTTTTCAAATCTAATTAAATTTCTAATATGTCGATTTTGTTCGATTTTTTCAAAAATGGCATCGACTACTTCCGAAACAGGGCGACCAGAGTGAGCTGCATCAAAATTCTTGGACTGAAAACGCTTGAACCGACTTTGTGCTACTCTTACTGCTTTAATAAACATCACATATTTTTTTCGCGGCATGTGTCGCATTTTTCCTTTTTTGCAATAAAACTTTTTGAAATTTTATTACAAAAAAAAAAGCGAGTGAGTGAAATTAACGAAGAAATTCAATACATTTTGTGTGTCGAATTTCTTCATTATTTTCACTCATTTTAGCAGAAAGAAAAACTAGTGAAAAGTGGCGGGAAATCGTTTTTACTTTTCTTTTTTCAAATGTCATCTATTTAATGGTATCAAATCCAGCCTGAACAGAACAGCCAGAGAGATTTTACTACAACTTTATACCTATAAAATACGAAAAAAACTTTTTCCCCGACCTAATACTACGACGGGAAATTTTCCATCCAGAAACTCAATCATCTCTGATCGACATAATATCAGGGACATATATAATAAAACTGACAGGCATAGTTTCCTGCCTTGTCGTGAAAATATGTCTGTTTTGTATATTTTTATTTAAATATATCGCATTATGTGTCACATTAATTAAGGTCGTAGCCCATTGCTGCGGATGCAAATCAAACCCATTCTAAGCTCTTATAATGTATTTGCATTGAACTAAATATAAGTCAACGATTTAAAAGTCACAAAAGAAATGAACTAACTTCAAAGATTGTAATAGCAATAATCATTATATCGGGCTGGAAATCAGCAGCAGTATTTTCATAAGGTTACCACAAGGCCAACACCTACAGCCATTTCTAAACGGAGATAGAACGTCTCAATCATTAATTCTCAGTAGTAGACCAAAGAGTTCTAAATCAACCGGCAAATTAAAACAGACAGCCAATCCTGTACTCACCATCTATACGAATTAGCCATCGCTCCCGTTGGCTTAAGATCCTAACTTCAAGACTTTGAACATAGTGGCAGACAGTACATTCACCTTCTAATGGTTTATCTTAGCTGAAGGTAAGATGCTGCACTCGGCACCACGATTAAATAGATTAGAGATTTAGCCCCTACCATGCTCACTTGTAAAACATCTCAAAGAATAGGTGAGATTCTTTTCAAAGGAATAAACGTTCGACGTAAACGATTGATACCATTGGACATTAGTGATAGTTCAAAATAATTATTTTCTTTCTTTTTGGTAGGGGGAAGTCCCCTAGTGACGGACACCTAAGGTTTTCAGGAAATAAAATAAAAACTGTTTCGAAAAATGTAATTTTATTTATTAATTAGTTAAGTTGACTAACTGTAGAATGAACACAAACTAAGAAAAATGCAACTTCTGCATAATCTTATTCAAAAACAAAAATTAAACATTGGTGTAAAAAAATGCAATTGCTTGAAGTGGCACCTAGTACCGGACGGACTTCAGTTCGAACTCCTAGCACCGGACATTCTTAAAATATCTGGCATCGATCACATAATGTAGTCGTCTGAAGACTGCACATTCTTCATGAGCCCACCCATGGCAGCTGGAGCACTGTATCCAGTAATTTACGTGATTCACTAAAACTTGTTCGTACTCGGGTAAGTGATCTTATATGACGCTGTATTTTTCCGCCAAAAGAAAAACCGACCGCTCCCGATGTTGCCTTCAGCGTCACTAACAAACTGCGTCATGTGACTCTGTACCGTTATGCCCCCCCGCGCCTTTTTCACACGTGTTTGAATCGTTCACATTCTAACTTGTCGAGATAATAAGAGTGTCCGGCGTTAGGGGCCCCCTACTTTCAATCAACTATTCAGATTACCCGAAACTTCAAAATATTTGAAAGAATGTTCTCTGCAAGGTGTAAAAGAACAAAGACAAGTCCTGAAAGGAGTTTGTTTATAATTGACTGCTGAATCGATTTCAGTAACCTTTAATAAGGTATTCTTTTTAAATTATGTGTTGTATACTGACCGCCGATTGCCCCAAAGAAAATAAAATCTTATTCCAAGGATATTAGACTCAATTTTAAATGCATAAAGTAATGCTATGGTCAACACCATGTTAATAATAATCTTTGAAACAAATATCGTTTTGATCATTGTATTTTGCTCTGCTTTTAACTCAATGGTCTAATTTAGAGTATATGTTATTGGAGTCTTGCGTTAATTTTTTACGTATCGTTGTTTTGATATATATGAATAGGTAGCTTTGACTTTCTTTTAACACATTCAATCCAGCTAACCTCAAATTCATTCATTAGTGTACAAGCTCAGATCCTAATCCACCCATAAGAAGCTTAAACTGATGAGAAAAATCTTTCCAAACCACTAGTCCACTAGTAGGGTCCTCTAAATAACTGCATTACAACCACGGTCCCGCGTTACGGAGAGATTATCCGGGCTCATTTAATTACGGCTAGAGGTCAAACGGTACTAGGATCCAGCTGTCCAAACTGATTTCCTGAAGATCCGCCATTTAAACTTAATGAGAATACTCCAGAATATAATTGGACCAGTTACTGATTGTTAGGAGCGGTTCCAGGAGTGGTGTCTGATTACAGTGTTGCGAAAAAGTTTGTAGCATCTGATTTGTAATGCTGCCTCAGTTGCAACAGTTTGGTTAGCTATTGAGTATAACTTTTCTATGCAAAGAGGATTTCTATCGAGTTGCTGCTTAGGCTGTTAGTCCACGACGCTACTCAAAAGTAACTAGTAACAAACTTAAATTACAAAAAAGGAGCCAGAATGTCTATCTACTAGTGGTATCACATCACCAACTTCCGAATTCTGGGCTCTTACTGAGAAATTCCTACTGGAAAATCCCGATAACACTTTGCCCGACCTGAGAATCGAACCCAGGAATCCACGCTCGGCATTCGTACTGGCGACCACGAGACCAACGGGACACTTACCGCTTTTATTTGGGCTACTGATGATTTGAGTTTGTAACACGTTACGTTTCAGTAGCATCGTGGACGATAAGCCTTGGAGATGCTGTTTACTATTCACTTCAGCATACGATAAGTTTTATTAGGCGAAGCTGAAATAAACTAGGATGAAGAAGTTACTGATTGCAATGTTGGTAGAAAGAGGATCTTGAAATCTTTACATACTTAAAGTTTTATTCTTGAACCTTTAAAACTTTTTAGGAACGTCATAATTGCTTTGTAACTTGCGGGTCATGATTTACATTAAATTCTTTTCTTTTGTGTTAAAACGAATGAGAAAGCTTTTTCTCAAATTATTCCATAACTTTTGAAGTTATCATGCTACCATTTGCTAAAGCTTCGGTGTGAGAAAATATGCAAAGCTTTTTTTCACTTTAAGTACATGTAGAATCTGAAATACCCGCTGAGGTCAAAAAAACAGTACAAGAAATATCAGAAACTTGTTTAATATAGTTAATAAACTAGAACTAAAATAATATCTTACTTAAAAAAAAATTATCTTTTTGTATTTTTTCATCATGCAAAAGCCACTGTGATTCTACCGGTTTAATCATCATCCAAAGTCGTCTTTGGCATACGTACGAGTAACAGTTACACCTTAGCATTCAGGTTTTTCATACAGTCATGCATTCACCAACGTTTCATTCCAACATTATTGCAAACAAAACTAAAAGAAGAAAACTTAAAACTACACTTCTTACAAATTATATATTTTAAAACGAGTATAAAATAATGAACTGCCAAGAAATATCGGAGGAAGTGCGTGCTCAGAGCAAATAGATTTTAATGAAACGTTTAGAACGTGTGGAAGATTAATGGCCCCAGAGATGATAATACAACAATTTCTCTGGGTTTAATAGCAGCGCTTTTAGGTTGGCAGAGCACTGAAAACCAACTACGATACTTTAAAGATGGCAAACTTAAGCATATAATAGAAGACTTTTTATTATAGCATACTGTAAGCAATAACAAAATAAATCAAGATATTTCAAGTTTTATATAAATTAAACATCCATCTATTGACTTGAAATTCGCGCGCTTTGCCCCACTTTTTTAACGTGGACATAGGGCTGTTGTATAAATCGAATACTGTTTTTCTAGGCAGTATTTTTTGGACTATCGCGCGGTGTAGACTAATTATAAGTGAACAAGTGCAAGTGTATTTGTATAAATGTTAATAGTGTTAACGATTAAAAGGATTTACCTCAGTATAAGTGATTTTTCTTTCAATACGAAATAAAGATTTAAATGTAGAAATTTTACATTATGGTGATACAGTGGGCGGTCTTATCACTAAAAGCGATCTTTTGAAGGCAACCTTTGGATAGATTTAAAGGGAGAGATAAAGATAGGAAGAAAGAAACAGAATATATTTATTTGGCACATAATTATTTACCTCGGAAAGCAAGTTAATCCATTGGTCCCGGCTGTCATTTGTGTATCTTTAACAATCGTTACGAGTCGTCAGAAGCCTGAAACTCTGACAACCAGTTAAAGACTGGTTAGCTCCTTGGTAAGCCAATGAGTATCATTTTACCCAATAATTGGGTTGTGGAGGTCAGATAGGCAGTCGCTCCATGTAAATACTGATATTCTGCTGCATCCAGTTAGACTTTTAGCCGACCTCAACATTTGATGTAATAAAATTACATTTCTCTTAATTCCCGAGTTATTATTTGCTTTTTCTTTAATATTTATAGCAGTAGCCTCGCTAGTGATACTTACAAGCCCGAGCGTAGTAATTAGAAGACACGGCGTGGGGAGAATTTTTAATGATTTAGGTGAAATTTATAATGAAATAATTAATTATGAAGCGGTGACATCACATCTCTGGAGGTGGAACCCGCACCTACAAATTATGTTTGGAGCCTGCATATTTTGGTCTCAACAAAGGATCCCTGGCTGTTTTATTTTCCGCAGTTATTTTTGGCTAAGTACTCGGTAGATCTTTCTTTGCTCTCTATTTTTCAAGTTTAGCCAACAACGACGAATTCGCCTCTAGGGGTTTTTGTGTCTTTGTCAGAGAAGGGTGGCAAGTGGTAATTTTAATTTGAGCTTTTGTTGGAGTCGAAAAAACTTTTTTGGCACCCGTGAAATGTTTCATAGGGCAGTGAAATGAACTGAGGCGCAATTCTCGTGATTTAATTTTAAGAACGTTCACAGTCAGATCTCAGTGTCAATCTGTCAAAAATACGTCTAATATCCTTACATTTTGGAAAAGTTTTTGACATTTATTGTCGCAGAGATGAGACTGCTACTTGAATTTGAACGTTTTCCGTGAATTGGCCTCCAGCTTACAAAACTCTCAGGCTGATCGTCTACTACAATATTCTGCTAACTCATTGGTGATTTAAGTTTGTAATACGTTACTTTCGAGTAGCGTCGTAGCCGATCAGCCTAGTTCAAATTGTCTGTAATTAATTTAGGATAGGTAATACGGGCTGGTATCCGCAACTCCAATGAGCGTATTTTGCGTACGGGTGGGAAAATCGATCATTCGATCCACTCCAGCTCCTGAAGGAAGGTTAGTAACGCCTTGATGTCACTGACTGTCTCACGTAAGGTACCTACCTGGGTTACCCAAGTACTTTGCCTTGTACGTGGCGACCACCGTGCAGCTTAGAAGCACATGTGCCACTGTCTCGTCATCCTCCATGCAGGCCCTGCACAGCGGACTGTCTGTTACTCATATGACAAAGAGGCATTTATCAAATCACCCTTGGCCAGTTAAAGCTGCAGTAACCGTACGCAGCTTTTATTTAGTTAGACGGAGAACCTATTTCGTGAGGCGGCCATCATGAATTTAGGATTTCCGTGATCCAGCCTATTTCAAGAAATCATGAGATAGAATTACAGTGGCCTCCAAAAGTTAGTTGACATTTTTCGACTTCAACTTTGACACGCCACATTATGATTTAATTCTAGTGATTCATATGTTTAAACTGCTCTACAGGTTTTATTGAATATTTCAACTACCTTTGACTTATCATAAAAAAATAATCAGGTGGCCCCTTAGGAGTAAGCTCAGCAAGGTCCGTAGTAGCTCAACTGTCACTAATGAGACACAATTACTTTTTAAAGTGAAACTTTTATTACATCGTCTCAAACTTTTTCGTTTGTGTGTTGCATGTCGCGTGACGGTCGGCCGCGGAGTAGGGATAAAGTGAAAGGCGCTCGTCCGAGCAGCCAAGGCCAAAATGGCGGCGACTATAGTTCGCATCAGCTGACCGTGTAGTGTATAGACTATTACTCATTTGTGTTTTTAGTTAAATGTCTATAGTGTGAAAAAAAGTTTCACTTTTACCGTGGTTTCATAAAAACCACACAATCCTTTTTTCTATTGTTACCGACGTTTAGGAGATTTCGTGACATGACCACTTAATGATTCCTTACTTCGAAACCACGTCAATTTCTTAGTTAATCACGACATGACATCTGCTATTAAGGTATTCTCTATGACACAATGTCGTGGTTTGAACTCTCAAAATACATGTTGTCCGTATTGGGATCTTATTGAGTGGACTGTATATTTTTCTGGGTTTTGTTGGCATTGGTGGTGTGTGTGTGTGGGTGGGGTGACTGTAATGCAAACTCTTTACTTCTCAAAAATAATATAATTGTATGTTAGAACAAACAACTCGCGTGCGTTACTTTTACAAATCTTGCTTGACAACTGGAAAAACAATGTTGCAAGTATATAAAAAATAATAATCTTTGTTGGTGTTGCCAACAGTCCGTACGGTTGACATTTTAATTCCTTGCCGTTAACAAGACACGATATTGACGTGGTTTGCACGTGGTAAGATTCCGCGGGGAATAATACAGAGTTAGGGCCCTGAAATGGAGAAATGTCGACTAACTTTTGAATGCCACTATAAGTAGGCTATTTTCAGCACTAACACAATAAGACTGACCAATCATTTTCGCGTCAGTCCCAAATCTCTACGTAAACCAATTATTCTTCTCAGCCATCAAATCCTCACTCACTTTTGTCATATCATTCCATAACCGTGGAATATACTTAAAGTTTTTTAAGACCTTTGCAAATAACATGTCGACCCTACTCAGTATAAGTTTTTGTGACTCTTCCAGTGATTCTTGTGTAACGTTGGCACCTTTGTATTTATAAGTATATTAAATGTTGTCTATTGGTAAGCGCGTCATTTGAGAACGGCTCGACCGATTTTTTTTTTTTTTGTTTTAAAATGTTTGTTATAGTTGAAATATGGTTTTAGGGAAAGAAAAATAAATTGGACAAAAAAAAACTCGCAATGTTTGAAAAATGCGAAATTCTGAGTCCTTTTGTCTATGGCATGTTTGAATGAACTATTTATTGTACAGGACAAGGTCAGTCGGATCGAACTGAAAGACGTGCTGATCTTAAAACAGGGTTTCTCATCATATTTTCTGTATTGGTAGGTTATTTTAAACCGTACTTTTGACTCTTGCACTCTAAAATACCTAAAACCTGGACAATGACAGTTAAAATTATCTATGATTCTTAAGAATTACAAAACAAATCATAACTAATTCTGTCTGTTGTCCAAAAGTGCTCTTTTTTATTCTGTGCCGTTGTTTCGTTTCCACAATTATTATTATTGTTCCATTTTGCACTCTTTAATACCCACATTAAAAAGTTATCAGGGATGATTCCCATAGCGATAAGCTCCTCAAACTTTTGCTGCAATATCCCTTTGTGGGATTAGCTATGTTCAACACGGGACATGTTACAAACTTCTAATAGATTAAGCATCGCTTTGAAAACAACCGACAACAAAAAAAAAAAATTCTTGAAACCAATTAATTGTGTAACTTATACAACGTGTAACGTTAAATGCGCAAAACCGCAGACACCCCAGTTGATTTTTAATTCAATTGACCTATTTCAGAGAGTAAATAAGTCATTAAAAAAATTGTATAATTCAATTGACCTATTTCAGAGAGTAAATAAGTCATTAAAAAAATTGTTATGTGATGTTTTAGTCTTACTGGCCATTCTGATCGTTTCTTGCGTCTGCGACGACGCTTTACCGAGGGAGGAGTCGTCACCGGGCCGCTGCGCCGCGCTGATATTGGCTAGCTTGACCTATTAATAAATAGACACGGCAACGTTTTTAATGAAGATTTTTTAAAAAATGTCACCTATATTAAAAAGTGGTTCAATTAATTCTGCTCGTTATTCTGATCAAACTATTTTCAGGTTTTGCGCATTTAACGTTACACGTTGTATAAAATGCTATAATGTAACCACTTCTGGGACACAAGCCTCCTCGTTTCGAGAGGGAAAGGGCTATAATGCACCAAACGAGCCCAGTGCGGGTCGGTTCGAATGTTTGGTTCTAGGACATGCCGGTTACCTCACGATGCTTTCCTTCACCGTTTTCAAAGCAGTGGTGATGAAATAATTTACACAGAGTAAATCGCCTTTCTGGGTTACAACTGGGCTACCACTGCTCCCATAAAATGGCAATCGATCGCAATGCCTTTAATTTTGACAGTTCAGCAACATCAATTGCGATATTTACGTTGTTGAGCAGGCAAACTTTTCAAACCTATCTTTAGCCTTATTTAGACCTTATTTTCAAGCCGATGATTTCACGAGTTTTTAGGCATTACCTCCAATACATGGTATATGTATGTAAATATCGCTTAAAACCCAGCCAACCCTAAAAGGCAAAAACCTTTACAATACAAAACACACTATTAACCTTTCTTGCTTCTAATATTGTAATGTAAATATGAGGGTTAAGCCCCGTATTCACTAGGAAAGTAATGTTGAACGAAATAAGAAAAAAAAAAAAAAATGTTGAACCATGTCGACTGTAATTAATAACTGAGCTGTTAGACCTTTTACATCATCCTGTCAAGCCTCTTCCCAACTATGTTAGGGTCGGCTTCCAGCCTAACTGGTTGCGGTGGGTTGGCGGTATTTTACATGGAGCGACTGCCTATCTGACCTCCACAACCCAGTTACTGGGTAATACGATACCTCTTGGTAAGTTTGGCAACCAGTCTACCTGACAGACAGTAACCCGTAGCGACTGTCAAAGATCCACGAATAAGAGTCGCGACCAACGGCTTAACGTGCTTTCCGAGGCACGGAGGGGTGTATGTAAAGATGGACTCCTATCCATGGGCCAACCGGGGCAAGCGCAGCTTAAACTGATCGATTGATCCGTGCGGCTGTTTGAACTTACCTACAAGCCCCTCCCTTCTCCCAAGACTTTTTTTTTATCTTTGCTCGGCATTATAAATTTAAGACAATTTTAATTGTGGGATGCCCCCAGCTAGATAGACCGACGACTTTTAAACGTTTGCTTGGACAAAGTGAACGCAGAAGAAGGAGGACAGAGTATTGTAGCACAGTCTGGGAGAGGCCTTTGTCCAGCAGTAGACTGTGATAGGCTGAGTAGATTGATTGTTGATTGATATATTTTTATAACATTAACCGGGTACTATAAAACCTTAAGCTATATTGGATGACTCATAATGACAGAGTTATTTAGACATTCATTTTGTTTCAATATACGATAACGAGATGCGGTGTGTGAGTAGTAAATTGTTAAAATAATTTGTTTCAATTAACGTATGATAAAAAAATATTCGCATTGTACGTTTTGACGGGCTTATGCGATATCCGTTGTTGAACTCATCTAGGCTTCAGGTTGTGGAGGTCAGAAAGGATTTATGTTAAATACCGGTATTTAGCTGCATTCGTTCAGACTGGAAAGCGACTCCAATTGGTTGGGAAAACGCAAGATGATTTAGCTAGGCCATCATAAAGGTGCCCAAAATTTTTAATCCTTACATTTTCAGACCTGGTGTAAACATAGCCTTACTGAAGTTCTATAAACACGAAACCCAAATAGAAATGTTATTTTACTCGCCATTCGTGTAAGCATTACATTTTATGACGATCGAATCGATTCCATTGATTGTATATTTTGCATTTTATATAAGGGACCGTTTAAATAGTTCTTTTGTGAGAGTATGTGCTTTTACTCTAAATGTATTTACACTAAATTGTGAATAAAATAATATTGGTATAAGGAGGCATAACATTAAAAAAAAAATGTGCCGTTTCTTCGATCTTTGTCAAGTGCCTGAAGATAAAACAATAATGCCAGAAAACTGGCCAATAAATGTAGATTTAATTTTCCGTCTATTTTGGTATTTGCCGTCTAAATTTTAAGTTCTACAAATAAATACCTACTGTAAATTGGGGTGAATGGTTACCAAAAGTAAACAGTGTGGGTCTATGTGATAATGATATATCTATGCCACATACATGGAAGGTTCTATAACTTTATCTAACTGTTTCAGGTTACTACAGCGTAAGTGTTGGAAAATGTTAAACAAAAATTATAAAAAGAAAAAGATATTTATCATCCACGCCCAAGGGATTTTAAACGCCTAACAGCAGCGCAAGACTTTGTACAAAAGCAACCTAGTGGAACACTTAAGAGCAAAATAATATATTATACTATACTCCGAACAGACTGGAACAGCGTTCCTTAATTAATTACGAAACTTCTTGAATATGGAACACGTGAGATTATTGCTTTATGTAGCATTAAACAGTATCATGGCAAGTTTTAGATGGAACTAGGTGTAATTTGGTCGTCTTAGGTAAATATGTCACTCATTTTATTAGCAATATCGGATGTGTCGTTAAAACAGAGAGGTAATCTCTTAAAAACTAAAATCGATGGTTGAAGCCCAAAACCTCTCTCTCTCCGATACCATTATTTTAATCATAGCTTATTTCATTATATAAGACTTCAGAATCAGTCTGTTGAAGCCTCTCCAACCATCCGCCACTTAATTCTATTCTAGGCCAGTGTTATCCAGCTGCGACCAAACCCTGCAAAGAAATAACTATATTTTATTTCACCCTTCAAATAAACGTAAAAATTATACATACCATACAAATCTCGTCTATAATCTAACGAATTTATCGATAATAAAAAACAGAGTCCCTTCCCTTCCAATAGTGTATATCAGAAAGATAACTGCGTTATCTTTAGTTTCCCGCGTAAAATGGGCCGGGCGACATTTTAAATCTATTTCGTTCCGCAAGATGGCCGCCAGTTGATTATCGACGGTGATAGTAACGGTAAAGGGATTTTTCTGTCTTCATTTGTTGAAATGTTTTTCGGGAATTGGGTACTTCAAACGTGTGGTTTTGGAGAAATAAATACTTATATTTTTTACTATGATGTTCATTATGAATTGATAGTTTTCAATCAGTTGTTCGGCTCTTAACCGTATAGTTCCGAAGCGCCCCCGGTTGGACCCGAACACACGAACCTCCGCCGGCTCGGTACCAGGTCCCAACACACCCAAGAATGACGTATGTCTACACCCTAGACTAATTATGTAAACATTAATTATGCTACCCATCAAATCATAAGAATGTGCGTTAATTAAGAGAGTTGGAAAAGAAATCATACATGAACGCCGTTAAATCTTTTTTTTAATTCCAATTATCAATTAGGCTTTTTGCAATTTTTTAATCGAAATAAGAACATTGGTTGGTAAGTCAGTACTAAGAAGTGTCACGTCGCAACACAATTTCAAATAATTTCTATCAATATTTGATCATGTTTTTTGTGTAGTTTATGTACGAAAAATGGTAAAAATAAGAATGCAGAGAGAATGAAAATATGTTTATTTTTCACTTTTACATATTTTCAGCTAGAGATTAGGTTGTTTATGTACATATTTTCAGCGAATTGAAATTGCCTACCTTTTGGGTAGGTGTAGTAATATCTATTTTACATAACTTTCGTAGTAGACTAACGTACGAGTAGTTTGACCGACCTCAACATTTAATTAAAGATGTGTGCCACAAACTCATTGTATAAAATAAGCGCGGAAACATATTTTCCTTAATAAATTCGAATGCTGAAAGTTTATGTAAATTTCTGAATTTCATGATGTAATTCGCAACATCGCGTCGAGTCAGCTGATATGTAATATGTCAAAATCTAGTCGAGCAGAGTGATTACTCGTAAAAGTAAAATGGATGCGATATCTGATGAAAATGAAGCAAAACACGTTTTACTCAACTTCTCCAAACAATGAGCCCACAAAAGTTTTAGGCCGAGATCTGTAAACATTACTTAGCATGTAATTAGGCTTAGCATTGTTCCTGACACTGTCGCAGGGCTGTCATACTGCAAGTGCACGACAGAGACGAGAACATGTCTAATTCAAAGCAAGAGGTAAGAAACATTTTTAGATCCTTACCTTTGAAAGTACAGATTGGCTTAGCATAGTTCCCTACTATGCTGTTAGTTTTAGCTAAATTTACTTTTGCAACTTAAAACATTCAATTCAGGTGCTTTGAAAGACACACAAAAGGACCTCTAATCTTACAAAAATTCTTACAACTTTCATGATTATAGCTTGTTCAATTATTTTACATGAAAAAAAAACCTTGAACCAAACCAACCAGAGAAAGTTCCAACCCACTTACCATCACTGAATAAATTATCAAACAAGCGACCAAAGATAAGGCACTGCAGAAACTTTATGCCATTTTAAACAGACATTATTATCATAAAAAGGATCCACTTACAAACTCTGTGAATTGCCAGAATTTGTTCCCCTCTCTATCTGACCACAGAGTAAAAAGCTTCTCTGCATTATCCGTGAGAATTTATTCAGTGCCATCATTCCTTGTAACAAATTATTTTAGACTGTGGCGCAAACAGTATTGAGGGTCTTATATTAATTTGATACTATGATAACGGTAGCAATAATTGTTAAAATTTCCTTAACAAGATTACGTGGGTTTTGTTTTTATTCATGGGATGGTTACAGTTAGTGGTTTTAGCGTGAAGTTCGAAAACTTGGGGTATATTCATCTGGGGATGATTATGTGAGGATGAATTACAACGATGGGAAAGTTTCAAAGAAAATTGTTTCTTGTTGGAATTATTCAAGGGAATAATTTCGTTTTTATTTGAACTAGATTTAGATTAGAGAGATTAGGAAGTTATTTATTTTAAAATGCAATGATTGATCTAAAGTTATGCGCATCATTTCCACCGAAAGACGTCCACTGTTGGACATAGGGCTCCCCCAAGCACCGCCACTTCAACCAGTTATGTGCTTCCAACGCTAACAGGTCACCACTCCAGAACATTTCGGCTAATCAAATCGATACATTCTGCAGCGCGCATGTTCTTTTCTTAGCTTAGGTATAAAAAATGACAAAAAAAAATATACATATATTATTCTCTGATGTTGTTCACTCAAATTTTTTTTCCACCATCATCGTTGAAGCAGCATCAACGTTTGTATGCACTATTGGGAAACTTAAATACAAACAACGTTTCAGGAAAACATTGTTTCAACAAAACACAATAGCTGGATTAAACAGGTCATTATCCATTTCTATTCACCTAATTTAGAACATGTCACAACAGACCTCACTAAATTAGAACAATATAATTCCCCCACTACTGATAGCCTACGTGTATAATCCAATAATGCAGATGAGAACGAATAGCATAAAGCATCTAACAGTATTAGGAGAAAATAGAACGGTACTTCTGTACCGTTCTATTTTCTCCCGCGTTTGTACGGTAATTTCAAACAAATGCTAGTCGCGAGTGTTTGAAAAGCTGAAGGCGCCCCTGTCGGCGCTACCACGCGTTCGGGTTCACCGAACAAAGAGTAACGTATTTAAATAACAGTATTTTTTGTTATGTAGGTAACAGTAATAAGTGCTAATCTATTTCTAATCGTATAATAATAATTGTCCTCCAGACTGAATTTCGGCCATGGCGACCAATGTCAAGGGAGACCAGCCTTCGGCGCAGGAGATATTATAGTGCACATTGTGCACAAGTGTGTGCGCAGACTCAAATTCAAATTGTATAGACAGTACCTACGGTATTGTTGTTTTGATGATGTCTTGGGTTTCTACCTAAGACACTACTACACACACTAATAGACACTACTATACTATGCTCCCGAATAGTATCAACATAATCTATATCTTAACTAATAATAAAGCTGAAGAGTTTGTTTGTTGGATTGACCGCGCTAATCTCTGGAACTACCAGTCGGATTTGAAAACATATTTTTCATTTGAAAGCCCGATTCTTGAGGAAGGCTATAGGTTATTCAACATCACGCTAAAACCCTTAAGAGCAAGCAAAAATAAAAAAAAGTCAGAAAGAACGCTAAGCGTTATGGGGTGGGGAAACAAGAAATATCACGTGAACGAAGTCGCGGGCAGAATCTAGTTGATAATAATTTATATAGATTCATAATTGATTATGAAAAGCACTTTTGTTCTTTCGTTCTAATCATGGTATCAATCATAATCCTTCAACACCAAGATCAATCCAGTATTCTTGAATTCAATTTCTCCTCTTCCATTAAATGTGTAAGATTCCCCAAACATATTCTACAAAGGCGACATTTAGAAGTTTGACCAATCCTATCTAACAAATCAAGTCAAAGCAATCTCAAGATAATGAAGGTAACGCTGTCAATAAATTAGGAAAGTAACTTTGTTCTCCTAATCCCATTAGTGTCTGCCAGATAAGGTCAATAAAAGTTTTCCAAATGCCGGAAGAGCCTAAAGTGGCATCTTCGTTGAAAGCTGAAATTTTGTCGCGAATAGGGTTAGCGGAATTCGGAAAATGGAATGGTCAGGGTAAAATTTCCGGGAAGTTGATGATATAAAGATTTTGCTTAGGTAGTTTTGTGACTTGGTTTCAAAATGATTGTCGCCTGATTTTTTTTTTTTTGCTAAACAATGACAATGAATATGGTATCCTAACTAATATTATACATCTGAAAGTGTGTTAGTTTTTTTGTTAAGCTTTCACACTAAAACGTCTAAACGGATGAAATTTGGCACGTGGGTAGACCATGACCCGGAGAAGAACATAAGCTTCTTTTCGTCCTGGATTACAGACGAAAAATATTCGTATGATCTACAAGTAGTTGTTCCGGGTCTGGCTGTATGTGTATGTGAGTTTAAATGTTTGTAAACGCACCCACAATACAGGAGAAATTTCTAGTGTGAGGCAACGCTTAAAAAAAAATGCTCTTAATTAGTATTGTTCATAAACAGCTAACGACGAATTTAACCTAAACATACAGGTTTAGTCCCATCTCGGCACCCTGTCCTAAATCATTTTTAAGTAAAAATAAAAAAAAATCGAAACATAGTATCCGTATAGTAGTAAATCAACTTGATTATTTATTAAATCAAATTAAATATTTTTCAAAAATTGCTGTTTATAAAACAAGTTTAATTTAAAAGTGTTGAATGGACAAAGTAAAAGATATTTAATGGGACTTTCACAGAAAAGCCCTTGAATAGCGCTAATTAGAGGCTCCATTCTCTCGGCAGTAACTTGGCATATCTCAAAGCATGAGCATCGCGTTTAAAAATGAATGTTTTTGGTTCCTAATACATATTGTAATATAGTGACATATCTTTTACTTTGTCCACTATATACTACTCGTATTATTTTAAAATTTAGCTTATTTTATTAACAGTAACTTTTGATATTTATTTGGATTTAATAAATAATCAAGTGGATTTACTTACTATACTGATACTGTGTATCCATTTTTTGATGACTGTGTACCTAACAATGATTAATGACGGGGTGCCGAGATGGAGTTTCGTGGGCACGATAAATAAATTCATGGGTGCCGAGATAGGACTAAACCAACATACACTCACAAAAGCATGATAAAGATATTGATTCAGAGAATTTCTATACAGAAAAACATAGGGCCTATGTTGTGACTACCGGGTAACCCTATTCTTGGTTAACAATTGTCCTGAATCTCTTTTTACCCAAATTACGTAAACAAATTCGGTCTACATTTTGCACGCATTATTTTTGATTCCGTATGTACGAAAAAGATTTTAACATCTGATTAACTTTTTGGATGTTTCCAGATTATTAAGTGTTTCATTTCCTTTGCAGCGTTGAGATAAAAAAGGTGGGTTTATTACTTGTATACCAAGGTTTTCATCGAAATTAAGGTTCACGTGTCCTATTTTTAGGGATATATTTTTTTTGTATTCATAGTATTATAAAATCAATAGTCATTGCTAATGTTTATGGTTTGATTCTCGTGCAAACGTAAACTCATCCACTAGAATTTTACAAATGATTATTCTGAAATTACTTTTCTCTGTACTAAATTATCAATTTTATGTATTTTAATTCCTTCTATAATTCAATCTAAGTCATTTATTCATTACTTTCCAAACGTAAATTCTGTTAAAGCCAACGTATTTCAACTTGATGTATTGCCAGCGCCTCATTTTGGCACCCCTTGACTCCCAACTCTTGGTAAGCACAAAAACACTACCCTGTGTTTCAACAAAAGCCTTTTTGAAGCGATTACGGGAAGTGGGACATCAAAACACGCTTTAAGTTTGACAAAATACGTTCAAATGAAAATTCACCCTCTTGAAGAAATATATCAAGAGATCGTGAATTCGTGACAGAACATCGATCATGCTTAGATAGCGAAGCGGGGCGACCTCATTTTTGATGTTGATTACTCGAAATTGAGACATAGAATGTGTATGGGTTCTTGGGTTTTCCTTTGGAGCTGAAAGTTCATGCTTGTTTGCCTTTTAATAGATTTTACATTTCTTAAGTCTGTGTTTAGAAAGAGCCAAAGATTTCACACGTTGATTGGATTTCATGTTATAAAATTCAGTTGATATCATCATTTAAAACAACTATAGTTTTATAAGATTTAAAGAAAATCAACTCTTGAATATTTTTTTTGTTTTCTTTATTTACACAAAAAAAAACACAAATATCTGCGTAGCCTTGGCTCTTGTTCTTGGAGTTCCTGTATCACAAGAGCCGAAATGTGAATTGAATTAATAATACAGCACAGCATTACGATATATAGCAGAGATATATCGTCGACCGTAGGTTCAATTGCAGTAAGGGACAAAATACGATTTTTCAGGAGAGGCCGACAAAGTTTTTTTTCGGACTAAATCGCCCATAACTTTTTTTGTTATTAACCTTTTTCGGGTCTGATTTCACACATAAACTTGTATTTTAGTGCTCTATCTACATGTGTAACATTTATTTAAATAAGTTAGCTATTTAAGAAAATAGATGTCCCTTACAACAACGCTTACTGACCAAGTTTCTTGTAGTCCCGTCCCTTACATCAAATTGACCTCTACGTTGGATCCAATCTATTAATGAAAAAATAGTGTAAAGGACTTGTCGAAAAAATTTATGAAAAAATACAGTGTAAAGAGATTTTTGACAGAAAATGAAGTACACACTTTTGACGTACGGATATCGTCGACCGTAGGTTCAATTGCTGTAAGGGACAAAATACGATTTTTCAGGAGAGGCCGACAAAGTTTTTTTTCGGACTAAATCGCCCATAACTTTTTTTGTTATTAACCTTTTTCGGGTCTGATTTCACACATAAACTTGTATTTTAGTGCTCTATCTATATGTGTAACATTTATTTAAATGAGTTAGCTATTTAAGAAAATAGATGTCCCTTACAACAACGTATTGTGTTAGGTATCTTGTAGTCCCGTCCCTTACATTAATTGACCTCTACGTTGGATCCAATCTATTAATGAAAAAATAGTGTAAAGGACATGTTGAACAAATTTATGAAAAAAATACAATGTAAAGAGATTTTTTACAGAAAATGAAGTACACACTTTTGACGTACGGATATCTTAAATTTGGAAATCGTTATAAGAAATCATTTAAAAGACATGAAAATGTATTAGAACCGTGTGTGTGCTTTTTTGTATGTCGCTTACATGCAATGTTTGTACATTGTAATAGCAAATTTGTATTAGTTTGAATAAAACAATTTTTATTTTATTGTTTAAAAATTGTTTTATTAATAATTGTTACCATTTTACCTATACTTACTTTGAATTCTTATTCAAATAAAAGAGTAGCTGCAAAAACCGCGCACAATCCCGACCAAACATGTAGCTGAAGTTCCAAACGTTTGAATTCCAAAAGTAGAAAAGGCTGCTCTACTACTTTCTTATATGCAAAAAATCGAAATAATGAAAGATATATTGAATAATAAACCTTAATTACGATTAATAAGACATATCATTGTAACATATTGTTATTATTGCATTAGAAAAAAAATATAGAGTGATTATCTAAATAATAAAAAGGGAACAATTTAATCAGTTTACATTTATAAAAAACAACAAAAATAATGGCTTTTTGGCAAATTTAAGTTTCTGGCCCCTTGAAACTTTTTCAAAATTTCTGGAAAATCAACTAAAGAGTGCCGAATGATTTTCGAAAATATTTATCATCCGGCAACTACCCCTTCTATTGTTTATTTATAAAAAACAACAAAAATAATGGTTTTTTAGCAAAATTAAGTTCTCTGGCCCCTTGAAACTTTGTAAAAAATTTCTGATAAATCAACTAAAGAGTGCCGAATGATTTTCGAAAACATTTATCATCCGGAAACTACCACTTCTATTGCTTATTTTATAAAAAAACAACAAAAATAATGGTTTTTAGCAAAATTAAGTGCTCTGGCCCCTTGAAACCATGTGAAAAAATTCTGGAAAATCAACTACATAGAGCCGAACAATTTTCGAAAACATTTTTCATGCGGAAACCACCCCTTCTATTGTTTATTTATAAAAAATAACGGCTTTTTGGCAAAACTAAGTGCTCTGGTCCCTTGAAACTTTGTAAAAAAATTCTGATAAATCAACTAAAGAGTGTCGAATGATTTTCGAAAACTTTTATCATCCGGAAACTACCCCTTCTATTGCTTATTTATAAAAAAAACAACAAAAATAATGGCTTTTTGGCAAAATTAAGTTCTCTGGCCCCTTGAAACTTTGTAAAAAATTTCTGGAAAATCAACTACAGAGTGCCAAATAATTTTCGAAAACATTTATCATCCGGAAACTACCCCTTCTATTGTTTATTTATAAAATATAACAAAAGTAATGGCTTTTTGGTGCTCTGGCCCCTTGAAACTTTGTAAAAAATTTCTGATAAATCAACTAAAAAGTGCCGAATGAATTTCGAAAATATTTATCGTCCGGAAATTACCCCTTCTATCATTTATTTATAAAAATAATGGTTTTTTAGCTAAATTAAGTACACTGGCTCCTTGAAACCTACTACCCTACTACAAAGTTTCAAGGAGCCAGAGCACTTCGTTTTGCCAAAAAGCCATTATTTTTGTTGTTTTTAACGACAGATGAACTCGCACTGATACCACTTTTTTATGCCCGCGCGCTGCTTTCGCATTGGTACCATCCTCTCTTTTGCACATAGAAAGACGTTGTGAGATAGAAAAGGATGGTAATAGTGCAATAATTCGATTCAAATAGGTGTAACGTTGACACTGCTTAAAGTATGACAATGCAAATTGGGGTAAGGGACAACTATGTCAAAACTCGTGCAATCCATTTAAAGTATGGATGATATTTATTTTTTGAGACAACAAAGACATTAGTGTAAGGCCAGTTTTATTATTGTTTCTTAAAAAGTAAACCATGTAATGGTAATTCGTTGATTGGGAAGACCCTTACCTTATTTGAAGTGGATTGGCGGCGATAATTACACCATTTCAAGTTCCTATATTGCATAGTTTTTCAGATACATTGTTATTATGGGGCTGATTCTAAATTTGGATCCAAAAATCATTAGAGTAAGGGACATTTTTTTTAAGCTAGAATTTTTTTATATTCACCATTCGATAGAGCGAAAAATTCTGAACAAAACTGTATACTCAACTCATTTTGGGTATTTTGTCCCTTACAGCAATTGAACCTACGGTCGACGATATTATGTATCCCAGACACGTGACTCATTAAAATACAGATACCGTGTTATTTTAAACTCGTTAGTTACAAACAACGCATCATTTACAAAGGAACCCGACTGATTTATCAATTCAGTCTTTCCTCCAAAATTAACCCGACAAGTCGTTTCGAAACCAAACAAGTTTCATTCGCTAAATCTAATAACGTCTGTACGTCTGTCTTTAAAACAAATGCTAATCATGTTAGGCCCGTCTTCCACTACGCTACTTAAAATTAACCAGTTACAAACTCGAATCACTAATGAGTGGAAAAACTGTCACAGCTCACACACAACTCACGGCTTCTTCATAGACAGAAATTACAGAATGCGACCTGCTACGATTCTCTGCTACGATCTTTACACCTGAGGGACAATTATTCCCTATTCCCGTATTCCCGTAATTAAAAACGTTCAAAATCTAATCGCAATCTCATACCTGCGGTCTCATTAGCGATAACATCGATGTTGCTCAGAAATATGCAACGTTCTTTACTAATATTCCAATTAAAACCACAGAAACTTTAAATTCCTCGCCCTCACTAGCAAAACCAGCGCGGAGAGCGAATGTCTCAGCTTTGTCCTGTTGAATTTAAATTTAAGCCCGATGGCCAACCATGGATTTGTTTATTAGGATTATTATGATGCTGACTTGTAGACTTGACTTAAGAATGTGTCATGCTCACTTGAATGTCTCACTCATGGTGGCGCGTGTGTTGGATCATTCGGTTCCCTACAACATGGTTGAGCTGGATGGTCATGGCGTCATGTTCGTGAACGGGCGCCGTCGGTTGAGACTGGTCATCTCTTAACAGCCAGGGCTTATTTTTAATCTTATATTATTTTGAATTGATTCATTTGATTTTTTTATATTGTTCTCACATATAAAAGCAATAAAAATAATGTACCCAGGATTTTGTAATACCTTGATTTAAAAAAGTGTCCTTGGAGTTTCTTCCCGTTCTTCTCTATAGAGATGTACGTCTTTGAATGGGCAACTAGCTTCATTTATCTGACTGACTGACTACTTGACAACGCAAAAGTACCTGTAAGTGGTTTAACTGAAATAAATGCTTTGAATTTGAGTATGATCCCAGCGACAAACAATGTCAAAAATTGGCAAAATATAGAGAAATTACAGGTATTTTTGGGATATTGAGACTGATATCAGACTGTAACTTTCTTAAAATTACGAGAGTACTACACACCTCAGGTCAGCTTTTCAGAAGAACATCACCAATAAGGTAACTATGTCCTTCTAAGGCGTCCCCTTTCACAATAGTATTCTAATAATTATTTTATTATTTTTTTCTAGTAATTTCTATATTTATGTCTGTAATCTATATGGTGTACATAATAAAGAGTATTCTATTCTATTCTATAGTATTTGAGTAGTAGTTTGATAAACGATTTAACAAGACATTAACTGGTCGCGTCTTCGTGTTCATTAAAATACTAGTACACACATTCTTTAACACATTTGGTAATTTGAGTTTGTAACAGGATACTTTTGAGTAGCGTCGTAGACGATGGGCTTTAGAGCCTCGGAATTACCCATTGTGTACAACTTTCGCTGGTCTATCGTGAGCGGTAGTACATCGGCAACTTTCTTGCTCTTTGTTTCATATAAAGAGGCTTTCATTATAAAGTTTCCAACCAACGAGACTTGTAAAAGTTGGGGCTTAAGTTTTTTTTTATGAGGATTTCTATTTTGATAGGAAACTTGCCACTTGCTTGGACTTGCGCTATGGATTTAAGAAGGTAATGAACAGGAAATTGAAGAGGAATTTATTAAATGCATTTTTTTGTTGAAGTTTGAAAAATGGTTTGAGACAGGTACACTAGTCTGCTTACTGCGGTTGCTGTAGTTACAAATACGTAAGTACAACATGTCGAGGATTCCTAATTAATGACTTAGTAAACCGGTTTTTTTTGTAACTAGGGAATAATAAAAGTTTATTTATATATTATATTTTTTTCATTTTATTTACCAGTATGGCCGGAAAACCAAAACTAAGCTCCTCAGAAACCAAGAAAAGTAGTTTAATACAAGCATGAAAGACATTTTCCTTTGCATTTTCTGGGCCCGCCATTCCACCCATTTTTTTGTATTTTTCAAATATTTTTTTACACAGTCCAATGTTACTTTTAACAGTCACTATAATGTGTATCGCATGGCGTACGGGACTGAGTTCAGTACAAAAACCTAATTCAAAATAATTTATATCCCGCTTCCAAGGTACTGTGCTCTTGGAGCTTTGCCAACTATAAGTGGCATAAACGTGTCTTGCATTATTTTGGTATACAAAGGTTCTGTTGTATGGCTAATATAATATCTTGGCGGTTCATAGCAGCGTTAGAAAGGCTCTTTTATAAATACTAACAACCGCACGGGTTGATCTTCAAGCTTCAGCAACGCTAAACGAGGTCGGTCCGTAGATGAAAAAAAAAAAAAAAAAGTGTTTATTCCCAATAATACTTTACAGTACATATTTCTTACCTCTGCCAAACTGCAAAGCAGTTTGTTGGCAGACGTAGCTCCGTTTTACATTTCTATTTAAATATATGTATATTTTTTTTTATTGAGGTGAAGTTTTATAGTAGCGCTGCAAGTAATGGTTAAATGTCAAGAATACGTCATTTACTTGACTGATTACCTCGCGATTACGTCTACTGGTTGCAAGTCGATTACTGGTCGATTCTGTGGTTTCTGGATAAGGCCAAAGTTATTTCACCAATGAATTTGAAAAGGAGCAGCACATCTACACTGCGTCTAAGAGCTGTCAGTGTCATCACTGTTGTCGATTGTTGACACAGACAGCTCCTGAATGCGGTTTAGCTGTGTTGATCGCGTTAAGTTTCATTGGTGTAATTCGCCCTTAAACTTTCATTGCAAATGGTGAAATATAGATGTACCCTTAGACCATGCTTCCAGAGAATTCTGGGATATTAAGATATTACTAAAAGAATTTTTCCATTTTTGCTGACTATGAAAACATTAATATCTACGTTAGCACCGAACGAATTTGGGAAGAAAATCTTTTTATTTTGTCTGTAACTCTAACCTAATAAAGTGGTCTATCTAAGTTTAGCTCTAGACCCAGTTTCAGATTGCTTGTTTTGACAAAAGTTTTTTTCTTGTTTTCTTTAATTCCAATCTCTTGCTTATTTATAAGCTTTTTCACTAGGTTTTTTTTTGTAGCAGCTCAATCTATGTAGCCTTTTTTCATCTATGTTGGGGTCAGCTTCTAGCCTAACCGGATGCAACTAAATACCAGTATTTCACACGGAGTGACTCCCCATCTCACTTCCACAACCCCGTTACTGTAACGGAGCCAAAAAGAAGCCAAAAAGTCTGAAACCTTGATATGTAATGGATGATCACCCCTCCACGATGCGACCACGGCATGTGTAGCTTAACCATCGATTGACCCGTGCGGCTGTTATTATTTAGACACGAGGCAGCTAAAATCCTATTTATATTTCCATCAGCTTGGTTTTACCATCAGAAAGCATATCCACTGCCAAAAATATCGCTAAATCCAGTAATATTTTAGACGTTATTCATCTGCTCTTTAAGCACGAACAAAAAACTTTGGCCAATGTTTCATGTAAGTGTCAAACTTTGATCGCGTTTCGCCCGATGTGAAAGAATTCTGAAAATTCTAACATATTTCGGATTTATATTATTTATTATCAAATGCACGAAGTTTAGCTCGGTTCACTCACAAAGTTCAAGAGTTCTGAGTTAGAAGTTTTTTTGGATAAAGTTTATGTTTGTGTTAGCTCTTGTGTAGAATTATTCTGATAATGTTTTTATTTCAGGCTTGTAAATGGTTTATTTCTTTGTTCTTAAAATATTTCAAGCATTGCCTTGTTTTGAATATACTTTCAATTAATAATTTATTCTCTGAAGTGTTAAAAAATATGATTAAAAATGTCATCTATTTTAAAAATAAACTTTTTATTTTATAATGCTTCGAAGAGTACTTCAACTTGTAGATTGAATACGACCAAAGCTAAGCAAGATAACAAATATTATTAAATCCTTAACCACGTTTTAAGTGACCAGAGTAAGTAAATTATTGTAAAGAAAGTCGTTACAGGTCGTCAGAAGTCCGAGAGTCTGAAACCAGTCTTAGAGAGGTCAGATAGGCAATCGCTCCGTGTAAAATACTGGTACTCAGCAGTTACCCCTGTTAGACTGGAAGCCAACACCAACATACTTGGGAAAAAACTAGGGAAAAGGCTAACTAAATTCTTATATCTTGTCGACTTTAAAATAACAATTTAAATAAAATACCTAAAGAACACTACCTCCATTTTAAAACCCGATGCCTCTTTTATTCATAGATCCAACCACAGACCGCCATTTTCGCTTATGGCAGAAAATAATCCAAAATTACCACCATAAATCTAAACTAAGGAGATTAAACATACGACCACGAAGATATGTATAGGTAACAGCATTGACAATCGTCAGATGTAGACATAAATCTGAAATGCACGAGTGGGCACAGCCGAAGGGCCGCAGCCGAAGGGAGTTCGTGCCTGATACGTGGTGCCTGGTTAAGAGAAAGTTGAAGTAACATTGTGTCATTTTTATGGTCACGAACCGTTGAATTTGTGATAGGAAAAGAACCGTGGGTAATGGTACAGACGGGGTTTTTTTGCGAAATTGAACGTTAGGATTGGTTTGGGGTTTAAGCCGGGAACGTTTGGAAAAGGGAATAAAGACCGCAAACATGAATCAAAATAGTAGGATCACATTTTTTTTTTTGGACAAACTTTAGGTTTTGAAATCCCGAAATGCAATAACACGTTTTTTTCCGTTTGCAATTTCCACAAAAATGAAGGCAAGAAACGTTGTGACTTAAAATTCAGCGCTCAAACTTAATCAGAAGCTCAAATAGGAGTACGCCGTTGGAAAAACCCGCGGTTACGGCATCCCATTTGCAATGCACCACGTTACACGTACGTCTCACAATGCATTCCGGACATAAATCCCGGTTAATACCGGCGTACTTGTCACCACCAATGAGCCACAGAATAAACAAGTAACAGAAGTTAAAAAACAAGCAAAAACAGGCGCTAGAACAAGGACGCATACGTACAGGGATCTCTTACTATCTCAAACGAATGCCAGTCGTGAGTGCGCTTGCCCTCGCTATACATGAAGTGTGTCTATTTGTGTGTGCGTTTTCACTCGTTCTATGAAGTTGACCTTCTACATCCATGTAATTTGTGACTGTGTTCTGCTGCAAATTTGTCTTTGTAACGAAAAATGTCTCACATTTTTCCACTACTGATGACTTATTTCGCTTTTAAGCTTGTTTTGGGATGGGAAATGATAAGTGAGACGTTTGTCTTGTCCAAATTACGGATATCGGTTTGGATTTTCTGACTTAAGTGTCTGAAAAATTGTGTGTGTGTGTATGTGTAGAACAAACTTAGAAAGAAAGTATTATTTGAAGTAGGAAATTAACAGTGTTATCAAGACAATTAATTAATTTATCATATTGAAAATACATCTTAATTTTCTCCTAACAAATGCAGATCAAAATAACCCGATATTGATCTGCATTCGGTAGGAGAAAATTAATAGGCAATGATCTGCAGTTGACAGTCTGTTATTAACCATTGACAGATGTAAGACTAAACCTTAATTATCTACAGTATTATCCAAATCTGACTTGCATTTTATTCATGACTAGCTGTTTCCACAACATCGTTCGCGTACATGTCGGAAAACAATTTGATTTCATGGGTTGTAATTTTTTTCGCGGAACGCTAAAATAAAAGTATGACTAATCCAAGTATTTCCTGATACCGTCGGCTGAAAGTCAGTGAAAATTGTTTCAGGTGTTTTGGTGATTATCCGGAATGAACAGACAGACAGACAAAAAAAAAAGGGATTTTTTGTTACAAGTACTGTATATATACTTTCGTGTGCATTCAGTAAAAAGCGGATATTTTTGTAGATGTATATATATAAATATATATGTATATATAGATTTACAGATAATAAAAATGTATGATATAGATGTATACATATAGATTTACACAAGTTTAGATGGAAAACCATTTCATGTAGTGTTATATTATCAAAGTAGTACCCAATAAATCAATCTGAATAAATGTCACACGTTTTTGAGTGATGAGCACCTGTGACTAAGATCCAGATTCCATCGAGTTCCAACCAATCGGGGAGACCTGAAATAGATACCCGAAGTAAACCATTAACATTAGACAGGAAAAACTCATGATTTCACCCGAAAATAACGCGATTATTACAGTCATTTCTTCCCATGGGTCGTGGAAAAATTACCTGTGCCCCCCCCGCACCCCCTGCCCGTTTGTACCCAGTTCGTTTAACAGCCTAAATGACGGACGTAAATCGTACGACAAATACACGTGTGGTTAGGATTTGCATGTATATTGCGTACTGTGGCCTGGAGTCATTGGGATTGGATAGGCCCCTTTAGTTAAGGTTTGGGCCAATTATTCTGTAGTTCAACTCCCGCGACGGGCAAAGTGTTATTGAGTTTTTCCACCCTCGGTACTAGCACAGGAGTCTGCATTTGTGGTCGGTTGATGGCAGTAGGTTCGGCCCCTATTACATGAGACTTAAGAGCCCTCTAAATGTCTTCTCGCAGTTCAACCAATGAGGTTGTCGTCTGCTTAAGCGGGATTGTCTGTGGATGCCTTAATAAATTAAGGTCTCCAGCCAGGGCGAGTGCGCATCGCCGGCGCAGTATAGTACTTTTATTTCATTTATAAATATCAAGGTATTCATATTTTTGTTAATTGATTTTTTTTTTATACAATTATTGGAGACTATTTTGGTGTAAATACCACGTGAAAATTATGTAGATGTTTGGAGTTATTCAGACCTGTTTCCAGTAGAATATTGAATAAGGTCCAGTAGTTTTTTCTTTATTTATAAGGAATATAAGGAGAACAATTATTTAGATAGATTATATGCAACATAATCTGCAAATTAAAGCTCTCAAATCAGCTCTCCATGAGTTTTTGCCGAAACATGCATCAGAAGAACGATTATTGCTAAATAAATAGATAAAAACATTTAAAAAATCGCTTTATTATTATTGTAGAAGAGAAACCGAATTATTTTTACCAGTTAATTGTTATTTATACCAACCAACGAATAGTATTCAATTTCAACGAGGAAATCATGCATCTACACGATTTTTTGTAATAGGTCTCTTCAAACAAAACTAGCGGAATGTGGGTGTACTATAGGTACGAGGACACCTCTGTCTGACTTTTGGGACTACAGGGATGATGTTATGGTATGTTTTGTATGGCAATGTGGTTGAACAAAGTCAACATACCTTTTATATGATGAATTATTCATCATTGTCCTTCTCCTTAATCGGTCCCTCGATATCCTTCTCATTACAGAAACCTTTCATCTAAAGTACATACATCTTTTATGGGGTACTAGGTTAAATGTTACAACAAAATACCTTGTGATACATTGCAGGAAAATTTTAACCTCATATTAAAAGTACACTTATTAAACAAGCATATTGCAAATTAGAGGATAAGAATGCTTGGAAACACGCTGATCCTGCTCCATAGGACATTCTACAGTCAATACAAAATCAAGGTGGTTGCTAATTTGCTTGTATAATTTATAATTTTTATGAAATTAATTTTACATTTTGTTTTTACTTTAACTCACACACTAATTTATTACTTTTTAAACTTTTAGCGAATTTAACGACGAATTTTAATTTATAAATACGTGAGCACCATGTATGTATCGTATAATTAATTTATCTGTCATTGCTTTATTTTAAATTATATTTACCTATTGCCTATTGGCCTGTTAGTCTAGTGGTCAGTGGCCCTGACTGCTATGCGCAAGGTCGTGGGTTCAATTCCCACCCAGGACAAATATTTGTGTGATGAGCGCGATCATTTGTTCTGTGTCTGGGTGTAATTTATCTAAAATATGTATGCTTAAAATAAATAAAAAATAAATTATAAATTAATAAATAAATTATAAATTTTTATTATTTTATTTATTATTATTATTAAGACGGCACGGTTGGCGCAGTGTTTAAGCGATTCATTGCTGCGCAGCGTGTCGCGGGTTCGATTCCCGCACTGAACAAATATTTGTATGACCTACAAGTAGTTGTTCCGGGTCTGGCTGTTTGTGTATGTGACTTTAAATGTTTGTAAACGCACCCACAATACAGGAGTCATTCCTAGTGTGTGGCAACGTTTTTATAAATGTTTATCAGTTGTCTAGTACTCATAGCACAAGCTGTGTCTTCACATATATTGTTGTATTGTAAATAATGTATACAAAATATTGTGAAACATTTTAAAGGAGTAACGGTGGAGTTTCATGCCCATTCTTCTCCATACGAAACTACCTCTTGGAAGTGGCGACTAGAATTGATTCAATTTTTGTTAAAATATTGAAGTTTAAAAGTGCTGACTTAGATTATTATTTGGTGGATTTCCATCTTTGGTTTAATAAAGTGGTGTCGATATTATTTGGCTTCACAATATGAAGTATCGTGATGTCCTCAAAAAAGGCCTTATTTTAGAATTTGACCAGGAATAAGACTCAAAATTTCAACCACCAGTACCTATGTTTTCATAAGTAGGTATGAAATTTTATTGCAACTCACCATTTTCTTCTAAAGCATTTGAAAAACATCTAGTTTAGTAAGGTTATAATGATACAAAAAAAATGCCTGAACAAATATACTTATTTCTATTCTACGTTCACCCAATCTAAGAGCAGCAGTAGATGAATTTTAAAATGTTCGATACCTCTCTTTGTGCTGTATTTGCTGTAACGTCAGCACCCCGTATCGAATTCTGTTTACCGCTGTATATTTTACGTTGCCTCGGGGTAGGTACATACGATCTGTTTTAATTTCACCATTCTTTTTAGGAATTGACCAACCTACTTTTACACCTAGTATTTTATAGAATATGCAGTCTGGGATTATTATTATTTTTTTTAATTTTTTTTTTCAAATTGACTTGTTTTTTTGTGTTTTTTATTTGCATCATGTTTGCCGCAAATATACTTCATTTCTTTTCTTTTTTTACACGCTACATTTTTGCGTTATAGCCATTTTATCAACAGTAAAAGAATGACAGCTGTTGTGATTAAAATATATGTTATGTTGATAGTAAATTTGATAATCAGTAGAAGGATATTTTAATTTTATTATATTATAATCATATGATAATCAATTAAGATACTTTAATACAATACAAAATCATCTTTAACAATAGTATTGTAAAATTATTGATTAATTAACGAATAAAACAAGTTTATTTATGTATCGCGATTTATAGTACTTGACGTCTTCTCAGTTCGTTGGCAGCATCCACATCAGTCTTGTCTAGGTAGGGCTGCTCCATCATCGAAGCCGAATAACTTGGTTATTGGTTTAAATTTATGCCTTGTGGACATGTTTTTGGCTTATTATACTGTGCTGTATTCTAACCCAATTTAACACATAATTCTAATTTTGTGTTTACACCGCAAGCGTGACTATTATTACACCTACTTACTAACACAATAGTAGATTTATATTAATATTCACCAACCCGGACGACTGTTATTACGACCGAACAAACATCTACTGAACGTTCACACATGTAACGTTACGCTAAATAGAACAGAATTAGGATATTAACCCTGCAATAACTCTGTGTTTCACGTATCGTTAAGCAGTGGCCTGTTAGGCCCCCCGGTTTTTTCGAGGAACTAAACAGAATTTCTTTAGTGGAATTATAGTTGAAGTTTAATTTGGCGAAATAATAATGCCCTGATGTAGCGTTTATATCGGTGGGTTTCGAATTTAATATATTGGCCGGTGTAGCTTTAATCGAATTTTGGTAGCGTGATTACGGGCTGTCGAGCTAGAAGTGAATAAAACCCATACACGATATTGAGGGCCCAATATTTAGGTGATTTGTTTTTTTATATGGACTTTCCCCCACTTACGCTTATCACACCATCGCGATTCCGGCAAAGGGTCCCTGAATATCGCGAAGTGTATTATAGCTTTAAGGCATACTTTTTATGTGAAGTATTCTGCTTAGTTTTCGTTGTTTGTCGTTACTACCTATTGCTTATATAGTATGACCACACCTTTCTGGACCTTCATACATAAATAAAGTTTCCTTTATAATAACAAGAAACTATATTGCTCAAAAGATTACACAGATTTTACATTAGCCCCAAACTAGGCAAGCCTTGGGCACCAATATGGAGGGCTTACCATTTAAATATTTATTTTAAAAACATGTTCGGTATTAAAATTAAAATGTGTTAGCTTCAAGTTACAAAAAAAAATTAAATAAAATCTAAGAATCAAAATGAAAGAAAACATAACAACCAAACCGAGAATTAAAAGAAAATAATAATAAAACTAGAAAAAGAAAAACGCTATTATTACTTGAATGAGTGTGTCTGATCGTATTGTCCATGAGCGTGTGGGATCATCTGTTGTGAATGAGTGTGAGTATGTGTGATCATGTGATGGTGAATTTGAGGGTGCTTAAGCGTGAATATATTGTGTATGTGAGACAAACGAAAGAATCGAATTGAATTGTATGTGTGCAAAGACTATTTAACCACTGTAATAACCTTTTCTGCTTCGTCATATGACAGGTTTAGTAACCAGGATGCTATTGTATTTTTTATTTGTTTGCGAGTGCAATTTTTTATATTGCACTATTAGATCACCGCGTAATAGACGTGAACATGCAGAAAATGTGGGAGTCTTTGTGCGTGTGCGGATTTTACTGGGGGATTTGGAACTCTGAATTTGCGTTTGGCCTGTAAACTACTTAAATCGCTCCTTTTCGAAGTTTAGATGTGGGTATTCGTTGTTGCGTTCAGTATATACAATTTTCTTACCCTCAGCAGGGAAGCTTCTGCAAACAGGATTTCTGTAGGAAAACGGTATGGTTTATGTAATAGAGTTTTGAGGAAAGCGCGTTGTGCTCTTGCAAGATTATTAGATGAGATTTTGATGCTCCTTCCCAGATTACAATGCGATATTGTATTAGCGACTGACATAAAGCTATATAGACGAGTGTTTTTACATTCACCGATCCACTGTCCCGTATCATTTTCATTGTGTAGATTTTCTTCCGAAGGCGTTTAACAAGTTTCCTACTCTGTGGTTTGAATGAAAGTTGTTGGTCTATAATAACTCCTAAGTATCTTTATTCCTCTTCTCTGTCAATGTCATTGCATGAACATTGACTATTAGTGTTAAAAGGTGTGTTATGGCAATCTTCTCCGTGAATCTTTAATTCCGTAATGGTACTTTGGTTTTAGAGTTTTCCTGAAGATTATGTATTTAGTCTTTTTGACATTATAGTGTTAGCAAATTCGTGTTGAGTCATTTAGCGATCCTGATCATTCCTGCTCCTGCTTTCTTGTATAAGTCTTCCCAATTGGTTCCTCGAAATAGTATCACAGTGTCGTCTGCGTAGCAAATGGGACAACGTTTGGGGTTGTAATTTTGAATATATCGTCCTTGTATATAGTAAACATTGTTGGGCCAAGTAGACTCCCCTGTGGGACTCCAAAGGTGATTTCCTCTTTATCACTGACTAGATTATCAACTCTAACACATTGCCGCCTGTTGCTTTTGCTCGAAGGTTTGTACGTACTTTTCTAACTGACCATTTACAGCTACTTGCATTCAAATATTTATACATACACACATAAACTCACGCATTCTTCCCATAAGCATAACTACAGAACGCCAGCTGCTACGATCCTTACATACTCCTCGTTTACGTTTATAAATCTAGTCATAGACGCACGCCGCTTGCGAGTACTACGCATCTGACCTTTTTTAAACAAATAATAATATGTTTCCTCAAAATAGTACATAATTATGATAAGTATTAACGTTCCCTTTTTAATAAACCACACAACAATTTTGTCATGACCATCGAAAATTCAATATTCCACCCAAAATAACCTAAAAAGGTAATTGAAAACGCCATACCGTTAAACATCGGCTAGTGAATAATGCATGTAAAGCAATTTCAGTTGGTTGGAGGCATCTCAGCGGGTCCGATGAATTGCATGCAAAATGTACACAGTGCGGAATTACACCGTACTCGGTTGGCGATGCCGATATTGTTAATATTGTATCGCTTTGGGAATAATTTGGTGTGTTGGTAAGTGTAGTGAAGAATATCGAAATTTTAATTGGCATCGGATTATTAACTGGGTATTTCTGCATTTTGATGTATTTCTGCCATTTTTTCGATTTAATTCCTTATTTATTCACTTGCCCATTATAGATTCCACGCTTAAAAAATCGCGGACATACAAACATACATATACATACAGAACGTCCATTTTTAAAGTCGGTTTATAATGGCCCACTTTCTCTTGCTATTTGGATGTCCTAAAAATGGAGTCAAATTAGATTTAAAATATGCTAACAAACTCTTCATAGATACTAACATACTGGAGAAATGTGGTTGTGCCTACAGGTTTACCGTCTGCCTAAACTTAAGAGGAAAACTAGCCTGATGTGACATTATGTCTCATACAATAATCTATATACTAAAATGAGTAATAAAGCCGACGAGTTTTTCTTTGAATGCTCCAATCTCTATTCGGATTTGAAAACATATTTTTTCATTAGATAGTCCGATTTTTAATAGCATACAACGTCCCGACATCAATCGTCGGGCAGTTGCTCACCAGCTACGACCCCCCGTCTGGTCGTAAGATCCTCCCTTTTCTATGGAGGATGAGTGATCTTTACATCTATTCCTACTATTTCCCTATAGTATAAACTAAAGATACGACAAATTCAGGCACGATGGACATGCAACAAGCTTAAATACCAATTAAATTAGAATTATCTACTAAATCAGATTTCAGCGAGGGTTAAGTGTAATTACCGCACGGACTATAATAACGTCATCCTGCGGCCGCTAAACTAATCCGCCTGTCAAGCCTGATCGGTATGGCATTTAAATTCCACGTTAATACCAGGGTTATCTATGTTCTACTGTCATACATTATTATAGCACTATGTGAGCTAAACCCGCACTTAAGTTACGCTTTTCTGTGATTTAGGTAGTCAATTTTTACAGAAAAGCATGACTTAAGAGCGGGCTTAGGTCACACGAGCTATACAATCATTTACGTTATTTTGTAATGTAATTTATAACGCACGGCGTTTAGCAATAATGGACTGGATTCACGGCATACAACAATGAGCTATTTTATTCTCACGTACATAGTGTACTATTTTTTATATTTTTATATGGAGCTAAGTATTGTTCATAGTTTGAGTTAAATTGTCTATAAGGTGGTATAAAAACTTGAGTGTTAGCTTCGGGTTAGCGAAGGTATCATGAAATTGAATAATGTAGACGAGTAATTTTTGTACGGTAAAGGCTCACTTCATGGAAATTGTAAGAGAAGAAAATAAAAAAAGGCTATTAAAGTCATTAATCATTGTAATGAACATAAAATATTGTTTTATAATGACAATTCGGGACACTCGGCATTTCTAAGAAGGTACTGTTACTTGAAGCTTGTAATAATTAATTGTTAAAGTTTTAACGTAAGATAATTTAGGCTGGTTATCATTTCGTAACATAAGTCAGCGGGGTAATTGCGTAAGACGCTAACAGTAGAAGTGGCTTTCATTTTGACAGTTCAACAACATTCATTGCGTTATTTACGTTTTTGAGCTGACATATTTTCTAACATAAGAAGCAATGGATTAGAAATATCCTTCAAAATTTTTCCGATAATGATTGAAGGCACGTTACACAATTATAGTACAGGCTACCAGAGAATATTGTTCGTGTTGAAATTCCGTTTAGAAAACCTACTGTAAAAGTTTTTATGTTTAACCCGTGAGAAGGCGCGCTATGAGCAATTTGCTCACACAAAAATCTAATTCAAAAATTTTTTGTCTTTCCCATGCCACACCAATTCTAGCACTTAAGTACCTTCCTAAATATTCACCCCCTCTCCCCTGACGCAATTCTCGATCCGCTCAGTGGCGTTGCGACCGCGCAGCAAGGCGTTTGTGGAGGCCGTGTACCAACGTGCGGCAATTTGCTCATCACGCACCCAGCAATTACTTTGCACCGAACATGTAAAATACATGTGTTCAGTGTGTTTCGAGAGGCACATTAGTGTAGATTTAATGGATGAATAACACTTTTTAGTTTTTGTTATGGAACAGTTTTTATTGTGATTTTTATGAAACGTGCCAAAAAAATTAATGAATACTAGGTTGTTTTGTTATTTGCGTTAGAAGTTGCTATTATGTTTAATAGTTTTGATTAAAATACTTGTTTTCTTACTTACTAAACCTTGTGTTATTTATTTAAATACATTATAAGCCAATAAATATAGAAACACTAAAAATATAAATATTTATGATAGTGTGAGCAATTTGCTCGCACGCGCCTACTCGTGTAAGAAAATTAGGCGCGCCTTCTCACGGGTTAAAGGTTTACTACTCAATCACGCAAAATCGGCTTAACAGATTTGGATGAAACTTGCCATAGAGATAGTTTAATCTGGATTAATACTTTTATCCCGGTAAATGACATCAACGAGAGTGAAACCGCGGCCAAAAGCTAGAACACACAATCAGACGCTCTCATCATAAAATAGGTACCTTAAAAAGTAAAAAAAATATATAGTAAAATCTTAGTATAATTCGCCACAACAAGAATGGTAAATGCGACAATAATTCAGCGGGACTAGGGCACGTTACATAGGTATCGTGTTATATTATTCTCAGAAATCTTTTTCTTTTCATATTTACGGGCCGAATTTTATGAGAGGCCTATTCTTCGCGTCCTGACTATTTCGCGAGGGATGTAAAGCAGAAACGAAGAGCGGATTTGAAAACTACACTGTTAGTGTTATTTTTTTTTTGCCTTTTGGCACGGCCGCGACTTACGAGTTGTGCAGACGCCAGCACATCAAGCTACTACAATCTGTCAGATTTCTTTAATAGATTTTCAACTTTATCGCTAAAGCATAAGGTTCAAAGTTGATTGGGAAAATCTGACAGTTTCGGGTAGCTTGATGTGCTGGCGTCTGTACATTCGAACTCAAACAGGCGCTTTACTTTGTGTAAATTATTTCATCACCACTGCTCTCAAAACGGTGAAGGAAAACATTGTAAGGAAACCGGCATGGTTTAGAACAAAAAAATCGAATACATGTGACATCTACCAACCCACACTGAGCCCGCGGGTGGGTTATGGTACATTGCACTCTCTCTCATTCAGAGGAGACCTGTATCCCAGCAGTGGGAACAGTATACGCTGATTATTTATGTAAGGACTACCGGTATGTCATGATCATAATTTCATCCGAAAGACGACCACAGTAGGCCTCTCGCAAGAGTCGCCAATCGACTGATCGTTTTCGGTGTATCAACATACAGGGTCAAATTAAATTTGCTAGTGAAACTCCACAGACGTGATGGATATCGATTACTTAAGATGATAATTAAAAAAAAAAAACAATGTCTTGGTGATATTTTTCCTGCGGGTTAACGGTACTTGAAATATCAGTTTTAAAAAAAACAGATTATTTTTTTGTTTCATCGTAAACACAAATAAAACCGTTTTGTATAGTTATAATAATAAACTGATTCTATCAAATCGTACTTCAAGTTACTACACTACAAACGGTCGTTGACACCGAAAATTAAATCAATTTTTCGTTTTCCTATGTTGCGTCCCACAATGCTGAACAAAGGGCTCCAATTTGTCCCTGTCTTGAGTGAACTCTGACTATGTTGGCTCTGCAAACCTCGTTAGATCATCATAGCACATTAGAATCAAATTATTGTTTTCTTATTCCATTATCTGTCGTCCTAAATTTAACCACGTAGAACTCTTCATCTTCTAACTTGTACCACAACATTACGTCACGTAAGTCATAAGGAGCGGGGGTCCCGCATAAAATGTGCATTAGTCTGAACAAATAAACGCTTTTATCCCCACTTTCAGAGGATTTGTGGTCGCCACGATGTGCTTGCAATAAACTGTATTGTTGGGTTGGGTTGCAATACCAATCCGTTTAGCAATTGGATCGAGGAATATATTCGCAGTATTGCCTTCGATTTGGTCTATATAAAGATTTGGTTTAGGTTTATCTCGTTTATTAGTGTTTTCGGTTTTACTCATGTTTTTGTAGGTATTGAGTTCACCCGACCAGTTTCAAATTTTAACAAAATTCGTATAGTCCTTTCTTATTTTACCTCTGACAGAAACCCAAGCAGTGATCCACTAGCAACCTTATAGCAATGAAAATAAAGATCATTGTGATTTTAACTGTGATGCAAAATTAGAGGTGAAATAACTATAAAGGAACTACTGCCATGCGTTTGATCACTTAAAACTAAATACCAAAGTGACAGTATGTGAAATACTCTTTATAAATCACCTCATAGCCGTCAATTCCCTATAGTGCAAGCTACACTACTTTATCTCACACACAAATACAAAGCTCATAGTATCGTTCTAAAATGAAAGATTATAACTCATTTTTTTTTTCTTTAGAAATAAGCATTGGCCTTTTTAGGTATTTTTCTTTTCCTTTATTCTTGTCTATTTATCGTCATCATCTGCCTAGCCTTTTCTTTGTCTGTTTATGTGTGTACATAAAAGGTAACATAAAAAATAAGATTTAGGAGCACTGAACTAACCATACTTTACACTTTCATAAAAAATCTTTCCAAAAGTTAGTCTCGTCAAGTAAACTTAAAAACTATGCGAACAAAAAGTTTCTGCTGGACAGCTTGATAACTATTCCAGTAAGTGTCATGGCGGCTAGCCAGAAATAAAAAAAAATATCAACATAAAGAAGAAAGTTAGCTAGCACTTTGACTTTGGTTAAAAGTTTGCCGTGTGAAAATAAATTATAAATGAAATTGCAAAAAAGTTGAAAGCATTTCTTTTTCCCGCAAAAAGTAGTTTTTCCATTAATTCACTATTTGGTTGGACCATTCCTAATACTGTACGTTTCTATTGTTGTACGCTTCTTTATTTTATTGTTTAAATAACTCATATTTTCACTTGCTATCAGCGCAACCGTCTTTTCAATAACAAAGTTGTAGCTTTAAGGACATAGGCACAGTAAATTTATTTTACAAAACATCATGCCTGGTTAACTCAAAGGGCGAAGCAGAGGTTTATAACAAATATATAGCACCCTCTTTATCCTCCAGAAAAGTTGCATTAAAAACTTTATGCTCTAAACACAAACTGTTCCTACATTATTTAACTCCAAATTTAAATGCGACTAATAAAACACTGGCCAGACATCAAAGAAGAACACTTCTGTATTATTCTTTTAGATCACTTTGTACAGCATGATTTCTTACTGACTCGATTAGAACTCGGATCACGTGCTTCAAAGTAATTTTATATCGACGCAATATCCGATAGGGTACTATCGTTTATTTTGTTCAACGTGGTGGAGGCCGTAATAAGCTTTGTTTTTGCTTGGGTTCTTTGAACTCTTACTAATAGTACTGCAGTATTTTCAGTGCGGTGGTCAACGTTATTAAGTTTTCATAAAATAATAACAGGGACTGGCGATATTTTAGTAAAAAATGCCTTTTGCCATAATTCCATACATATTTTTTCTTCTTCTACTATAGTGTTCCATCATACCGTGATAAAATGGTTAGCCAGTTAGCAAGTTAGTATCTCGAGGCCGCCTGCTTACTCAAAGTGGTAAAACTGTAAATGTAAGAATTGGTTCAAATATCGTATTTGAACCAATTCTCACTCACAGGCTGGGATCTAACATATTAAGTTTTACCACACAACTGTAATTTCACCAAAAAAGGCAAACTGTGGGTATACCGTACTATAGGTGTTTATCGCTTCATGGATAACATGAGCTATGTTATGTCATGTTGTTGTTGTAACAATATTGTATACAATAGGTACTCCTACAAGTTACTGTTTTTATACACGCGTGGTCTATTCTTTACCAAGTCCTTTGTCGAGGCAATATCGAATAGCGAGTTTCTTCGTGGTTTGTTTTGTATCCACGTGGCGAGGCGCGTCGGTTCACAGGGTGCTTTTTTATTTGTGCTAGGTATTTGTAACGAGAACCTTTGATAAAAGAGCGCTCTGTTTTTGTTTGAATGTTTTTAACTTGTATTTTTGCTGTAGGCACTAGGTTTGTTTAAGAGGATGATGTTTTTGGCGTTGATAATAATGTTGTGGGTAGTAAAAATAAAAACGATAGGGTTTTTCACAATGAAGAGACAAAAATTGCAAACTGCACCATTTCCTCACTTCACATTTTTCTAAAAAACAGGCAGAAAAAGACAGACAACATCGTTCTAGCCCAAATAAAGAATGGGCAATTCTTATATTTTTGGATAATGGACCAAAAAAATAAAATTTACTTAACGAAAACTTCTCTGCAAACACAGCAAATAAAACATTTTGCTCAAACATAATTCTGTAACTGGAAAACACATCAAAACCATATACATTAAAAGCAACCAAAAAAGATGAACTAGCCGGAAGGATCGTTATAATAACAACAGCACGCCCCAACCATCAATCGCTTGCTGGACCAGTAAATGAAAATGAAGGTTCAGTCAAAAGGTTGGATCTAGTACCGCAGTTCCGTATACAGACATGACTTTTATAGAAGAGGAAAAATAATAAAATTACCAGTTCGAAGATAATATATGATATCTTCAAATAAATTTGTATTTCATCGTTTAGGTACATCTGAAAGCACATGCAATGATACCGATCAGCTCTTCTGTACATGGTGTGACTGAATTTTCAAGACCAAAATTTGGTTTTGCTAGTCGAAGGAGAGCTCACAAAGGAAAAAAAAAGAAAATATAATATAGTCTGGGTCGCTGTCACCGCCCTGTGGAAGAGGACTATATATACAAACTGCAAAAAAAAAATGGGCCTTCTCATTATTGTTATAGAATACTGCCATAATCACCACGGTTGATAAATAGATAGAACTTTTTGGCGCAAGGTTACTAAGTGTTTTTCTCAATAATTCCTTGTTTATGTGTATTAATCTCACTGAGCCTTCCTCAGTCTATCGTTCAATAAAGGTTTTTTCAAAGGAAGGTAGAGGAAAGTAGAAATGCCGCATATTTTCTATTAAATGCTGAATGGATGTGATAAAGGTGACTTGTAATTTGACGTATTCTATTTGCACAATTAGGATCCCATAAAGTCTAGGCAAATATTCATGGAATTCGAGAAAAACCAATTTATATGTATGGGAGCCCACTTAAATATTTATTTTATTCTGTTTTTTAGTATTTGTGGTTATAGCGGCAACATAAATACATCATCTGTGGAAATTTCAACTGTTTAAATATCACGGTTCATGAGATACAGCCTGGTGACAGATGGACGGACGGAGGGACGGACAGCGGAGCGGGAGTAATAGGGTTCTTTTTTACCCTTTGGGTACGGAACCTTAAAAAATGTGTGATAATTGAATTAACAAACTGGTTCATTTTGTTTATTGTATGACACATCTCATCTCATTTTAATAAAACACACACTTCTAAACTCCACGCTAGTAATTGCCATGTCCTGTATTGCCATGTTTTGGCATTTAGTGGCATCACATATGCTCCTTTGGCTTTTAGTCCACGTCCAAGCCTAAACATAGTTTTTGCGTCCAATCTGCCTGTTGCTCGGCTAGTGCTACATTTTTTGCGATGTCACTCACCACAAATGTTCAGCGTTGTTCCGGGAGTAAATTATGAGCTAAGAGGATTTTTTACTTCATTGTCACTGGATTTTAAATTTTACGAGCTTTGTAAAATGAGGTTTTAATTGTTGACGTACATTTTTTTATAAAGATGGCTTAGTTTTGGTGTGACAGGAAAGATATTAACATGTTAAATTTATGAATTAAATGTTCACTTTGGGATGTAACAGATGATATTTGAAAACAGTGATATATGTCTCAAAATTAGCACTCTTAAATTGCATAAGTCTTGCCACAAGTCAGTATTCAGTCCGCAGCAGTCGAATTAACGAAATATACTACTCCCGTTTATAGAAAAAAAAACTTACGACTGGAACCGAGTAAACGCGACTCAGTGTCACCGACCCTAGCGTGATGTTAGAGTTTCATTCACTGTTCAGAAACAGGGCAAAATGCGTCTGAAAAAGTGTTCACGTCAAAACTCGTCAAACGTTGTAATCCCAAAAATGCTTTCAATCATAACTACAAACCTGAAAACAAAACTATAGCTTCAACGAGTGATCCCAAAAAGCGAATAGTTCTCGATCCGCTCTCCACTTCGTAAAGTTTAATTGCAACAGTTCGTTTTTTTTCGTTTCTCGTGGCTTCGCTCCATAGAAGTTTCCAAAACTGTTTCGGCCATACTATCGTGATGGTTTCCGCTTCTGCCACTTAAACTTCACTATGTCGGAAAATAATTGAGATCTATTAAGGCTACAGCAGACAAAATACTTTTAAAATTGGCGATTTGCGATTTAAAGTTGATTTTGAAGCTCGATATATCAACTGAACATAAACATAACTTTGGATGCCAGACACAACAAATTTAGTGAGCTTTTGATTTTGTGATCTTTCTGCCGAACACGGCTCGTTACTCATTTTTTTTACCACGGCTAAACGCAAACAGTTTTATTACAAAATAAGGTTTTCAGGCATGGTTTAGATTCAGAAACTGGCTTATAAGAACCTAGGTATTATAAATCGAACGAAACAAAGCTGAAAATTTAGTACGGTAAGTACATTAAGAACTTTACATACACCTTCTTCATAAGGGGATAGACAGAAGGAGAACTTTACATAGGACGGAATAACGAAAGAAAGGCTCAGGCTAAAGCATGATCTTATATAAGATGAAATGAGTAGCCAATACGCGATGCAACAATGATGCAGTCTCAAAAAGTCGCTGATCCTAAAAGCATCGTGTCTGTTCTACCCCTTAAACCGAATCATTATTTTGTTGTTATGCGCTTAAAATTTTAAGGCTCGTCTTAATTTTGAGTGCGGTGTTGCCTGATTGTTGTTGAGTTTCAGAGCTATTATTTTGCTGTCAAAATGTTGCGGAGTTGTGCTTGTTATGTTTAAAAGTCTGGTATTGATGTTTAATTTGTTGAGTCGTTTGAGATTATTATCGTGGTTTTATAGAGATTTGATTATTATGTTGGGTCTGAACAAGTACACTTTGGAATTATTTGTTTTTAAACTGTAGGCAGTCTATGAATCCCAAAAGTTACAGTGATTACGATTTTTATTTTTTATTTGTGATGTTTTTGATGTTTTAAGCCAAAATTGTTTGGGAAACTACCTTTTTCCGCATTGGAAATTGTATAGGTGTTTTCTTTTTTCACCTCTTTCCTACAATTTGTAGATTTAAAAAACCGCACACAACCACACTATATTAATAGTCACGTTCCAAAAATACATCACCTACAACTAATACTATATTGGACAGAGACATATTGGTAGCTGTGACACTTACTCACGACATTCTTCCCCTCAATCAAGTTTTACGACGTGCGGTGAACGAGGCAGCTGACACCAGTAGGGTGTCTTTCACGTAATATATAGACACAGAAGGCCGGCTTCATACAACGAGTGAAAACACGCGCACGCACACACAGGCGCGTAAAAAAAGAGAGAAAGAGAAAATATTTATTTTCACTCGCACAGGAAGATCACAAACCATACACTCATAGTTTTTTTTTTTTAATCTATAAAAATAAAGTAAAAAAAAAAAAAAAACAATAAGTCCTGTACGAGGTCAAATGGCTCCTAGTATTATATTATTAGTATTAAAAAAAAGAATTGCGGCGATCTCAAATGCTAGTAGCGAGTGCGCTTACACTCCCTGCCCGTATACGTGTGTCTATGTTGTGTGCGTTTGGCTCGTTGTATGGACCCGGCCTTCTGTTTCTATCTATTTTGTGATTATTGTGTCACTGGAATAGTCTCCATTCATTCTGGATAGCTGATGCTGTGTATGGTTCTGTTAGGTGAGTAGAACTACTGTACTGTCGTTTATTGGGTTGTTATTGGCGTAGTTAAAGATTGTAATGATGTTAATATACTCGGAGGTGGTGGAAATGTGTTCAGTCATTTCGGGTACCATATCTGTTCTTATAGTTTGATTTCTATGTAGATACGTAACGTTCATGTAGAAATGGAAGTATTCAAATATGACATAATACAGTCTGTAAAGCCACAAATAAAAAGTTGGTAAATTATACAGCATACAACGAATACAATCCAAATAGGTATCAAAAGACGTTAAGATCGTCTTTTGATTCCTATTTGGATTTTATTCGAATGATTTAATATTTCATGAAAGCTCAAATCCATTGCTAATACTTAAGTACAGTGTGTACTTTTTTCTGCAAAATATATCAAACTAAAGAGCCTCATTAAATATACAAAATAATGTCCTTCCTCAAACGAAATGTAATGTTACCTGTTCCATAACAAAATAAATTAAATACTTAACACGTACGTTTGCAGAGAACACCTTCGGTTTGTGTACGTTTATAGGGTTAGGTAAGGGCAGTGGTTTTACCGAGCTTTCCTGATGCTATTTGTCCCTTCGCCCTTAATAATAGTGGCTAAAGTATACGCGACAGCGATTCGATTTTATATTAGTAGCTATATTTTTACTATTTGCAACCGGATCACCCTCAAACTCAAAGCATTACATATTTCATTTAAGCAATTTACAGACTTTTCAATTGTCAAGGAGTCGGTCAGTTAGAAATATGAAGCCAGCTGCCCATTCCAAAGCCTACCTACCTAACTACCTATGGAGACGACCGGGCAAGAACTTCCTTGGACACTCTTTTAAATTATATAATTACAAAAATATTAGTTACATCATTAATGTTGAATTTATAATTAAAGTATGTGAGAACGATGTAAAAAAGACGTACACGTGAAAAGCGTCAAAATCCATATAACACTACTTGCTATGTAAATATCAGTGACAGGAAGTTATTAAAACATCCTCAATATAAACTAAGTGGAAAAAAATCGTATTAATGAAGCTAACTCAAAAACTGCCCAAGCAACGTTAATACAATTTATATGGGAGCACCCCTGAGGCATATCTCATCCATTAAAAAGAATTTTGCAAATCCGGCTATATAAGACGAAGTTATGCCCGAACATAGATAAAAAAAAATATAAACATCCAAATTGAGAACCTTTTTTTTGAAGTCGGTTAAAAATAAGCCATCTGGTAATTTAAGTATCTGGGCCACTGGGTCACTGATGATCTTAAAGATAATTGTGATATTGAAAGGGAACGTAGGTCGCTGGCTGTCCGCTGTAACATGCTGGCCCGTAGGTTTGCACGTTGTATGAGGCCAGTTAAAGTAACGCTTTTCAAAGCTTATTGTCAGTCATTCTACACGTGCAGCCTGTGGGTCAACTTCACTCAGCGGACATACAGCGACTTACGTGTTCAATATAATAATGCACTCAGAGTGCTGCTGCGGCTGCCGTGGCGTAGTAGTGCGTCGGGGATGTTTGCAGATAATAATATTGATGGTTTTGCCGCACTTATTAGAAACAGATGTGCATCCCTGATGACTCGTGTTCGCGGCAGCACCAACTGTATTCTCAGTGTGTTCACAGATCGGTGGGAGTCCCCGATGCTGCGGAGGTGGATGCGGCTCCACGCTGAATTTTAATTGTGTATTTTTATCTGTGTATGTAACCTACTAACACTAGAAGTTAAGAAAAAAATTGACTAACCTTATGGTCTCCGGTCTGAAATAAAAACTTTCTATTCTATTCTATTCTATTCTATTTAATAAATCTGGTATTATGACGATAAAATAATGTCACATTTATTTTGAATCGAATTCCTTCAATAATTTTATGAATATGGTTTTTGTTGATTTGTTTTTTAAATCATTGAATAATAAAACGGGTATGGGAAGATGGCGTGAGTTTATGTATGTATATATACATTTCTAGTGCTGCATTTTGCTTCATTGTTACTGATATGTTGTTTTGAATACAAAGGAAACCAATATTGTTCTTTCCAACAAGGTTAAAGCTGACATTCCTGAATGAATTTGTGCAGAATAAACCATTTGCTTTCTTTTTTATTTCTTCCTGATTTACATATATTCTGTCTGTTGTAAGGAAACAGTTTATTGGAACGAAGTTCTTTGACGTGGCTTGCGGAAGGAGTTGACCGGTAGAAATTGTTGCGTAATGATAAGTTTTATGCCCCCTCCATGCGATTTTCCCTCTCTCTCTCTCTCTCTGTCTCTTTCTATTATGTACGAGTGTCCGTGTGCGTGCGAGTACATTATTACTGATGGGTGTCCCCCGACCGCACACGTTTTTGTACTGAATACATTTACTGTTATTGGTTGCGTTTCGATGTCCCGTCCCTGCCAACCTGTATAGCCGTCATCTCAGCAGTCATCCTTTATTACAACTAGAACTGTTAAGCCAATAGTTATAGAATAGGCGATGAATGGGTAGAGTCATCATCAGTTTTACAACTATGGCCCTAAAGCCAATAGTAGAAGTATCAGATGGATGGATAGGGCCAATTTATGAAGCATTACCACTGAGATCAATGGGGTGGACAAGTTTGTAATCGTTCTACGGATAGACACTTGATACCTGCTTCAGCTTACATCTTATGCCTGTCAATATTCCGATTAGTCCGTTCCACATTGTCCATTTTAAGGTCAATTCACTGAACCCATTTCGTTGGGTGAATTTGCACAATGAGCTGTGCTCAAATTGATGTATTTTTGAGCCGCCTGGATTTTATTGTATTCTCTTATGTATTCTGGCTGAGTGGTTACATTAAATGGTTTTGGTAAGGGAAGTTTTGATTCCATTACAATAAGTTAGAATTAAAATAATTTCTTTATTGCGACAGTTATCTACTACAAATGCTAAAACGTACGGAATGAGTATACAAAATTAAATTAGATTGTGAGACTTCATATGCGTACCTGATATTTTTTTATATACAATGTGTATTGTTTAACTCAATAAGAGCACATTATAAAAGTAGTTTGTTCAGAATAGTTTAGATACTGAATTGATTTCTGTAATTTTTAATATTTTAAGTATTTTTTTTATCCCAAACATCTCTTAACCGTGAATAACAGTAACACTTCCACTGTGCAGTCAAAAGAAACCCCAATTTTAACACGTCATCAATAAAAACACTTCCTAAAAACGCTTAAAACAAAACACTTATCTATATACAGTAAAAACACCTATTTATCAATCGGGCGCAAACAACAAACATGTTTTGAAAGGTTTTGTAAAGAAACCGAATCTAATGTATGGCTGAAAAATAATTTCGAGGACTTTTGCCGCTAAAAATGTTCGCAGTTTTGTAAAAACAAGCCTCAAAAATTAATTGCTCTGAGATCTTGAAACGTTTTACTTCGTTAGTGAATTAAATGGCGGAATTTATTTAAGAAATGTTTGAAAATTGTAGTATTTAACTTAAGATATTTTTTCTGGTAAAATCTTGTATTTATCATTTGATTAAATATGTATTTATTTATGTAAGTATTAACTAACTATTTACCCTAGGTACCAAATTAAAAGACTAGATAACTAAATATATAAATAAATACAACAACAAAAGGATTTAGGCGTCGAAGTACTCGTCCGCATCGCTGTCATCCGGAAACGTGCCCAGAAGACTGCGTTTCGACCCCAAACGGCTCTTAAATATTATGCTTTTAATTAAAACTGAGGACATTGTCGTGATTGATTCGAAAAAGCATAACTTCTCGAAAATGCTTTTATTACTTTATTTGAGAAAAAATGTTTACAAAATCAATAAAGAATAACATAAGTATAGTAATATATATAATCCTTTAAGTGAAGGAGTACACCTACGTAATACCTGATGTTGCCCTTTATTTATGTGTCATGTATAAGTAAATATAATATCTTTTGTTGGACATCCTATAAGTACTTTAACATTACTAAAGGTGAATTTCACCATTACACTGATGGCACTTACAGCTCTTGAACTTGGTATAGGTGTGCCGATCGCATTCAGTTTCATTGGTGGAATTCGTCTCTGGGTTGTTCATTCACACAATCATAATACGAGTAGTCTTCATCATTACATATGTTGGTGCATAATATTTATTTATTTATTTATTTATCCTCACACTAGAACGTCATTCAGCAATTACACCAGCGGAGCAAAAAAAAAACTTCATATGCTGGTTTCCATCCATCCTGTGCGCGGTGGACATAAATATAATAATATAATCTGCCTTACTAAGCTACTAATCAGATTGTGGTTAGAGTTGGCTATGGTATCTACCCGGAGAAGTTAAAAACTTTGCAAATCCAGCTGGAGGGACAAGTAGTAAGAAACTACTCCGGTCTATCCCAAATTCCTTACCAGCCGAGAGAAGTAAGTGAACCTTCTACAAAATTTAAAATATAAAGCAAAAAAATAACCTTATCTGTACGGTTCTTAAAATCAAATTATAAATCCAAACCAAACGGAATCAACGTAGCATGTCTTCAAAAAATATTAAAAAAATATCCCGAAGCGCTTCTTTTAAATAGTATCACAGTAATATTCCCGAGACTTGAATACAGCTGGAATTGCGCCAACTCACTCGAAAAATAGACAGGGACTTTGTGCAGGAAAAAAATAAAAACAAAAAGGAGTTAAGTATCACTTTTTAGACAGAAATTGAGTTAAACGACGGGCGTTTTAGCACACTATGGTGATAATTCTACTTTTACACAGCCCCGTTGTCACTTTAACTGCCCCGTTGGTCTCGTGGTCACTAGCGCGACTGCTGAGCGTGGGCTCCTGGGTTCGATTCCCGGGTTGGACAAAGTGTTATTGAATTTTTCCATTAAGAATTTCTTAGTAACAGTCCGCAGTTTGGAAGTTGGCGGTGTGATACCCCGTGCCTCGGAAAGCCCGTTAAGCCGTTGGTCCTGCGCCTGATCTCTCTCAAGTCGTGTCGGATTGCCGCCCCATCGGACTATGAGATTGAGGGAAGAGGGAGTGCACCTGTGTCTGCGCTCACACGCCTGCACTGAAATGTCTCCCGCTCCGAAGGCTAGTCTCCGTTGAGTTTGGCCGCCTTGGCCGAAATACAGTCTGGAGGCCTTCATTTATTTACTTTTACACAGGCTGTACTTTCGCAAAGTTCTTAGCAAGATTTGCAGGAAAAGATTGCTTGATTTTATTAACTTGACATAATAGTCCTCTTCACCGTATCCGGCGACAGCGACCCAAGAATACGTTTCTTTTCTTTTGTGAGCTCTCTAATGACTGGCTAAGGTGTATATATCACTTGCTTTACAAGGTCTGTTTTATTTTTGCACTTAAAAAGAACATGTTTAAGGATTTCTTCCGAAAATATTTTTTTTCGCTATTTAATATAAAGCGCAAAATAAACATTTTCGGTAATTGTTCTTTTTCGATGTATACAAGGTATATCTATTCATATACGAAAACTCTTCAGGGGTCATTGTATTCATCATTACGAACAACTTTTACTATGGGACCAAGCCTGAAATCGCGAAAAAAGTCAGCTGTACCCTCCATTTTGACGAGTATGCAAACATAAATGTCTCCCAATGACCCCCTCAGATATTTCTTGTATGAATTAGCTGGGTTTTGTTTTGTTTCATTTTGCATTGTCTTATTTTGTTTTATTTTATTTTGTATTCTTTTCTACTAATTTAGTCTCAATATTGTATTAAATAAGGGAAGTAGCGAGTCAACCCCAACACAAGTGTCTCTGATTACTTACTGGGGCTGTATCAACTTATGTATAGAATGTAGCATTTGAGACACAATAAACATTTGAATTTTGAATTTTGAATAGATATACCTTATATACCGCTTATGTTGCACCTGCCATGTTTTGTCTCTGTCCGGCCCTTAGAGTGTTCAGGGCCGGTTGTTTGAAACGGTTGGTTAACGTATGTATATGACGTAAGTCAAGGCCATAATTTTGTAATTTTAATTTTACGATACTTAGCGCTATTTTTGACGTATACGCGTAGGTACGTCAAGTGGACGTGAAACAACCCGCCCTAAGGTTGACCGGTAGAAAATGCCTCAGACATTAAGTCCGCCTTTGTACGGTATCTTTTTTACCAGTGCATAAAGTTTTAATAAAGTAAATACATATATTATATGAACCTTATATTTATTTTGCAGCACTTATTTTTTAATTATTTATTCCTTTATTTCAGGCAACTAGGGCCCATAGAAAGTAAAATACATACTATTGCAAACTTAAGAATACTTATAAAGTAATACATAAATAAAAATGACAATACAATACTCCGAAGTCTACCGAAGCATTAAAGGTAATGGTTGAACTCAATGGTGTTTATAAACGACTTTGACTGTAAATTCAATACACATGTGCCTTTAAAAGGAAATAAGTGGCGCTTCATACATACAAATTGGTGAAAATGGGTACAGTTCTGGGCATAACTGTACAGTCGAGATGGCCTAGGGTAGAACTGAGTTTCTATGTATAGAATAAGACGTCTTCCGATCTATTCTGCAAAATAAAAAAAAAAAACAACCGTGAACATTTTTGTGAAGTAAGTTAGAAGTGAACTGTCATCCTACCTTATGCTGGAGATTGCTCACTTCAAACTCACTTATTTATGTATTTATATAACCATTGCTCGCTGTACTTTCAGTAAACAGCAAAGCGCACAGCAAGCCAACAACATAAGATTTTACTAAAAAAACTTCACGTAAACATTAAACATCGATTTACTGCTATAAATTTGTCACCTAGTTAGAGGGGCTTGTGGCTCAGTAATAGCTGCCGCACGGTTCGATTGATCAGGTAAAACTACGCTTGCCATGGTTGTTCCATGGCTGGGTGACCATCTGTACATACAAAGACCTCTCCATGCCTCGGAAAGCACGTTAAGCAGTTGGTCCTGGCTGTCATTCGTGGATCTTTGAAAGTCATTACAGGTGGTCAAAGCCCGAAAGTCTAGCAATCAGTCAAGGGGTATCGTATTACCCAGTCACTGGGTGGTGGGGGTCAAATAGGCCGTCACTCCAAGTAAAATACTGGTATTCAGCTGCACCCGGTTACACTGGAAGCCGACCGCTACATAGTTGGGAAAAGGCTAAGCAGACGATGATGAAATAAATATGTCACCTAAGTTTTATTTATTTATTTATTTACTGCTTTCACAGAATAGCACGTCAGTTGGGTTTGTTATCAAAGACGTTGTAGCCTACTGTACTAACTCGGTTCGGAATGAGACCTATGTAAGTGAGAATGAAATGTAACAGAATGTTATGTTAATAACATGCTGTGATTACTTCTTGGAAACGATTAGCTAACTTCGGTATGTATACAAAAAATAATACATCACTTTAAACCGACTATATCTGACTGAGCAATTACTGTCTCATCATCATCTGCCTAGCCTTTTCTCAACTATGTTGGGTTCGGCTTTCAGTCTACCACGCTGCAGCTGAATACCAGTATTTTACGTGCAGGACGCACGGAGGGGTCTCGATATGTAATGGATGGGCACCCATCCATGGACTGGCCTCGGCAAGTGTATCTTGACCATCGATCGACCCATACGGCTGTAATAATTTAGCCTCAAACTCCAGAACTGAGCAACTGTCTACAGACTAATACTTAAATGATTTTATTCTTATTCGATGGTTTCTAATTAAATAAATAAATAAATCCCTGGACATTTCACACAGCACCATTTGTCCCAAGCTAAGCAACCTAATGCTTGTGTTATGGTAAATAATAATTGGGTCTTACGCTCGATTATCTTTCGCTTTTAGGAGTTTAGATGTCTGTTGACTTTTTCATGAAGAAGTTAGTGTGCATACACATGAGCAACACGCGTCGACGACAGAGGCAACTGCAATCGCCGGTGCGTCGATGGCTACCGTCAACACGCGTTGACGGCTGTTATTGCAGCTTCTGTCGCCTCTGTCGTCGACGCGTGTTGCTCGTGTGTATGCATACTATCATGTGTGACCACACTTTACCTCTAGGATGGCGTCATTCTAGATTTTCTTTTGAATTCCAAAACGTATGTCATCCGCTAGCTACGTGGTGACATCTAAAAATAAATGGTAGTACTTTTGTCTATTTTGGGCTTACAACGAAAATATTAGGTGAATCAAATATAAACAGGACTTTTTTATTACTGGTCGCTGAGTGAAGTGACGCGCTTGGTGCTGTTGTATGTGTTAGGGGGGATCATCTAGGGGAGGGGGGTATACTGCTCTGGCTCACTTTAGTTTATTGCGCGCCAGTAGCATCATGTATGAGCAGGAGGTATATAAGTCTGTTGAGCAACGACTTATCATAATTTTTTTAACACGGGATGGCATAAAACCTTCCGAAATTTTGCATCCATTGACTCTACAGTTCGTTAAGAATACGCTTTCAAGAACTCAAGTGAAGGAATGGCACAAAAAAAAATTCAAGTGGAGGACGCCGTTTTCACACTGACCAGATAGTGGAATCATTTGTGTGCAATTGGTTAAAAGCACGACCGACTACATTCTTCGATACTGGCATCAAGAAACATCCCCTGCGCTGGGAAAAATGTGTTAATATAAGGGTAGATTATGTAGAAAAATAAAATATATTCCTTTTTTTTTACGAGTATAATAATGCGTGCGTATTTTTTTTTTACTTAAGTCCGGTTTATATTTGATCCACCCACGTACTTAGGTTGTTATCACATGGCCAATGAAAATTATTGTCCTGCACAATCAAAGACAATTGAAATTTGTTTCCTTTTAGTTCCCAGTTTCTCCAGAAATTGTTCATCTGTACAATTGTCGCTAAGGTTCACTATTCACTGCAGCGTAATAAATGTTCAAAGGTGCTAAGTTTAGTTTAGAGTCTAACTTAGCTTTTTGCTGGATGTTCTGCTCTAATTGAATTTTCTGTTGAGAAGTCTTTCCAAGAAATATTCCAGTGCAATACTGATGAAGATGAGACTGATAGCATTATTTCGTTTCTCTGCAAAGTCAAATGACCATAAGACTCTTTAATTAGCTTAAAGTTTCTTGGCGTTTGTTAAGCTGCATTATAAAAACAATTGTAGGTATATGTGGAATTGGTTCATTAGTTGTAGTGATAAAATTACTGTAGGGGACTATCAGGAAAACGACAATAAAGAAAAAGTTCAAAACTTGACGCTAATTTATAAATATCCTAGAGGAAGTTTATCAGCTAACACATTCTCCCCTTTTAACGACTATTTTACCGTACATTTTTGACGTTTGAACGTCACGTAACTAACTTAAATCATCGTTTATACATAAATCCCTTAATTTTAAAATAGCAAACATTCAATTCCATTACACTTCAATGCACAAAAACCGTAACCAGCTGGCAAAACGCTACACAGCAATGTACGACAAACACACGTGAGAAAAAACCGTTCATGCGAAAGCCTAGCCGAATATGAGCGAGAAACTCAATTACGCCAACATGGCCTCCTAAGAGATATGTCAGCGTTTTTATTTAACTTTACCCGTGTCTTACATAAATATAAGAAGCTTAGGACGGTCTCAGGATCGTATGTACGAATGTAACTGCACAATTTGTGGAAAGGATATTTTTTTGTTGTTTTATTTTTGGGTGTACCTAAGTGATTTTCTGAGTACAGCCGGTCGATTCTGTAAAAATCTCACCGTGAAAACATGCATGGAGTGAGCTGTCAGTGTCATCCCACTGATGCTAGGGATTGACCAAGCATACATTTACAATCGTAATCGAGATTTTAATAATATTTTTATGCTAATTCTATTGATCATTTAATATAATTTCAACGCTATTATTTTCGTAAAATAAAACATTACTATTTTGTGGGTAGAATAGTGTAGTCAGAATCTCAATGTTGCTTTTATTTTTCTTTTTTCCTAGACTTGTTCTTATAGCCTACGGCGCGAGCGCTTTATGCACGAACAATAAATAAAATAAAACATTTACGTTTAAGACAACTACTTGACTGATGAAAATGCGCATCGATATTGTTTATTATTATGAGCAATTTGTAGATCGAGTCTAGTGAAGACTGTGACGATTTTCAGCGTTGTTACTAATCCAAATCTAGAATAGATAACCGAGTGTGTCAACTCATCGAGTGCTAAGGGTGTGCCTGGCTGACGGACCATAGATTTTAATACCACGTAGTTTGTGTGGCGTGATCACTTCACCCGATTCACGAAATGTCGTGAATCGGGTCTATAGTCTTAAAATATGTCAAGTAACTTTTGAAGGCCACGGTATATTGTTCTGTGTGCCTTTTATTTTGTGCTAATTAAATGTATTTTCTTTCTTTATAATTATGATACAGTAAACATTTGAACTAGTAGCGGGCTGACAGTCCAACACTTAATTTCTTTAACACAACATTCTGCAGAACCATGTGTTAAAACCATTGTCATATTGATGATTTTTTCTTCGACATTATTTTATTGTTTTCCTATAGGTTAGCAAATACAAAATATATATTTTTTTAAATCACGTAAAGATGCAGCCCCAATACTAATTGTAGTGAAAAAATTAGTGCACGATTTTAAAAAGCATTATTTTAACCATGCCAAAGTATATTTAAAACTGAGTCAATTTTTCCAACACATTATTGCAGTACTTCGACCGTGTGAATGTGCCTAAACACTCAGTCCCGAACAAACAAAGCCGGTTCCAACCCGGTTTTATTTGGCACTCCAAGGTCGTGATCTACATAATACATGAAACTCAATCTCGGCAGGTTTTGCGTTTTACAGTCTAATGAAATATTGATCCAAATTGAGAAGATTTTATTGTGCAGCCTCGCAAGATTTTGGTCGTTACCTTTTTATGGAAGGTGAGGAAGCAATTAAGGGCTTAATGCGGTAAGTGGCTATGAAAATGCTACTGGTTTGAGTATCAATTCAAATGTTCTGGATTAAGGCTAAACAAATAAACATGGAAATTTAAAAACCGTGACTTCACGCAAAATTCGGGAGATATTTACATAAGTCAAGATCTACTGATCGGCTGCGTAAATTAATATTTACTACAAAATTATACTCGGACTGTTAAAAAAAAGAAAATCACCAGTAATATACATTACCAAATGTTTTTTTCTGTACCACAGCAGTCTGCAAGTCATTTCCACTTAACGTTAGAATCATAATTATGACAACGCGATCTATCCTTTCAAAATCTCACCGTGAAAATTAAGTGAAGTGAGCTTGAAGCGAGCTGTCATTCTACCTAGTGATAGGGATTGACACTATTGCTAGCTTACTTCACCTAGGTTTTCACGGTCACATTTGTACAGAATATATCGCCCGTGTGTGTTGTGTGACTGATGCACTGTGTCAATACTTTAAAAAAAAAATTCAATTGTAACTAAGCTTTTATGAAGAGACGAGGCTTGTAGCTAAGTAATAACAGCCACACGGGTCGATCGATCAGGCTAAGCTACGCTTGCCGCAGTTGGCCTTTGGATGGGTGATCATCTTTACATACCAGGACCCATTCTTGCCTCGGAAAGCACGTTAAGCCCAACGACTTAACGTGCTTTCTCGGTTGTCAATCGTGGATCTTTGCCAGTCGTTACGTGTCCCGAAAATCTGGCAACCAGTCTTACTAAGTGGTATTGTATTAACCAGTAACTGGGTTGTGGAGGTCAGTTAGGCAGTCGCTCCATGTGAAGTACTGGAATTGAACTGCATTTGGTTAGACTGGAAAGCCGATCCCTACACAGTTGGGAAAAGGCTAGGCAGATGATGAGTAACTAAGCTATTATAATAACATAAATATGAAACCATATAGCAACAAAATGACTTCTATATAATGCATATTCTTCAAACCCCTTTTACATTAAAAGAAAAAGCTTCAAAACACAAAAATTTATAGGACGTGTTTCCCCAGAAGATGATAGTAAAAAAGGTTACAAAGTAGATTCTCATACGAATCATTAGCTGGGAAAAAGTGCAGTTGGAGAGCGGTCGGGTCGAGTGGCGTGGTGACTGTGTTTTTTAAATGTAGGGACAAATCGTGTAATTACGTAATGTTGTTTTTTTATTGTTAAGTATTTTTGAATGTGTAGTATTGGGTAATGGGACATCAGCAGAGTAATGGGCAACTCTCGTGATTTTAAGAACCTGACTTCTCTGATTTTTCAAAATTTTTGACAAGTTTTTGACATTGATTGTCGCTGAGATGAGATTGCGAATAGATTTAAAACATTTTTAATTACGAGAATTGGCCTTCAGATTGTTTAAAGACACATTATTTATACAAGTTTTAACTTAAATAACGCACAACCTCATAAGGGTTCATTGTACTTATTATTATGAACAGCTTTCACTATGGGACCAAAACAGAAAGCGTGAAAAAAAGTCAGCTGTTCCATACATTTTGACCAATTATGCAAGCATTTTAGGGAACAGCTGTTTTTTTCGCACTTTCAGGTTTGGTCTAATAGCAAAAGTTGTTCATAATGATGAGTACAATTACCCCTTAAGAGGTTGTGCTTTATTTAAGTTACACCTTGTATACTTAAGCTTTGTGACGTCACTTTAAATTGAATATAGCCCCCTCTAGAGGACATAAAGTAATGAACTAAAAATAAACTGGGTATACTCTAAATATCACTAAGAATATGTATTAAATACATTAAAATATATTACTCGTAAGTTGTTTATTTAATAGACGATGAATAGTTTGTACATAACAATTTCATATTTCGTACTTGTTAGAGCATGATTTTTCAGCATAGTTGGGTTTTAAAATACTTTTTATCTTCTAGAAGAAATATTCTCAAGTATCACGTCTTTGCCCGATCTAGAGAGAAAACTTTACAACCTCGGAAAATGTCCCGCATAATAAAAAAAACATGGCGCCTCCAACATGAGGCTCGTTCACGTCGTTAGGACAAGTTAGCGACACGACGAGATACGTGACGCGTCTGAGATTTAAACAGGCACACTATCACGCTTGTAACTTTTAGGGTATGAAAGTTTTTGTAGGCCTTTGGATATTTAATCGTGGTCTGTTAAGTATTTCGACTATCAAGTGCGATGACGGAAAAATGTGAAAATATAATCAGCCTGTAATATTCCCACTGCTGGAGTACAGGCCAGGTGCTGGAGACTCTGTGAGAGGAAAAAATGAGGAAGTTAAAATATGCTGTGTGCTTATGGTTTTCAGAAAAGACAAATTGAGTTGAGAAACTGTTTTGAAAACCTTTTAAACAGTATCTAGGAACACCGAGGTGACCTGAAACCAAACTATTTTTAAGCAATTCAGAACAGCAGTAGAACTGCAGAACTGAACTGCTGAACTGTAGAACTGTAGAGTTGCAGTCAGTAGAACTTAAATCAAACTAGTTTTTTACTTAATACATAATTATGAAAGTACATAAGGTAATAGTTTAAAATTTTTGTATGTCTGTCTGTTTGTTCCAGTTAATCTTCGAAACAAATGGGTAATTTTTAACGGGACTTTCACTGCCACATAGCTGATGTTATAAGACGTAACTTAGGCTTTTATTTGAGAAAAAGAATTAGGGTTCCGTGCAAAAAAAAAATACAACCCATAAAATCTAATTTGTTTAGCGACATGCACGCGAACGGAAGCCGTGGGCACAGCTAGTGCCGAATAATAATAAAAAAAAACTATTATCCTCTTCCAAGATACGAAGAGTATGTTTTGTAAACAAAGTCGGTAAGTTCCTGGAGTATATTTGCAACGTCTACAGCTGCTATAGAGCGAAGTAAGCGAGCGATAACGGCTACTCTAGCAGGAAGCAATAATGTGCGCTTGGGATACAGAACCGCGCTTTTTATTTTTACATTACAGTTAGCTCTTGAATTAGTGACGCAGTATTGTCATTTATTTTTAATGTGATCAATACCTAATTTTCAATTTTTATAAAATTATGACGATATATATGGATCTTTGACAGTCGTTACGGGTAGTCAGAAGCCCGAAAGTCTGACAACCAGTCTTACCTAGGGGTATCGTATAACTCAGTAACTGGGTTGTGGAGGTCAGATAGGCAGTCGCTCCATGTAAAATACTGGTATTCAGCTGCATCCGGTTAGACTGGAAGCCGACCCCAACATAGTTGGGAAAAGGCTAGGCAGATGATGATAAAATTATGACGATAACTGTTTTTAAGAAGTTTAGACAATGGTCCGGGGTCGGGAGGTTGAGGATGAGGAACAATCATTATTATGTGAATAGCTAACGTAGTGTTTTAGTAGACATCACTAATATTATAAAGGCGAAAGTTTGTGAGTGCGTGTGATTGTATGTTTGTTACTTCTTCACGCTCAAACGGCTGAACGGATTTGGATGAAAGGTACACCGATAGATTATACCCGGGATTAATACTTAGGATACTTTTTATCCCGATATTCCCAAGAAATCGATACTTATGCGCGTGAAACCGCGGGGCGCCGCTAGTAAGTAAATAAATAAAATACAATAGAAATATACAGTGAGAGGATATAAATATGTCCTTATTTCCTCTGACCTTCCTAATAATAGCGATAAGAACAATCGCAGGACGAACCATAGTTAAACATAACATAAACGGTTAGCTCTAAAAAGTACCTATACGCCAGCGTACAAAAATCAACGTCTCCAAAATCCTAAACATTGACCGTAAAAATAATTTGGATCAATGTAAGAAAACCCATGACCATAAAATCTCATCTCATCAAAAAATAATTAGGCCTGTACCAAGAATTTATATCTTTACAAAATCCTCATCCCCCTTTTAATAAGCCTTGAACATGAACAAGAATCCAAAGGCAAGAAAATAATTCTCATTTTGCGTGTACCAGTGAAATTGGCCCGCAGTGTACCACTAGAGTTTTGTCTTACAATTTTGCGCCTTCAGTTGCCAGGCTTTTGTTCAGTAGGATGAGAATAGCAATTAAGCCGTCTCATATGAATTAAAATAATCTCACCATTTTTTATATATGCTTAGTCAGAATAATAATGAAAATAATATTGCATTGGGATTGAAGAATTTTAAAATAAGTGTCCTTTAGATTTTAATAGATAATTTTTGTAACATTTACATTTTCTAGTATATCCGACAAGCACCCTTTTGTTTTCTATGATTTTATTATGTCTACATAATTATAATAATTACTCAAATCCTTTCGGCATTTCAAGCATTTTATCCTTTATTAAAAACCAATCTCTAAAATTGAATTATCAATGACCATTGGTACTCCGCCTTTGATTTTTCATAAGACTTCCCTCTGGTGATTTGAAAGGCTTTAGTAGTAATGCGATTACGTTGCCAAATTCATTTATTTAAAGATATCTTGCTTCTATTTCTGCCAACTGTACGGTGATGTGCCTACAGTGCGACTGACTAGACAACGCGTACTTGACACCTGTCAGTTTCATACAAACAAAATATCCCCATATTTATAATCATTGCCTAAAGTAATGATTAGCGACTGTTTAACCAAACATTTTTGACGTTTAAAGATCACTTAACTTTAATCATCGTTTATAAATAAACCTGTGTCTTGCGAATTCGATCTTTATTAGCTACTAGAATGGTCGGACTAACAGGTGTCAGGAACGCATTATTTCGACTGCTGGACTGCACTGTAAAAGGCAACTGCAGGTTGCCTTTTACAGTGCAGTCCACGCGTGTCGTCGACGCGTGTCGCTCGTGTGTATGCACACTTATTTTAAACAACCAATAACAACACTTTTTAGGATCCGAGTATTTACGTAAATCTCTCATTAAAATGTTCTAATAATGAGTTGTAGGTATTGCAATATGCCTAATGATTTAATTTAATGTTTTGTTACTTTGTTTTGTAAAGTCAATTACTTTGTACGAGTATACATACGGAGTGCCAGTATTAGCAAATCCTGCATGTTATTTTTTTTTGACATACAATCTACTTTAAACATATATGCAACCTTTTTTTGGTCACTTTGCCTCATCATCTGCCTAGCCTTTTCCCAACTATGTTGGGGTCGGCTTCCAATCTAACCGAATGCAACTGAATACCAGTATTTTACATGTAGCGACTATTTTTGGTCACTATATCGAATAATGAACTGCCGGTCGATTCTGGAAAAATCTCACCGTGATAACTAAGGTGAAGTGAGCTTAGATTGAGCTGTGAGTCATGCTGATAATAGGGACTGATACTATTGACGACTCACTCCACGCTCACTTCACCCAAGTTTTCACGGTGAGATGGTTACAGAATCGCACGGCTGTTCTCTGACATGTGATTTTTTCCTTCAGAAGCTTGTCACTTATTAGAAAGCCACCACTGCTGACGGGTTGGAAAAAATTATTTCGGTTCTTTACACAAACATTTTCTTTAATGTTGTACCTTTAATCTCACCGCGAGTGATGTGTTGGTGTTTCTTTTGAACTGAAGTATGCTTTCTGTCCTTTTGATTATTCAAAGACTTTCTACATTTTTTTTTATCCAATTTCTTCTCATTGCCATAAGGCAGTCCACTACAAAAATCGGCGAGTCGAGACTCCCGTTGAAGGAGCCATGAATTCCTTTCCTTTTGTTGCCTGGTTTGTATAATACTACTCCTTTTTTGATATAAAAGATTCAGCTTGTTACTCGATTCATATTGTGCGTTATTTGTTTAGGATACGCCTGAGGATTTAGTAAGTCGAGTTTTCGGCTCTACCCTTGCACCATTCTGTTCCTGGCTAAATTACAATGGAAAGTGGGCAGATTCGAGCGAGCTCTTTCATCATACCATAATTTAACTTTTAGTGAGTACTCGATCAGGATTTCGGTACTACTGACAGAGTCACGTCGACACGACGAAACGTCCAGGAGTGGATTTCACAGATAATTTATAGTTTTTTTTTCCTTCTCCTAGTATTCTCGTTTATTCTGATCTAAACAGCATTCCTACGGTTTGATACATTATTACCGGTATATGATATGTTTATGTGCTTGCTAACTGTAAAACACAGAATACTGCAGGTTTAATATCGTTCGTTCTTGGTTTCGATGGCCTAATTACGTGATCGTACGGGAATTTCGGTTGCAACCGCACCTTAACCGTCAAGCAGTCGCGCGGCGTCGAATCGACCGCGATTCGATCGATTTTCGATACATTTATGATGCCAAATTGCTTACAAATCCAAAGAAAATTAGAATATTATTTTGATTTTATAATTTTGTTTATGTCCTAATATAATGATAATGTGATAAATACAAAAAATATTAATTAATTCGTGTTTTAAATCTCTGAAATATCCTATAGGTCTTTTAGGTTACGCGCGACCGCTGGCGTTACAAATGACGGCGCGCCCGCTTGAAGGTTAAACTCGTCACGTAACCCAACTTATTTTAAAAATGTAGAAAGATATATCTATTATTGTACATTTTGATATTATTTTATATTCAGAATGTTTTTAATGAGATAAATATTATACGTGTTCAGTGGCGAAGATAATATTATTGTGTTTTCCTTTTTTTCGCTACAGAAGGTGTCCAAAGTAATGAATAGTGTTGCATGGAATCAAGTTTTTCTAACTTAGCAGACGGAATCAAGTTCCTTTAACTGAGTTGTGCTGCTGGGGAGTTTGTTGCGCCACTTTTTCTTCCCAGAAAAAGCACTAGGAAGTGAAGCGGGCATTTTAAGAGACTGTCTTATGTCATTTTGAAATTCAAAAAGTGCTGATTCTCAGCCAAATTTGAATAAATAACTGTAGATTTTTGATTTAGATTTTGGCATTGAGAAAATCAAAAGATGACTTCAAAGATGATTAAAACCCGTAAAAAATTTTAACTCAGAATGCTGGTTGATGATTTTTAAACACTTGACTTGCGACAGACCTATATACAAATAAATATATAACTCGGACGAAAAATCTTGACACTTAAATAATACATAGAATTATGGGTATGTATATTACTATGTTCAGAAATAAACGGATTATTCATGTACAACAGAGTCCCGTACACAATCCATCATACAGGAGATAGTGTCAAATGTATTTCCCCTTCTAATAAAATATGACGTTGGTTTGTCTGTTTGATTAACAGGAAAGGCTTGTGACATCAGGATGTTAATGTTATTACATTTAATTTGATTGTGTCAGTAATATTATGCTTTTGTGAGCACCACTAGGTATTTAGAAAGAAATGCAAAAAAAAATGCTTTTAATTGTTATGACATTGAAATGAAAGATAAAATAAAAAAGCAAAAAATATTGTATTTCCCCAAAAATAAAACCAGAACCCGGGGCTATGGTAGTTTACGCATAATTCTCACATAAATAAACCTCCCTTTCACTTCTTATCTCGTGCATTTGAGCACCATACACAGAACAACCCTATCCTTCAGTTGAGTTTCTTGAGAAGGGGGTCATGATATCGCATTCAAAGACGTCACTTATTATTAATACTTCCTTGACAATTACTTATTTGACATAATCTTTTTAATATTTTACTAGATAATTCTAATTTGAACTTTCTATTAGTGGCTGTAATGGCAATCATATCATTTGGTTTTTATAGGTTATTATTTTACTTTTTTTTTTTAATTTATTTTGTGAATGTGAGAACGTTGAAGGCCTCTTGTTTGTCTTTTTTTAAAATATTTCATTAAGTACCTGGTACAGACGCCAGCACATCAAGCTAGCTACAATCTGTCATTTTTTTTTAATTTTCAACATTATCGCTTTAACCGAAGGTTCAAAGTTGATGGGGAAAATTTGACAGTTTCGGGCAGCTTGATGTGCTGGCGTCTGTACCTGTTGACAGGCCTACGCTGTCCTCCCATACCTATCAATGCAATTTGAAAACATTGTAAAAGCCAATTATTTTTAAAAGAGTACCTAACCGTGGAGTTTCTCGCCGGCTCTTCTCCATAGGAAACGACCAATTAGAACCATGCACCTAGCTCCTGAAGTTTCATGAGTGCCCATGTAGGTTTATGTGAAATCAAATGTTTTGATTTTGAATCAATTTGTAACTTTAATAGGGCTGCCTTATTGGAACTTGGTCTGACAAAATCATGTCAGATTGAGAATATTTCAATTTGTTGGACGGGTAAGGAAATATGATTGTATACTGATCTTAATGCTCAGCAGCCTGTAACGTTCCCACTGGTGGGACACAAACCTCTTAAGAGCGTTAACGCCAAATCCGCGGCACCAAGTTTAGGTAATTGCAGTGCTCTTTGCACTCACACAGATGCGCGCGTGTCTGTGTGCGTAGAGTTGGTGTGCTCTCTGTCATTATAGTCAAACTAACCCATGTTGATTCGTTGAGTTATGTATAATGATACTTATTTAACCGTTAGTTGATTTTTATTTACTATTCTTATTTTTATTACAACCTTGTGAAATAAATAGGCAGTTTTGGATACTTTATAAAGTTTATATATACTAATCAGGGGTGAAAAGTTAGAAATGTAGTACAAATGTAAAGTCCTACAACGATTAATATTATATTAGGTCATCCCACTTCCAGTGTCATATTTTTTTATTATTATTATTTTACAAAAACTGACTACTATACTATATAACCTTGTGACACTAATCAATAATCTCGACCACTATTAATCACTCGCTCCCAGACTGCTGGCAAATCTTGAACACCATTTAAAGTACCACTTTCATTTAATTCATCAATAATGCTCTTTAGTTTAATATCTAACTCCTTTTTGCTATTGTATCGAGTTCCCGACAATTTCCTCTTCACATGGCCAAAACAATTGAAATCACAAGGATTCATATCCGGGGAATATGGCGGCTGAATAATTTCAATCCATCCTTTATCTTCAATTAAATTCTGAACTATTTTTGATTTGTGCGGTCTGGCGTTATCATGTAAAATTATAGGACTCGTTATATGATGTTCGTCTGCCCAAATAGGAATATTTTCTTCTAAAAATGACTTATATCGCTCTCCAGTCATAGTTGTATTTTCATCATAAGTTCTCCAAAAAGCAATGCCTCTGACATCCATAGGTACTATTAGTAGTATTTTTCGTTCATGTAGCTCTGCACGTGGTAAATGTTCAGCTGAAGTGCCCGGTTCCACCCAACATCGTGACTGATGTCTTTGACAAGGAGTATAAAATTCGACCCAAGTTTCATCAAGGCATATGAATCTATTAAGTATATTTTTCTTACGGCGATACCACGATAAATGGCTACGCGCAGTTTCATAACGAAACTCCTTCTGATCCGTGTTCAGAGTGTGGGGCACCCACACTGCACTTTTATTGACCAGACATAAATCCTCCGTGAGTACTCTATGTATAGTGGAATGAAGCCGTTTCTAATGCTTGCGAGTTTTCCTGAATTTTCAGTGTTATTTCACTGAGTTTTTCTTTTTGTTGAGTCTGAAAATAACATGTAGGTATAACATAGTGACACAAACCGTAAGCATCGTGTCCGGCGGTCGATTGTCGGCTTGAGACACAACAATGTTTTATTTGTGCTAAAATATGTATATAACGACCAAGTAATTCTTACAAGATTCCCTGCGTCAGGATCTTGAGATGAAGCCGTTTCTAATGTTTGCGAGTTTTCCTGAATTTTCAGCGTTATTTCACTGAGTTTTTCTTTTTGTTGAGTCTGAAAATAACATGTTGGTCGGTTTGTGTCGGTTAGTGACACAAACCGTAAGCATCGTGTCCGGCGGCCGATTGTCGGCTTGAGACACAACAATGTTTTATTTGTGCTAAAATATGTTTACAAATGTCCAAGTCATTCTTACAAGATTTCCTGCGTCAGGATCTTGAGTTGGAACCGTTTCTAACGCCTGCAAGTTTTCCTGAATTTCCAGTGTTTTTTCAGTGACTTTATCTTTTTGTTGAGTCTGAAAATAATATGCAGAGTATAATATGAAGTGACACAAACCATAAGAAGCACCACGACAGGCGATCGATTGTCGGCTTGAGATAAATAAATAACGAAGAAATGTCTTATTTAGTTTTGGTTTAATAGGTGCTAATTCAAAATAAAGGAAACACGTGTCTGTTTAGATATAAAATCTCAAAAATTGCCATAAAATATGAAGAAGTAAAAAAAAAATAAAACTTACAACAGCATTTTGAAATATTTGAACTTCTCTTTTCTGCCTATAACAACGAATCGGATATTAATTTTATCTTATTACTACTGTGTTTCATAAAAATACCTAGACAAAAAGTAATTTAAAAAAATTATATGACTTCAGAAAGTAGTAAGTATAATATTGTTTCTTATGGTTAACTAATTACACCTAATATAGATATTTTTTTTATAAGTAGAGAACCCACCTCGTTTCAGTGGTATATTCTCAACTATCCAAAACTGACAACCCCAGAATGGTCAATTCAGTTTATGAGATTATAAGACAGTATAAACGCAAATTATTATCAATTCTATCCCCGTGTAAGAAAAATATGAATTGGCTATAACCTGTTACATAGTTAAAAAGTGGCTCCTCGGTAACTTACCTTTTAGCTTCATTAGCCTTGGCTAAATTTTCATATTTTTTTCTTTTTATTCGCGCCTTTTGTTAGCCATATCTAAAAAAAGTAAAATCGAAACATACATAAAGAAGTCTAATTTAATCTGCTTAAGTTAATTGAATACCATTACATTAAAATATGTACTCACCAAAGTTCTGTAATATAATAAAAATATATTATAATAAAAAGTATCAATATGTCCCAGTCGCGCTAAAAACTCGCGAAAGTACGATAATATTTTACGCGACACGCAGCGATGGGAGCGACACACGTCCTGTCTCTGAAAGGCCTCAGCCGGCAATGAGCGGTGGCGTGAATCCGCGCCGATTATATAGCAATACTAAATAATTCATAGTAAAATAAACATATAAGTTATTAAAAAAATATTTGAACCATGTTTTAGAACATAAATGTCTTAATTTACTAGGTCTAAAAAAAAATATAAATATTTCAGATTTCATCCTAAACTAACACGTTTAATATCTCGAAAAGTGGCTACAATTGACACTTTTGAATATACTTTTCTTGAATGAAAACTTACAGTAATCGTGTTTTTTTTTCAGCCATGCACTAAAAAATGTTCTTATTTTTTATAAAGTAATGTTGTAATAAGTTTGTCATATATGGTTTTACTAATATCTAGCATCTGCTTAGACCGTCGATCGCTAGTTTTAAAAAAGGCTTGCATAAAAACGGTTCTGATGAGAAAACTAAATAAAAAATTGAAAATGTTTTTCAGCCATGCACTAGATTATAAAATTCCCAATAATATGACGTCAATATCTCATCTATAAATTAAACACATTATGGTTTTATTGTCCGTCGGAAATCATCAATTTTGACTCCAGCATGGCTCTAACGCGTGAACCCTCTTAAGAGCGCGCCACTACAGACCAACGCGAGCGATTTCGCACCTCTCGCCCCGCCCGCACCCCTCTACAATACGCTGTGCATGGCGCGCAGCGCGCCACGCACCGGAGTGGCGGCCGCAATATAATACTTAATTGAATACAATACAAGGTATACAAAGTAATTAACATTACAAGACACAGAACACTAAATTAAATTATTTGCCTTAATATGTCAGCTAGCTACGTCAATATACCAACAAATACAATAAAAAACTATACGTACTCAAGCAAAAAAATAATAAATCAAAATTAAATAAAAGCCTCCAGGTGTAAAGGGCGTGACCGCTTACATATTTATGCAATGCTGGGTTCTGTTTACATAGCTGTCGCTTGAAGTCACAAATGATAAACTAGGACCATCGAAGGAAACTAAATAAACAAGTTATTACTAATAACAACAATAATAAAACCATGGTCAGCAAGACTATGGTCTCAAATCAATCCAGCATAAATTATTTCTTTGGAATTAGTTTCTCCTCTTTATTTCATTGTATTGAAAAATGAAACAATTACCTGAGCTGTTGCTTTGTAGGTATAGAATCAAATAACAGTTTAGATACTTAATCGATATTGAATGGAAACTATACAGGGTGTAACGGAAAGGGGGTATCAACCCTGAAGGAGGTGAATGTGCTCATGAAACTCAACAACTTTCCCCAAAGAACATAGGTCGAAATATGAAAAAAAAATTTGGCCCTCCCATAGTAAATCAATCAGCTGGTAGTCAGTTTTGTAAGGGAGGGCCAAATTATTTTTTCATATTTCGACTTATGTTCTTTGGTGAAAGTTGTTGAGTTTCATGAGCACATTCACCTCCTTCAGGGTTGATACCCCCTTTCCGTTACACCCTGTATATTGAGTGTTTCACGTGACTTTGATGATCCTTCATTTGCAATTAACATCAGTACCACTTATAGGCAATATCGTATAATTCGAATTAACAGTAACAGACGCGTTATTGGTTTAATGAAGTCCTACTTAAATAGTAGTTATTTATTTAAAACTCTCTGGGTAGAACGAGTAATTGAATTTTTTTATAAGGAATTTGAGACCGTTTATTGGCAATAAACTCAGTAAAAAAAAAAAAAAAGTCGGAATTTATTTAGTTGTTAAAATGTAATTTTGCGTGGTATAAAGTTACATTTAGTTACATTTTGTCACAAAATGTATTTATTTATTTTATTATTTATGTACACACAGTAAAAAAACATATGGATATCACATACTAATAATTTGAGTACAAAGGCACTGCTTATTTCTTAAGAAATTTCTTCCAGCAGACCTGCGAAAGGAGAAGTAAAACATAAATGTAGAGAATATGATATAACATTATGATATCAAAATATAATTCTTATGTTATTATTAACTAAGTAAAATCAATTTTAAGATATTTTAACGCGATTTAATCCCTGTTACATGGTAACTTATTCGTAACTGGCTAAATATGGTAGTTCTAAGCCCCTGTACTTGTACGATCAGTGAAAAGAGTGATTATATGCAAAGTGCTTTGAAGATCCGAGGCGTAACTACCTGTCCACCATTTTGTTTTTTTTTTTTTTTAAATGACGCATGAAACCATGATAATTCGATAGCAAACAGAAAACATAGTAAGAACAAACCCTTACGCTTTACGGGGTTTGGATCTGTTAAAAATGCACGACCTATCGTCATAATCCATCTCCAATATTTATTATAAAAATGTTACCTCCAAATATTCAAGCCACATACTCTATAATAGTTAGTAAGACCAATGTTGCTGAAGACACCGCAATTTGGCCGGGTAACGGGCTGTTGCATTGTTGCTAACTAGTTTGTAACTCATGTACTAACTATTTAATGTAAACATACGGGAGAGGATTCTGTAAAGCATGTTGGTTTCGTCAGACAGGTGGCGTAATAATTATCATCATCTTCGTGTCAGCGGAAAGACGTCTACAGATGGATATAGGCCTTCCTAAAGTATCGTAGCAGCGGTGACAACGACCATTCTTGCATTGTCCGAATCCACCAGATTACCATAACCTTACGTTTCTAGTAACTCATGTCATACAGCAAAACTTAGCTGTTACTCTTTTACATATTAAATTTCCTGGTTGTGTTGATTCTTCTACAACCTTTTGAATCTAATGACATCTCAGGCGTCTGGTTTGGCTCTGTAGCCTCATTTGGTAGTGCTGGTCCTATCGTTATCGACAACTGCTATCAAAGTGAAATAAAACACTCAAGCTGGCTTCGCATAGGAAGCAAATAGCAAACCTCTTGCTTTTGCCGATGTCAATGTGTGCTGGGTACCACTTGATCAGGTGGACAGCCGGCCATTTTATCCAAGTATTACATAAAAATAAATAATAATAATAAATTTATTTACTCAAAAATAATTCAAGTACCACCGAACATGCTCGCCAAATTTCAGTGTCGTAAAAAATAATCAAAGCGTTCTATTTATTCAGTATACCGCAAAGTTGTAAGCTTCACGCATCGCTCAACTTTGTATGAGCTAAGTAGGAGGTACCAACTTAAGAAAACTGTTCCGTAATCATTTTACATGTAAAGTAAGATGTGATATTGTATATAGTTATATTGATAAGTTTCAAAGCTAACGTGGTAACATCTCACACGACGAGAAAATTGCACTTACTTTGGAGCTTCTGACAAGGATTTCAATGGTTTATTTATTTATTTATATCGACGCTTGAAAGGCACAATTGACTAAGCGACATCGGCTAATTTTATAGCAGAATAATTTAACTTTAAAAAAAAAATCATACGAATTCTTGTAATCATCATAAAGGCGTAATTCTTACTATTTTGGAAATCTTATTTTATCTGAATCTGAATCAGAATTATATGGTTATTTTTTTTCAATGACAATTTAAACTTTAAACTGTGCTTCTGTAAAATTAGCCTTATGTCGCCTTTCAAGCGTCGATATATACTTTACTGTACACCAGAACACCACACCAGAAAATACATAACAAAAGAAGTACCCTTTTTCTCAAAGACTGACTAAACAAAAGAATACTCGACTTAGCACACGAGACATGTGACATCTACCAACCCGCACTGGGATCGTGCGGTGGATTATCGCTCACTCCCTCTCACCGAGAGGAGGTCTGTGTCTCAGCAGTGGGAACATCCTATGTTGATTATGCAGAAAATCAATAACTAAGGACACCATTTCTACCGAACATAATAAAAATCTACAAAACGCAAAACCTTAAAGCAATAAATACCTTCTTTTAAAATGTTTAACAAAAATGCATCAAAGTTATTTTCAGTTAGGCAAAGTTTTCCAAACAGTTGATACGGCAGAAGAGCGCAAGGCGCATTCGATTGCGGAGCAGCGGTGTCTAAGGCATTTTGCTTCCTTTATGAAATCCTACGTGGGAATTTTGGGAAACTGTTATTGCAAGTTCTGGTGGGGTCCCAGTGAACGATTCATTCGATTCGTTTACTCTTGTTTTTCTGTGCAATAACATCTGCACTATTAAGAAGACCATCGTTAACGTTAACGCTGTCGAAGTGACGGAATTCTGGTCGAAGCTCATTTAAAGAGGTATAAATGGAATCATTGATCATCAGATGTATGTAATAGAGAAACATTTCGCCAGACATATTACGGGTCCCATGTCATGGGCGAGAAACATCGTAACATCACGCCAATATTCCTAGAAGGCTTGGGCAGAGATATACCCATATTTTTCCAGCTGTGTAGAAGTCTCATTTAATAAGGGGCGAACGTATTGCTACCACCCGGGCAGAAATCCGGACTTCGGCCTGCTACTGAGAAATTCCAGATGTAAAAACCCAATATCACGTTGCCCGGTCGGAATCGAACCCAGGACCTCATGCTCAACAGTAATACCTGCGAACACTAGACAAACGAAACTGCCGCATGTTGGTAAAATCATCTAAAATTCTTCTATGAGCGTTCTTAGCGCACTTTAAAGTTATAAATGTTCCTGAAAGTATTCTGTACTAGTTTCTGCCGGCGACTTTGTCCTCGTAAAATTTCTTGTTCACGCGACGGGGTGGGTTGGTCTCACCCCGTCACATCGTATCACCTTCCCACGCTGTCATTTTGTTTTCAAAATGCTCGGCTCTTAAGAGTTCTAGCGTGATGTTAAATAGCCTTCTTCGAGGATTGGGTAAATAAATGCAACAGGATTTTTTTTTAATCCGACAGCTAGTTCCAAAGATTAGCGCGTTCAAACAAACTCTAAAGCTTTATTATTTGTATATATTTATAGTGCCTTTTACAAATCTAGGACCTGTTTTGGTAACAACCCTTTACTGCAAAACTTTCTCTATTCGTTCACTGCAAATGGGACCACACACCGCCACTATTATAGGACTGTGTGAACAATATTAAAAGTTTGTACGTTTAACAAAACGTGGCTCCGCAGATACTTTGTTTCCTTGCGAACATTTTGTATGTTATTGTAAGTTTTATGTTCGCAAAAAGTGGATTACTTTCAGCATATGTGGGTTAAGAACTTCATCGTGGAGAAAGACCTATAAAGTCGGAAATGTAATTTGTAAGACTCTTGTTTCGTGTAGATACTAAGCCAGGCTGCAATGTCCTGCTAAAAGGCAATCAACGCTGTTCTCACTCAGACAAGAAACGGCCATAAATCACCAAACTTGATCAGTGTTATAAAAGTCCCATTGCAGTGTAAAAGCCTCTTGTCAAACAGAGAAAATCCGCGCATTTATTTTTTAATAACTACGTTTGCTCTGTCAGAGTTGGCGATTTCAGATCATTATTTTAGTCCAGGTTCCTTTACGATATTTTCAATTGCCCTTAATCTGTGATGTCTAAAGCCCGGAATACGCATGTCTGTAACTTGCACAAAATTATGCAAGTAGCTTGCATGCCGTGTGCCATAAAAAACTTTTAATTGGTGATTCCGGGTTCAAGATAAAGTTATAAAATAAATGAATTGACGGTATTGACGGCACGGTTGGCGCAGTGGTTAAGCTATTGACTGCTGCGCTGCGTGTCGCGGGTTCGATTCCCGCACGGAAAAAATATTTGTATAACCTACAAGTAGTTGTTGCGGGTCCAGCTGTTTGTGTATGTGAGTTTAAATGTTTTTAAGCGCACCCTCAATACAGGAGAAATTCCTTGTGTGGGGCAAAGTTTTTATAATAAAAAATAAAAATTAGGATAGTTTTTAACTCACATTTTCATATTTCTACCTCTTTATGTATAAGGTGACTCACTCTTTGGATTACCTGTAGATAAGAGATTATAACGCTAGAAGCAATTGAAAAGAAAATGGACATTGCTGTCAAAAAGTCCTAGCATCCCGAAAATGCAAAACACTTCCACACATCGGCGTCACGACTACCAACACAAAAAAAAAAAAATGATTTCGTGAAAATCGACACACGCTCCTACTGAAAGCAAACAATAACAAATATTTGCATCAAAGCAAAAACGTTTCTCGTACTACAATATTTGCCATCCCTATCAGGTAAACATTCTCAAAAGAAAAGAATCCTGTTAAGCGTGAAATAGGGAAATTCCTTATAGAACGTTCGCGGGTGGGTCGACGTTGATACATCGTAAAGAAGATGTGCATGCAATCTTGAGAGTGTATTTACCTAGAGGGGTGGTTCAAAGGTCTATGGAAGAATTACAATAGGCCGCCTAAATAAGAATAGAAATGGGTTATGGACGGGATGGGACGGGATAGTATTTATCTATTCATTTCACACTTAGGCACATCTGGCAACTTCATGGGTGACATGGTCTGATACAGCCAAGTTTTTAAGGACACTCGGTTTTCATTTTTTATTTTAACGGTAGGTACCTATACTGCATTTATTATGCCATTAACCACGCGCCGCGGTTTCACCCGCATACATTTCGATTCCATGGAAATATCGGGTACCTTATATGTTAATCCTGTCATATATATCTGTGTGCCAAATTTCATCAAAATCCGTTCAGATATTTTTGCGTGAAAGAGTAACAAACATCCGTCCATCTTCACAAACTTTCGCATTTATAACATTAGTAGGATATAATATAAAATTATATTTAATATATATATACATTAGTAGGATTTCAAAAACAACGGCAGCTATTCCATAATATTGTTGAAATTGACTTATTTTTTTAATGTAAACGGTAAATAGATTACATTGCTCTGTATTTATCATGAAATAAAGGAGTTTATTACAATTTTATATTGAAATAACGAAGGGTGTTAACCGTTATTTTTCTTAAGTTATAATAAATGGATTATAGGTTCTTTTTAAATCCCATGACTATCACCAAGTAAACTTTGGGTGGGTCAACATTCGCAAATCGCATCAAGCTTTAATTATTTTACAAATAAATACAGGAAACAAACTCGTACCCCAATTTAGTACTGTAATTGGTTTAAATTTCAATAAAAGACGCTGCAGCTATCGTCTGTACCTATCTCCTTACATTTAATTTACTGGCCAAGTTTACCTTATGTAAAGTTGTGAAGCAGAAACATCGGATAAGGGTGTGTTTTGTAGGGGAGCTGACAGCGGGAAATGTAATTAAATTTTGATTGTAGTTGTAGTATTAACGGGTGGATTGTGGAAGCTGCTTTTTTTAATATAGAAGTTAGTCAGATGTTGCCTATAGTGTGTTTGCGATTTAGAGACAACTTACTTCAGATGTTTTTTGTAAGTAATCATGCATAATCTATACATTAGTATAATAAATAATGCTGACGAGTTTGTTTGTTTGTTTGAACGTGCTAATCTCTAGAACTTCCAGTCGGATTTGAAAAAAAAATATGTTTGTGTTTGATAGCCCAACACTATTTAATATCACGCTGAGACCCGTAGGAGCTGTGCATAAAAAACAGTCAAAGTAAGAAAGAATGCTAAGCGAAAACGGAGTCATAGCGCGGGCAGGCGATGCAATGCGACGGGGCGGGTCGGGGGGACAAAAAATTTCACCCGCATGAACTCGCGGCCAGAAGCTAGTAAGAATAATAAAATCAGCCTTTACTGTCCTACTGCAGGGTAAATGCACTTTCCTTTTCCCACTCAACTCGATCCTGAGCCAATATGGACCAATCCCTCATACAGCCGTCAAGTTCGTCCCGCCCGTGTACGCCTGGGACTTCTGCAATGCCGTTGGACTTTTAATAACTAATAACGTGCGCTTTTATAATTTCTAACGTGGCATTAGTATTATGGAAGTCCACGTCCACTTCCATAAAATTTATCGAAACACGTGCACGTTATAATGTTTTCGTGGACGGAAATTTAACGTCTTCAAAATAATTCCATCCAAGATTGAACAAGAATTTCGAGGTCTAATTGATCTTACAACTTTTACGCAATCACATACTTCAATTAAGTATATAGTTGATGTCACATGTGCAGACGCCATCACATCAAGCTATTACAATCTGTCAAATTTCTTTAATAGATTTTCAACTTTATCGCTGAAGCTTAAGGTTTAAAGTTGATTAGGAAATATTTGACAGTTTCGGGTAGCTTGATGTGTTGGGGTCTATACGTAAAACTAACTGGCTTATGTTGTACGCACAGTCATTAAATGCCGCACTCAAAGACTTCACTTAAAATTAATCAATCATTAACTTTTATTAACCAGCATATCTTGGCACAAATGTCAACAAAAAAGTTTTCAATCTGACATATTTTTGACTGACTGCGTTCCAATTCATACTTGTCAATTAAAGTTAACGATTGATTAATTTTAAGTAATGACTCGGGGTTAGAAGCTGTTCCCCAACTTAAATGAATCATGTTATATTGGGAAGAATTCTTAACAGTTTCTCTCGTTCCCTATTAAATGGGACTCATAACTATTAAATACGGCGATATCTGGTATACAACATATATACTATACATAATACGAGTATTTAGTATACCCACATTTCATAAGATATTTGAAATTCTGGCGAAATATTAGTTTTCAAATTACACTTTACCCACAAGATAGAAATGCGTAAGCTAGGATGGGCAGGAGGAGTCACACTCAGAGACAAAATGAACATAATTGTTAGAGGGAGCTTCAAGGTTGCAGAAATAGCGGATAAAGTAAGTGTCCAGACTGAGATGGCACTTCGACGAACAGATAACCAAGTGGTGAAAAAGTGCCTTTGTGCGCCATGGCAATAAAGCAGAGGGGAAGAAGAAAACCTCAAACCACATGGCTGACGAAGGTCCAAAAGGATATGAGGGAGATGGGACTTAAGGAAAATGACGCACAAGACCGAAATAAATGGCGTCGCATGATTCGGAAAGCCAACTCTACGTAAAGGGAAAAGGCGAGGCCAAAGAAGAAGAAAAATTACATTTTACCCAATGTTTTTCCAGAATATCGGTTTACATTTTACCCGACTGTCCTACAGAAGACTGGTAATGTTTTTGAAGGAATATTATTTAGGTGTCTCCATGTCATTTCTTCAAAAAATAATTCGCTACCTCTCGTCCATTTGATCTCCTCCTCATTCATTAATACTTGTACCATCGGTGTTGGAAAATTTCCAGAGCCTTTACAATGTTTGAACGAAGATAATAATATTTTGATCAAAGTTAAGCCTTGTATCATCATTTTAATAATGTCTATTAATACCTTGACATTTCAATAATTTTCCATGGAATTTTCTAATTAATCTAATATATGATATTTTGGGTAGGTTGATGTAGAATGATGCTTTGATAAGTTCAAACCTTAATACTGTTCGTGATAAAGTTTATAATATATTAATACGTATCTAGGTAGATACCTACTTGGAATTATTAGATAGACTCAGATGGAATGTTATTCGGTGTCATATAATATTTTATGAAAACTTATGCACAAGTAAAACAAAAATACTGTACAAAGACGGACTTAATGCTTGAAGCATTTTCAACCTTAGGGTGACGCAGAGACAAAATAGGCAGGTGCAACATACCTACGGGATAGATTATGTAGCTAGGGAATTACTATAAAATACGAAAATTAATAATAATTAATATATAGATAGAAACATACCTATAAACAAATACTTACCATTTTATAGATAATACGTTTAAATAAATATTTAGAAAGAAATAAAACAAAACACAGTACCTAGTATTGTGTTTTGTTTTATTTTTATTGTATTACTAGCGACCCGCCCCGGCTTCGCACAGGTGCAATGCTGATCACTATCACTACATAGTATAAAACAAAGTCGCTTCCCGCTGTCTGTCTGTCTCTATGTATGCTTAGAACTTTAAAACTACGCAACGAATTTTGATGCGGTTTTTTTTTAATAGATAGAGTGATTCAAGACGAACGTTTATATGTATATAATACATGCATAATATAGTACAGAAACACTGATAATTTTAGAGCCATTATTTCTCTTAAAAAGTATAGGATAAAAATGGTTATCCCTAAGAGATAGACATATGCCATCGCGGACTTTTTTGTAGACCTTTTTAAGTTGTACAATACTGTAGTACATTATTTTGATCTATCTCGTAGGGTTAAGCCAGCGTTTGCAATGTAAGTGCAAAAAATGTGTTTATTTACGACATCACATTAGAAACCTCTAAAATGATCAGTGTTTCTCTACTATATTATGCATTTATTATACATATAAACCTTCCTCTTGAATTATTCTATCTATTAATAAAAACCGCATCAAAATCCGTTGCGAAGTTTTAAAGATCTAAGCATACATAGGGACAGACAACGGGAAGCGACTTTGTTTTATACTATTTAGTGATTTACATATTATTGTATACTGCATCGGTTGACGTCAGTACGTCAACATAGGCGAACGCTGAAAACCAGCGTTGAGGCTCTGTTTCTCATAGGGTTGTAATATTATGGTGAGCGATGGCCGTTTTGCGTGGATGTGACACATATTTTCCCCTAACTTATTCTTTTCTGTGTTTGTGTTCTTTCTTATGCGTCATGTTTACCGCAAATGAACGTATTTCCTTTCGTGTACCTATTTTTTTTTAAATAAATATAATTTTATGTTAAGTCGAACGTTCCGTATGAACGTATGCACTAATAATCTAAATCACTTCAAAGTTTCCAAAAATGGATACCTATGACATTTAATAAACGACAAAACCCGGTCAATGTCTGCATAAAAGTGTAAAATAATTTTATTTATGAAATAATTTTAGCATTTTTGTCAGCAAAACGGTCACAAATCAAATGAAAAGTCATTTATTAAAAGTAGGCTGAGAATCAGCACTTATCGAATGTTAAAATTACATGAGAGAGTCCCCAAAACGCCTGCCCACTTCCCAGTGCTTTTGCTTCGTCATTCCGTTAAGTCGTTGAACATTGTATTAGTATCTTATCTTCCTTTTCCAACATGCACAAAGTTATATTTTTCTACATTTCCTAGAACACTACGAGCTCCCCTTTATGTTTTCCTCCATATTCTAATGCAAGTACGGTCTATCTAGCAACGTCAAAATGTTTAGTCTCAGGTATGTCCTCAGGCAATGTTGTGTTATCCTTAGAAACATATGACGTCATGACACAAGCAAAGCAGAACGTCTTTAAGTTAGTCGTCATTCCTGTGAGGAAGAATAGTCTTGTTTAAAATATCAACGTGCATTTTAGTCTTCCCCATCATTTCTTTTTAGTAAGAATTTCTAGCAAAACAAACCTTATGCCTGATGGCTTTCCCATTGATAAAAATATCAAAATTCCTTCCAGAGGATGATTTTTAAAAAATCCTTCCTTTGTTACTAAAGGAATTCTTATCCAAAATGCATGCTTCTAGACCTCTCTCTCTCTCTCTCGTCTTGTTGCTTGATTGCGTTGTCTGTCAGGGTTTTTTTTTAAAGCAGAGTAAGTGTTAGAAATTTATAATGACTTTATCGGGATTTCTGTGTCGTCTACAAGTATTGTATATTTAAAATGTTTGGGGTTTTCCGTTTGTAATCTAACAAACGTTTTACTGTAAAGTAAAAGTCTATTTTGTAAAAATCTCACCGTAAAAACTAAGGAGCCTGTGAAACGTTCAATGCTTGTATAATATATAATAGTTCCTTTTACAACAAGGCCAAGTTGCGCTAATTAACAACAAAAATTTCTAATACGTCTTTGAAATTCATAGTCGCGGCAAACAATATGGATCTCGATATTATATTATACTCCACCGCTATATAGACTTATTCACTTTCACATATAAATATGAATATGACATGAAGACCCAACATTATGATGGAAAATGTACTACGATAACCATACAGTCCCATAGATCGCTTCGAATTTAAATGATAATAGCGCAATGGCTATATATACAGTAATGTATAGAAAGTGGGGGTAAAGGGGTCAGCTCAGCCATAACCCGAGGAAATAATAATCAATTTTGATTGCTTATGGCTACTTGCATCTGTCCCCGCACTATCAAAATGGGCTCTAGTGATGTGTCGTTGGTTGGAATGGCCATCGTCGATACTTCACCATTTTGTTATATACATATGTTAGATGATGTTAAAAGGGATAGGTACTGATAATATAGACAGAGATAGAGATATGGCTATGGATGCACCTTAAAAAGTTGGCTGAGACAGACTGGTTGAGGAAGGCGGAGGGTGGGAAGGACATTGACCATGAAAGAAGAAAGAAAGAAAGAAAAAATGTTTATTCTGCACAAACAAAACGCACGTTACAAATAAAAAAAATGAAAAAATGCATAAAATATACAACGTAGTCAAAAGCCTCGTACTCAAGCTACAAAATGTTGACAATTTTGTCCATTGCTTGATGTCAGGCCAAGGGACCAAAGACAATAATTTGACATTGACAATACATATACTAATCCGTGATGCGCCCGCGACACTGGCAGATGACAACAAAAAAACAACAATCAAAACAAAGTGGAAAAATAACTACTTTTGTAACAAACAATAATAAGTACAACTAAGCCGTACGTCTTAATGTTCCTTGCGTGCGTCGCATCTGTGCAAGAACAGGTCGTTGCTCATGGGTTGGATTGGAATGGATTCAGTACATGATTCTGAAACCCCTGCTTTGAAATTTTTCATCTGTTATTTAAAAAAAAAATGCTATTCCCTTCAGACTTCGTGATAACAGTAAGCGCGTCAATTTCCCTGCCACCCAGAGTAGTTTGAATTTGTTTCTATAGATATTGACATAATGCATACATGTCTTGAGAAAATGGTTGAGAGAAAAGTATTTAGTTTATTCTTCTTTAAGCAGTAAATCTGTACACGGTTCAAACTGTAGTCAATTAGATCGAGGGTGATGCCGCAAATCAAAGAACCGATTTATCAATGAATATTTCTATTTATTTATTTAGGTTAACCAACAATTGTTTAAAATATATACATTTCTGTTTTATTGACTACAGTAACATTTACAAGTGCAACAATTAATTACAGGTTTACACCACATGCAAAGAAAACGGCTTTACATAAAATATTTATAAATTATTAAAATTAGAACTTTTACATACAATGAATAAGTAATTCATAACAATAATAAAGAAAAAATATCATAATATTCAATGCTGTCTACAAAATATAAAAAAAAAATCATTGGCATGTGATTACTTAATTATAAATTACTTAATTAAATTATAATTGATTATAGTTGATTAAATTGATAACATTATGATTATTTATTAATTGAATTATGAATAAAGACATTGACCATAAATTGATAAGAAAATAAAATTAAAATAATAAAATAAAAAGAATAAATTGAATACATTGAAAAAAATTAAAACAGGTATATAATTAAAATTAAAAAAAAATATTATGATTAAATTGCCATGGGATTGTTTACAAAGCTCGTAGGAATTTATTTATAGAATATATTATCATCTTACCGAATCCATCTGGAATAATACGTACCAAGGTCACGGATTGAACTAATACCAGATTGAGCGATAAGGTTAGCTTAGTGGAAAAAGAGAAAGCCAGTGGGCATACCACCATCTTTTACAAAACAATATTATTTGAAGAGAGTTTTGCTTCAAGCTTATAAAAACAATACATCAAAACTACTAAGAAAACAACATTGTTTCAAGAATGTAATAAGCTTATTTTCAAGACATCATAGTACGAAAAGACAAAGTAAGACTTTAATAATACTCTTAAAAGAGGTAGTGGTAGGCATCCAGTTTTAATAAACAAGGCTCTAAAACCGTATATTAATGTTAGGGTATGTTTGGCCCTGAGATAAAATCGTAAAAATCTAATTCTCCGACATTTTATAAGTATAAAATGCCGCAGAACACAATATTGTCAGTATTCAAAAAATTGCCGGGAATTTTGTTCATACGGGCTTACCCCAGCGCCGAACTTACCCCAACATACTGTGTTAATCAACTATACAAACTTTACTTTTAACTTCAAACAATCAGCGCGACTCAAATCCAAAACTGTGCTTCCAGTCTCCAAACTTGCTCAGTTTTCTTGTACCAAATGCTACGTGTATCTATGAAGTAGAGCAGTCTTGTCCCGTGTGTGCCTACCAAGAATTGAACCAATAAACGTTCGATTCGATGTATAACTATCAAGTTCTTTGAAGTAGTGAAATAGCTGTGAGATATCCAAAGTCATGGAAATAAGCTTCATCCGGTAGTATTACAAATTCTATTTAGTAGTATTGCTAAGAGTTACAGATGGTGTCGGTTGGACTTTGATTCTGTTCATGTGACAAAGAAAGAGAAGAAAAAAATATATAAAATAATTTATTTTATCCATGCCAAGGCATGCAAAAATTAAGAACACAAAAAAACACAGAAAACTTAGTTATAATAGCATAATTAGCCTATAATGTTCCCACTGCTAGGACACAGACTCTTAGAGAAAGAGTGGGCTGCAATCTACCATGCGGCCCAGGGCGGGTGTCACATATCTTCTGATTTTTGGTTCGTGGACATATCTGTTTCCTCACCATATTTTCAAACACGATATTTTTAAAGCGCTCTTGTTATGATAACACTACATATTTTTACCCACGGCAGCGTCAAATAGACTCAGTTCAGACTATACACCTGACAACTTTAGCCTGCTCTGATTATGTTTTTAGTTTAGTTTGATTGCAAGAATGTGAGCGGGTCATTCAGAGATGACTTTTATCAGCTTTCTTTAAACGATCAATGCTAAAAGATATAGGTACGGCTATAATTTTGTAAAGCACCGTGTTAGGTAATATCAATATTTTATCTTTATTTTTTCGACAACAACAAATGAGAATTTATGTATTACACAAATACAATCAATTAGCTGTAAAACTAAATAAAACGATTGAAAATCCAGCCAGCCTTAAACAATCACAATCCAACGAAAGCATGCCTCATTAAAAATAGTTCGATTTACATTTTAAAACGCAATTATATGATAATAAATGACTAACTGCAGCATTCTGAACTAAATTGAAGTACAATCATGAATTACACACACGAGTTGATTGCCGCTGATAATTTACACTTATTAGTACCTCGTTAACATTGTGTCAAAATGAATCCACTGTCCTATTTAGTCAATTGATGAATTAAGAAAATATTGTTTACAATATGTGGTACGATTATGAGTGCGTGCAAATCGGTTTCACACCTTACTAAACATAAAGTCAGAGTCAAGTGGAATTATGTATAGAATTATGTGGGTCTTCATCTATCAAGTTGTCATTAACTTTATGAAAAAAGCTCATGCTATTGTATATTAAAAAGATAGAACAGTCAGCTAAGTTCTTGGCGCGGATACTTAGGTACAATTATTAGCCTACATATTATATCATGTATTCAAATTAGAATGACTTATTCAGACCCGTGGTGATTATTAATTATGTTGTTATTTATTGTTTATGTTTGTTAAAATTGACCTCTTGTTGTACAACAAACCGAGCCAATGCGAGGTCAGCTTATGCTGGAAATGTACAGCTTGATATGTTGCCGTGTGTACAAAGAATATTGAAGAGAAATAAAATTAATGGGTACAGCTCTCTTGGACTATTAATTTCGATACTGCTGCCTCAGCTTGAGTTAATTGAACTCGCAAGCCATCTGTCTCCTGGCACGCAAAGCTGTGGCGTGGCTAATGGAAAAGTGTGTTCATTAATGGGAAAGTTAATGAGTTTGTACCTACTTCTTCTTAGCGTGTCGATGGCAATCTAAATTTACTCGGCCTAGAATTTGGCTCCGAGTTCAGTAATATCTTTCTATTACTGTAATGTGCCAATAAAAAATGCTGGACACGACATTAAATGTGCTATCGTTTGTGGAACAGCATCACATTTTACACTGCACGTCAGAGTAATCTATGAATCTCTGCCTGAGCTGGTTTGCCTTGCTTCGGCCAACTTGATTCTGCAGTCAGCAGACTTCCAGGTTAGCCAAGAAAACTCTTGTCCAGGTGAGAGATCTTCAGCAGATGGACTGAATGGAAGTTTGTACTTACATAGCTGAACACATCGTTGCATAGGAACTTCTAACGTTATATTATAGGTAAGTGGTCTGCATTCCAAAACAAACAACCGATATGGAGCAACCATATTCTTCAAGCTCATATTTCAGCCAGTTTAAAGTAAGCATTCCACAGTCGAACGCTTTAAAGCCATACATCATAGTGACGGGTACAGACCTGGCACTGTGCCAGCTGATAGCAATGCTGATTGACTTATTGCCCGGACGTAATAGAGCACGGATTAGTTTTGTGTGAACCCCGCGTGAGATTTCGTTCGGTTTTCAGACAGAGGCGGCCTGCCGCAGTTGTAATGTAGGCGTGTTATGGAATTACTCAAACAAACGGGATACATTACAAAGAATATAGGAAAAAAAGAAGAAAATACGTTTATTTGCCGTAAACATGACGCAAAACACATACACAAAAAAAAAATACAAGTTGCTCTACTCTACGCAATACGGACAACGCTCAGCATAATGCTGCAAACCTATACGAGGCAGAGCTCCAGCGCTGGTTACTTTGCTACTTTCTACCACCCCACTCGCTACCGCTTCTGTCTGAAAAAAGCACTATACGGTCTTGCTCTTTGGGCATCCTGCGGCTGCTTTGTTGTTATTTTTCTTTATTTTTGCATGGCAAAATTGAGTTAGCACTGATGTCGAAAACTGAAAGTTGTAGAGCTAATTAGTGCTAAAAGCCTGGTCGTTATGAATTTCTGGAAAACAACGCTGTTTTGTTGACCTGCCGGAGTTGAAATTGGGTTGGTATAATAAATAAACTAGTAATATAAAATTGGCAGAATGAAATTCTAATGAATTGCTTACGCAACACTTGCATATTTTCTTGGATATCACGAAGCTTACTGTATCCATGTCTATCTGTTTCAGTGAATTTGCAAATATTGTTAACCCTTTACTGCATGATATATTAAATAAGTGACATTTTTTTTTTATGTTAATGTCTTTATTAAAGCTTCAGAATTAATTTTAGTGTATTTTTATTAATTTTTTTATTTTATTTTATTTTTTTATTATTTCCAAGTGGTATGTGATGATAGACAAAATAGTTGTGTTTTGTTATTGCTAATGATATGAAAAACAAACCCCTTTAGGATTTATACGCTAGTTTTTTATTTTTTTAGAGTAAAATAAACTGTAAACATGTCAAACCATATATGGTTTCCTATGCGGTAAAGGGTTAACATATTGTAGAATTATTGGAACCTTGAACAATATGCCAACTGTTACTCGTACACCCAGATCTGTTTTCATTTACCTCCCACAAAATAAATTTCTGAACGCTTGGAATTTTCTAACAGAAAGACTATATTGGGTTTTATAATGTAACTGTTTGTTTCTGGTCACATAGTACATTGTTTTTGTTTTATACGATGCCAAAGCAAAAACATAATCACCAATTCAAGCATAGATGTCCACAGTCCCACAATAAGACCAGCACATTATTTTTTAGCCTCGGCACTGCTGTCCGTAATCTGGACACGGTCAGCAAACCAGGCTGGCAGTCCGCCAAGCTTGCACATCATTTTATCAAGATCTGTTCACGACGTGTTTTTGGGAGTTCTGGGACCGAATAACAAACAGGCAGGCCGTTGCAGGTGGATATTTATGGATTTGTTAAACCAGAAAAGGTATCATCTGCCTAGCCTTTTCCCAACTATGTTGGGGTCAGCTTCCAGTCTGACCGAATGCAGCTCAATACCAGTATTTTACATGTATGGACTGCCTATCTGGCCTCCACAACCCTGTTACTGGGCAATGCCATACCCCTTGGTAAGACTGATTGTCAGACTTTCGGGCTTCTGACGACCAGTAACGACTGTTAAATATCCACGAATGACAGCCGGGACCAACGACTCAACGAGCTCTCCGAGGCATACAGGGGTCTCGATATTTAAAGATGGTCCACGCATCAAAGCAGAAAAGGTGTGCGTGTTGTGCTTCCGAATAAGCACGAACGTCACGCCGCAGGGTTACCACGCTTTGTAGTACAGCACTTATCAGTACGTGTTTATATGAAGTTTTCTCTGTGTCGGGTTACCTACTCCGGTCGCACCTCGTCATCTGTGATTCAAAAGGTTTTCCGAAGATAGACAATGATTGCCGAAGTGCATACTTTTCCTGGGGGATCTGTAGGTTCTGCGGTACAGAAAGAAAAGAGTCGGTTATAAAATTGGCATAATTTGCAATTTATACCAAGAGAAACGAAAAATATCAAATGTCTGGTTAAAATAGATTCTTTATTCGGCTTTTGTGACTCGACAAGCGTCCTGTAATTTATTGAACATATGAACAGGAAAGATGTATGACCAATTATTGTTTTGGCTAATTGGTCCAATAATTGCAATATTATCGTAGTCTTCGTTGCCAGGTACCCAAGGTAGACATTTTTCAGTTCAAAAAAAAAAAATGCGTTACCTAACGTGATCACAAGGAGTGGGACACAACACAATACAAAACAACACACAGGCACACACACAAGCAGAAGTACACAATACCCTCACTAACACTACACACACATACAATGCACACAACACGAGCACTTCACGTACTACCTACTATACAATATCTACTAATAGATTACTATGTCTGAGAGATAGTTTCACTGTGTAAGTTGCTTACCTTTGTATAACTTTGTTTCAAAAGCTAAGGAACATTCAAGTTTAAATCAAATCATGTGAATAGTTCAAGACTGTGGGAAAGTCGTAAGCCGAAGTAGGTCCCACCTACAAGGTAGATGTAAGCCTCTTAGAAACTATGAGCCAACGTTCGTCTTCGTTATAATCTACAAAATAAAGGTCAACTTATGTGCAGACTGCTAAAGGTCAAGATAGGAACAATGAGTAGGTGGGAAGCAAAGTGTGTGTCGTTTGAAATAGATTTTTGGAATGAAGCTTGTGGTGGGAGTAAACTTGGAAAGATCGCCATGTAACGAAAAAGCGTTTTGCCCCATGTGACTTTTTATTACATATAACAGAGAAAGTCAGAAAGAAAATGGGATAGTTTTCATGGTTTTCGAGGGTGATGAAGCTGATAATAAGGTCAAAATGCAGCACCTTCTAAAACTATGAAAACGATACCCAAGACAAAAACATTGAACCTTTTTGCAGCCGCCATCTTGGATTTTCATTTTGAGCTTCGTTCCTGCTGGGCCACCCGTTTTATTTCCTTTTTGTTGGACCTTTGAAGACCTTTGACTTACTCATTTCCAGATCCAAGATGCACGTAGAACACACGCCATAAAACAAGTGAATTGGTATTCAAGAGTTAGCAATCAATGTTATAACAAAAAATTAAGCCTGTATACACGTATCCCAAAGGGTTCCGCAGCGGTGTACCTATAGTACGAGTAATATCCACATTCCGCCAGTTACAATTAAGTCCGATGTAAAAAGGGGTGACCCTATTGCCATCAACCGGGCCCAGATCAACTAATCTTCCCAAATAATCTGACCACCTGATGTTATGCGCCCTAATTGCAACACCACTTTGGATCTTTAAAATGCAACAACACCAACAGTCAACAGTTACTTATTATTTCATTTTCAAGATGCAACTGGAACACTCCCTACAGTGCAAGTGAATCATCATCTGCCTAGCCTTTTCCCAACTATGTTGGGGTCGGCTTCCAGTCTAACCGGATGCAGCTGAATACCATTACTTTACATGGAGTGACTGCCTATCTGACCTCCACAACCCAGTTACTGGGTAATACGATACCCCTAGGTAAGACTGCTTGTCAGATTTTCAGGCTTCTGACTAGCCGTAACGACTGTCAAAGATCTACGAATGACAGCCGGGACCAACTGCTTAACGTGCTTTCCGAGGCACGGAGGGGTATCGGTATGTAAAGATGGTCACCCATCCACAGACCAACCGCTAACCTAGCTAGCTTAACCTGATCGATCGACCTGTGCGGCTGTTGTTATTTAGCCACGGGCCCCTCGTGCAAGTGAATGCAAGTGGTATCCAAGAGCCAGCAATCAACCCACCTCCAGATAATCTAGATGATCTAACCTCCTGAGTTTAAGTAGCCCCATTGCAACACACGTATGTATGTCAAGCTCAGTCAATTTAAAGGTGAGTATACACTAGAGTATTGTATCGAGCATTGTTCAGTCAATTTAAAGGTGAGTATACACTAGAGTATTGTATCGAGCATTTTCATTTAATGTAACGTTTCTGCGAATGCTCGACGCTGCGTTCGATGTACCTAATGCGCATGGTGATTGAGCATTTATCTGCAACATAAATTGTTACACCAATACGCCCTTTTGGTTTTTAAAATCAGTTTGTAATAAAACATCGAGAGTCGTGTTTGAAGTGCGGTTCGATAAAGTTTAAAAACGGAAAATGCTCGATGTTCTTTTATAAGTAAATGCTTTTTTCTAGTCTAGCTTTTTGTTCTAGTATAGTCTAGTGCCTTAAGGCATCACCCAGATAATAAACCTCATTTATTTCTTATCTGTTATAAGATTTTACAGATACTCGCTTAACTAAATAGTTCTTGATTTTTTCTAGTACTTGACTGGAGAAATAACAAAGATTGTAGAACCAAGGCCCGTCGTCCATAACGTTACTCAAAAATAACCAGTTATAATACTAAAATCACCAATGAGTAGACAGAAAGTCAGAGCACTAGTATTTCAATGGTGGTCCGTACATGACACACGAACAGTCACAATTTGATTCGTTTTAAGAGTACCGTCGTGGACGACAGGCCTAAAGCTTTGGTTATACAGTTGGTTTGGTTGGTTTTGGTTTGGTTTGGTTTGGTGACCAGTCACACAATAACGGCTATCCAAATACAGCGGGTTTTTTGACACCTTAATGACAGATGCTGGTGAAAAAGACAGATTTTCATAACGGCCGCTAAAATATGACAGTACCGCGGTCCTAGGAAACTAAAGCATTGGTATTGTATATATACAGGTCAGTCAGCAAACAAACAAACCTAAACTTTATTACCAAAACAAGGATCCAAATATAAAGGAATCCTCAAAGTCAAACTTTTAGTTGTTAAGCCCGAAACACAAACGTTTGCAACAATCAGAGAGGAACTTCGCCATGCTTGGCACGGTTGTGGCTATCGCGGTTACCGGAAAACCCGATAGGTAGTCACAAAGTTTGGAGTTTGCACAGATTTGTAAATAGACGCGATGCGTTTGGTTGATAACGGATCGTATAGACGAAGCTGGTGCTCGATGCATAACTGTCGTGCCTTCGTTGGCCTGAAATTTCTAGTTTTATCATAAACGTATCCTACCGTACGTATCGTATCGTAACGTATCGTATCGAATCACTCAGCAATAGGTACTGTAGCTTCTCATTAGTGAAAAAAATGTCGGAATCAGAACAGTAGTTTCGAAGATGATCCCCCACAAAAGCACTCAAACTCACTATTTATAATATGAAGTAGTTACATAATCTAAATCAATATTAAGTGACCCTTCAGTTTTGCATGCCTTTATTTATTTTACCGTTTATGTACACACATATATAAACAGACAAAAAATACAGAACAGAAAAATAGGTCAATAATATGACAACAACGACTGTGGTTATGGAAGATCTTACAGGCATTATGATAGGTAGAAGTTTGAGGACATTTTAATACAAGCATCAAGTTTAAATATCAAATGAACTTCAACACAACACGTATTCTGCAAAACTGATGGTATTGGTGATTGCAGATTTCAGTTTTGAAGTTAGCAATTAATCTCAAACCATAAACAACACGCCACCAAGTATTCAAGCCCTGTAATTGTTGTGTTGTTGTAACTTAAAAAAAAAAACCGTTTCGTGTATCGTGATTTTTTTTCTAAAATTAAACCAAATTTATTCGAATCACTATAATCATCTGCTTAGTCTTTTCCCAACTATTTCAGCTTCCAGTCTAACCGCGTAGTAGTAGAAAATTATTGAGAGTAAACAACACGTAGTAAAGCGCTTTTACGAAACTCACAGGTTGTAAAAAGATTTGATTGTTCTTTTCTGGTATCAGTTTAAGTTACTTTAAGCTGTAGATGCCTTTTTATCAAAAAGCGAGTTTAGTTTGTGGGATATTTTTGAATTGCAAAGTTTTTCTCTAAACACAAAGATAATGCTGCAAAACAATAAATTATATTAATGTCTCAGCTAGCTTTTATGTTTTCATAACAATATCGCCATTCGTGACCCAACTCGTGTGATATAAAAGGTCTCTTTGTAGTGGAAACTAAAAAAAATAAACAATAGCTGCGACAACGACTAACTTTGTGTGTGAAAATGCTTTTAGAAGAAAATAATATATTACCTAGTGTTCATAGGGTTGCTTACGATACGATTATTTTTGCAGACATAAAATAAGGAGCTTGAAAGTATTAGTAGCAGTATATATTTTTAGTTTTTCAGGGTTTGAATAAAAAATGCTTTTGTAGGTAATCAGGTATTTTTTTGAGGATAGGCGGATACAGGGAAGTAAGAATATTGCCAGGGAACTCATAAGAATGTTTTGAATTTGTCGCAAGCTGCATTAAATTGTTCCTACTGGACTTATACCGGATTACGGAAAAAAAAATGTCTATATTTCTAGATTGCCTTGTTGGTTTAGTGGTCGCTAGCGTTTCTGCTGAGCATGGTGTCTTGGGTTCGATCCCAGGGCGGGCAAAATTTTATTGGGATTTGGGAAATCAGGAAATTCTCAGTAGCAGCCCGGAGGCTGGATCTGTGACCGGTTGATGGTAATACCCGTACGACGGACGTGAAGTTATATGACAACTTAAATAAATATTAGTATTTCACTGTCTATTACTCAGACTTCGAGATCGAAAGAACAGAAGTATCAGTTAGATAAACAACTAGCTATATACTCAGGTATTTTTACCTTACAACGAGTGCTTGATTAATTCTTTTGAGCAAACCGAATCCTGTCGGACTTGGAAACATGAAATAAAAATAGTATCCCAAAGTAAAAGACGCTGTTTAAAGAGCAGTGCAGAAAAGTCTCTTTGACAGTCCTTAGGTCAAACAAAGTAATCTTGTAGGGAGGTGCACAAAGCACACAATTTTCTCTAGCTTGTACAAAAGAACTAATGTTTCCTGGCACTTACGGAGATTCTAAAATGAACATGACTACAATTTTGTAGATGGTTTTTTTTCTATTTTTTTTTAATAAAAAAAAAATGTTTTATTTAGTTAGTTTCAATAATAAAGTGAACGTTCATGGATAGGTGACCATCAATTAGGTATCGAAAACCCTCCGTGTCACGGAAAGTACGTTAAGCAGTTAGCTGGCTGTCATTCGTAGATCTTTTACAGTCGTTACGGATAGTCAAAAGCCCAAGTATGACAACCAGCCTTCCCGTCTAAATTACTGCTATTCAGCTGCATCCGGTTATTCTGGAAGCCGTCCCCAACATAGTTGGGAAAAGGCCAACATAGTTGGGAAGATAGTAATCCACTTTGTATGATGTTGTTACTAGGATGTAATGCAGCAGGTGTCACTGATAATTACATAACAGGCCATAGATGTATTCGTGAGAGGTAGGTACCACAAAGTCGTCTAAAAGTGATTTCGATATCCTTTTTAGGTACAGAATAATACAGAAAAAAACCGAGAAGACGACTAATAAACAAATATGGAAGAAAAAGACATGTTGCGCCAACCCCAAATAAATTGGGACTTATGTACAGAATAAATGATTTTATAATATTTCAAAACGTAAATAACGATTTGTCTTCGTATAAGTATTTTGGTTATGTTTTATTGACAATAGATGTTGTAACTCAAGATGTTGAACCACGCCAGCCTACCCCCATGAAAACAAAGGCCTGAGTTTACGTGTGTGTGTGTGTATTTAATAAATACACGGTGTTTTTAGCATTCTCCATTACTCCTCGACCGGGTAGACATCGAACGTGAAAAAACAATATAAACTTCAATTACAGCACTCTCAGTTAATTAATTAATTAAAATGCGATGTTGGGATCAAGTGGCTCACAAAGCGTTACGTTGACACTCGTCGTACAGTCAGTACATCAGTGGTAACATTGTACTAGGAAAACCACCCTTACTGCTACGACATAAATGCCCTATCAGTGTAAAATTGTTGAGGTTTGAGATTACTTAATTCTCATATAAGAATACAATAATTCACTTACATGAGAATAATTAATGCAATTTAAGGCTCGTGCAGACTGGCGCGACGTGACGGCGCGACGCGATAATAATGAAAGAATGTTTAAAACTCATATCAAAAGTACGCTTTGTAAACAAGCATATTACAAATTAGAGGATTATATCCAGGATAAGAATGCTTGGAAACATGCTGGTCCTGGTTCATAGGACAATCTAAAGTCTAGACAAAATCAAACTAGTTGCTAATTTCATTAAATAATAATAATTTCAAAACATATAATGTTTATGACGTTGATTTTACATTCTGTGATTACTGTAACTGACACACTAAATTATAACTCGTTAAACTTTAGAAAAATCATATACTTATATATTATTTTGTAAATACGTGTACACTCTATCATATAATTAATTTACCAGTCATTGCTTTATTGAAAATTATTTTTATCTATTGTGGGAAAGTAATTTTACTGTAGGTGCATCGTCGTCACAAATAATTATATAAATCATGTATAAAAAATATTATAAAACATTTTAAAAGAGTAACGGTGAAGTTTTTTCCCATTCTTTTCCCTACGGTCCTATCTTTTAGAAGGGCGACTAGAATCAATTATATTATTTGTAAAACCATTTTTTATGCCGTTTATGTGTCTGTTTGAAATAAATGATTTGACTTTGACTAGACAACTATAAAACTCAAATTGTTACTACCGATTTGCGGTTGACTGTACCTACCCATACTTCTATCGGATATTTCTCAGTACATCCGTCACGGGCATTCTGTCAGATCACCATTCTGTTATTTATGTGATACAGCTTTTTTTTTGTACTACTAACAAATTGGATCCTAGTTATCTTAAATAAAAGCTTTTTATTATTATTATTATTTGACTTTTCCATTGATGTCTATAACATCTTTTACGAAGGCCAACAAACTGGACAAGGGTTACAAAATTCACTTCACTATTTGTTACCCGACTGCGACGGAGCCCAAAAGGAGGGTACTGTTTAAAAAAAAGTATCATGAAGGAGACATTTACGTAGGTACATGGCTTGGAGCCGATACCAAAACTACCGGTACTTAGCGGTTCTTGCCATTTCGGAAAGGGCGGTTAGCAGTTTCAGACGGGCACCGGTAATCCACCTAATACCGGTACCGCTGAATTCGGTACTCGCCGCGTATGTACCACAAATCTCGTGATTGTACCTTGAAATTATTTTTCTAATGCATATTTACATTTATCCTTTTTACTTAAGTACTTTATTTATTTTCTCACTCTAGCCTCCGGAAAAATTTGTTTGGCACCGGTACAGTACCAATACTGATAAGAAATACCAATAGAACCGCGACTGGTACCGGTACCAATAGTATGTACCAGTACTAAGTCTGGTACTGGTACCAATCGTACTGATACTACGTCTGGCACCGGTATCACACCAAGATCAATGGTACCAGTTCCCGAAAACACCGCTATTTCAAGTCTTGCGTAGGTAGGACATTTGTACAGACGCCAGCACATCAAACTACCCGAAACTGTCAGATTTTCCCAATCAACTTTGAACCTTATGCTTTAGCGATAAAGCTGAAAATCTATTAAAGAAATCTGACAGATTGTAGTGGCTTGATGTGCTGGCGTCTGTACCTACACTGGGCACTGCGCTCATATCAGCCAAGCCAATGGTATGCCAAGTATGATATGGTGGTATGGTATGGTTTATGGATTTTGTAAAATAATATTTTTAAAATAATATTTTACAAGATCATAAATTCTTCATATCAAGTCTTTAAAATAATGACTATAGTAACAGCATTTTCATGCACCTAACACATATAATTCTATAGAATCATACCGACCCCAATCACACTATTCCAGACCACCAAACAATTAAAACAGATCCCCGACCAATTCCAACTTCTCCCTAACATTTTGTTACGCTCCCCGTGATTTGGAAATAACTAGGTTTCTACTACGTTATCAGGTTGCGTACTAACAATACCGACTATTAAAGTCTATCCACTTAAATAGTGCAGCTCTTTAGAAATTATTTTAGCCTCGTACCGTCGCCACCACACACATCTGCGGGAAATAATATGTAATTGTCATCTCATATGTCCGACGCTATAGGGACGCCTGTCCAGCAATAGAGGTTTTTCTGCTGAAATGATGGAGCATCAAAGCGAATATTTAATTAATATTTGTTTAGATCTATACACTAGGTTTTTGTCTGTGGCTTCGCTCGAGTGGATATCGGAAAATATCCCTCAAGAACGTACTATCGGGATTAGAAGTACCTTATGTGTTAATACAGGTTATAAAATTTCTGTGTGCCAAATGTCATCTAAATCCGTTTAACCGTTCTTGAGCCAATCCGGAACATACAGACAACGGAGAAAAATTCTAAAAACGATATTTTTGGCATCAGACTAGTCCGCCTCGTAGCAAGTACTATTTTTTCAAAAATATTCAATGTACAGTTTTTACTTCGTTTATAAGCTGTTGAGTTTCCTAATAAATAAATAAATAAATGAATAGACAGAAGATAAAAAATCAAAGTCGCTTTTCGTATCTGTGTTTGTGACCACGTTTTTCTTCTAAACTAAGCAACAATACGATTTTCACCATTATTTAGATTTTTTTTGTTATTACATTATAAGTATAATACATTAAATTAATATTGAACTTACATATAATAAAAAACCTTGATGTTTTGTCAAGCCGTAAAACCGGGCGAAGCAGCGAATATAGCGAATAATTATTTTTTTTCGTTAAATTCCCGCACGCCGTTTGGGCGCACCGTCATTATTGAAGCGGATAGAGTTTACTAACAATACGGAATATTTATTAATCCTGGTCAAATAACAGCCAGAAACAGAGATAGCGGCTTCCTCCAAATAGTGCCGTATAATAATAATGGCGGATGCAATGTGGCGGAAGGTGTGAAAGATTAGCGGAATTTGGAAACTATAATCTATTGTCACAATTATATACAGAAGACCGAAGAGTGTAAACTGCCTCTCTACGTAGCGTTTGTAGACTAAGAGAAAGCCTTTGATTCGATTGTGACATGGGAATCATCATCATGGGAAACATCATGGGACCAGCTTGCTTATTCGTGAGTGAGCTATGTCTACAACTTTGGTTAAACATAAATATTGATAAAGTTTTGTTTTCAGTTTTTTGTTTGAAAACCAACCACCGTTTCTACTTGAGCAAAAAACATCCCTATTTGTAATCCTTCATTCGATTTTTTCACCCAAAGCTATAAATAATATGCCTTTAGGGTTTTTGCCCCTATCAAAAGTTTGTCACTCCCACTATTCTTAAAGCTAAAGTAATAATGTCGTTAGAGTTATTACTAGAACACTCATAGGAATTAGACAGAACGGAGCAAAAACGTTGATAGATTGCAGTCATCATCGTTAAGCTCTTTTATTTGTGGAGCACAAGGAACTTATTCGAAACGGTATGGATATTAAATGCATTGGGACTGTGGAATTGAGAAAATTAAAATGCGAGCATGAATGTTCTCAATAAAACGTTATGTTTTTATTTTTAAAGAAAGGCATTTGCAAAATTTTCAACTGGCGACTCGATTTTGAAGAATTTTGTTACATTATCAAAACTTATATTTACATTGTCATATTTTGCTAAACACAATCTGTCTTATTATAAAACGAGCTCTTACTTTAGGCCTAGCCTAAACCTTCGAGCCAGTTACTGAATTTCGAACTTTATTCCAACAAACGTATGTTTTTAATGAAAATTAATTCAATTCATTGGGTTTAAAAGTTAAAATGGGTATACCGCAGGTCTCAATATTGGGCAGTTCTTATTTTTAGTATATAAATCATGATGGCTGTCAGAGCCATCTACAAAAATGCTTGGCTTACTGCTAGTCCTGCTCTACAGGCACTTGGGCTCACTAGTTAAAATTTCAATATTTGGAAGAGATGTTTCCCTTTTTTTGTGGTTTCTGATATTACGAACTTAATGTTTATTTTTATTTCTTGTTTGATACGAGTAGTAAAATTTTATTAATCTCTTAAATAAATTGCAAACTATAGTTTTGAATAATTTAGGAGTATTTTTTTAATTTTGTAAATGTAAGAACCATGGATCCGTTTATTATGATATTTTGATGTTGACTTGATATGCCATGCTCACTTCAATGTCTCAATGAGGGTGGCGCGTGTGTTGGATCATTCGGTTTACTACAAAATGGTTCAGCTGGACGGTGCTGGTCCACGCGTCATGTTCGTGAACGGGCGCCGTTTGTGGAGACTGGTCATCTTTTAACTGCCAGGGCTTATTTTAAATCTTATATTTTGAATGGTTTCATGATTTTTTTTTCTTTGTTCACACACATAGAAGCAACAAGAATAATGTACCCAGGATTTTGTAATATCTTTATTCAAAAGAGTGTCCTTGAAGTTTCTTGCACGTTCTTCTCCAAAGAGATCTACGTTTTGGAAGGCAACTAGCTTCAACATTCTGACTAACTGACCGACTATTCAATTTTGACAATTCAAAAGCGTTAATAGTTTAATGGAAATAAATGCTTTGAGTTTGAGTTGAGTTTGAAAAATTAACAACTTAAACTCGGGTTTAACATCAGTTATTGTAATAACAACTTTCACTTTGTCGGATTACAGCTCGAAATTTAAAAATAGCTCAATGGTTTAAGCCTGGGTCTAAAGATATACCTCGTTTTGTAATAAGGCCGAATGCTTCTGAACTTTATAATTTCCTGGTTAGTTCGCAATAGGTTCCCAACATTCATGATTTCAAACTCCAGTCAATATTACCAGATTCTATCGCTTAGACCACACCAAAACTCAAAATATATTTAGAACTAAGTCTTAAACCGTGGCTGGACTTAGATAACGGTATCCAGACACCGTTGGTCTCCGGATCCTTAGCTTCGAATGAATGGAAGTTATCTTAGTTCCAGACATCTGGACTGGATCCCTTGAAATGCATTCATCTAGGAAGTAATTGAAGATTAGTTGTGCCAGTGCAATAGATTTGTTGGAGCTGGAATGGTTAGTTTTCACTTTAAGTCAATATTATCGTATCCTTTCTAATTGGGACCTAGCAGTAACGCTTGAATTCTTTTGTAATCTTATTTTTGTCTTCATTGAATAAGAAAATATCAAATGAATCTAATAATTACTATGTGTATAGTTTATATTCGTAATAAAAATGAACACTAAACGAGAAAAACGCAAAAAGAGATGATAAAGATCGCAGCACGTGACGTTCTATAGACGATAGTTTCAACGTAGTCGTCAGGAGTCGAATCGCCACCCCATTTATACAGGTTGATAAAAATCGCAGGTGGCTAGTTCATTTTACATCAAAATGTTGACCTTCATACGGTAGACAATCGCCTGCGACTGAGCATCTTCACTGTCGATTTTAGTCACCAGATGCATGCGACATATTACCACAGAAGTCGAAACCTACTCTACTTTGGAACTTTCAATTTAGTCACCTGCGGCCTAGACGAATGGTCTTTTAGACAGTTGGTGTGTGCGGCTATAGTCACCTGTGTAAAGCTCGCATAAGGCTGTCCGCAATGTAAGACAGGGTGGATATACTCAATGAAAGCAATGAATTTACGCACACTTGCAAGAAACTCAGTCTAAGTCTTACAGTCAATGCGGTCAGAATGTACTAAAAAATCAACTTGGAAAATAAAAACAAACTAATTACTCTGTCTATGATACATAAATGAGAAATGAATTTATTTCTGTAAGTAGGCTTAAACAAACACTTTTAAACATCTATTGTATTTTTAAAACTAAATGAGGTCGGCGTTTCCTGTCTGACTACTCTGATAAGAAAGGCCGAAACAAACTCAGAGCTCACAGTCTCTTTTAAAGTCTAGACATAATCTTGGTCAGATCATTTGAAGATCATGTGGATTGGTGTCTGGAATGGTTTTGTGAGGAAAGAACCACGCAGATTGAGTAAACCTGTCCAGTCAGTGCACGCATTTGTCTGTAATCGTGCAGCACAACTCAAACTCAACAAAACTGTTTTGTTTCCACTTATACAGAGTACATTCTAATATACTGTAAACTTATACGTATGTATCTATTCCCATAGGAAAAAGGATATGTTTTATGATGTTTGGATTTTATTGTGTTACAGCAGCATTCAATCAAATACAACAGTCTTCCTCAATCATATCAGTGACGTCATCTTCGGCAAGATTTATCATTTGTATACTTACGACCCCCTCTTCTGTTACGGATACACATTACCTTATCGTAAATGAGCGCACGCTGTATGTGACGTTTATACATACGTAGAAAGGGAAGATAATCAAGAAAGTATAAGGTTTTACTTCTGAATTTGTTTTTGCGAGATTTGTAAAATACTCGTAAATGTCAATCTCTGAGGAAACTTTGAAAATCTGTATTTATGTCCACCTAAGTCTGACGATTTATTTCATAGAAGTGACTCTTCATACGAGTATACAAGAGGTACGACATTTTTTTTAAACATACATTGAGAAAATAGAAAAATTGAGAAACACAAGAAATTGAGCTTACAAGAAAGCACAACTTTTGTTTTTGTGTTACGGTATTAATGCAGAAATGTTCTTCAATAGGACAGCGATTCCACACTGAGTGTGCGCACACACGAGCGACACCCGTTGACGACAGAGGCAACTGCAGCCGTCGACACCCATCAACGCTCACCGTCGACGCGTTAGCGGCTGGTCGTCGACAACGTGTCGCTTTTGTATTTGATTTCAATGCGCATGCGCATGTTGTCGACGGCTGCAGTTGCCCCTGATGTCAACGCGTATCGCTCGTGTATGCACACTTAATGTTTTCAGGTTTCTTCAAGTAGGTACCTACCTACCTATTCGTGTTCTATAGTTGACAACGGAGTGAATTTGGACTATCCTGCCCGTCATATTGATTTATTATTCTTCCGAAGAAAACAAACTACATATTATAACATATTAATTTACGAGTATATTCATTATTGTTGGTTAATGGTTCTTTCTCTTTACGTGCTCAAAATAAAACAGTCACAAAAATCCTAGCAAACATAAGAAAATAGCATACCTGAATAAAAGCTACGACAATTGACTAATAACAAGGTGACAGGAACTAATGGAAAAGTGACATAGCGTGTAGATATAGGAGCGATAGTAATTATTGCAATATGTCAACGTCGCCATCGCCGCCAGATTAACGACGAGGAATTATGATTGATTATAATGAGGAGTGAATCTCCGAGAAAAGAAACTATTTTGTTTGGTGCTTTGTTTTATAAGTTTTATGTATCTGTCTTTCTACATGGTATCCCTGGAAGTATGGATCAAATCGAATAAGGGTGCGGGCAAGGTCACTTCAAAACTTTTTAACCATGAGAATGTCGGTGAATTTTTTTACGGTTCAAAAATTATGATTTATTTTTAGAAGATTGGAAATGACTTTGCGTACGCCCCTATTCAATTTGATCCATACTTCCAGGGACGCCCTGTATATCATTATAATATGGAAATCTAAGATAATAATGCCATAATAGGTCGTTGAAGAAAGTAGAATACAACAGGTAAAATATGTTCGTTAGTTAGTAAATAACTGGGTTGTGGATAGTCGCTCCATGTTCAGTACTGGTACTCAGCTGTATCAGGTTAAACTGGAAACCAACCTTAACATACTCGTAGTTAGGAAACGGCTATGCAGGTGATGATGAGTTAGTTGAAGGAAGCGTGTTTAATGCAATTTAAAAAAAAAATACTAACGAAATAGTCAGGCTGCCCGGGAAAGGCTGTTCGTAAATTCTTCCAGCTGCTCTTTTCCTGGGTTATCTTGCAAGAGCCTGGTTATCTCAGCACCTCTTTCTTAGCCAGCTTCGACGAGGCATTCGTCATCCAGATTTTAAGGTGTGGTAACTCTTATCTGGCGGTCGTCACTTATGAGACTAAGGCTATGTACGCACTGACAGGTGGTTTGCGTAGTGCCTAGAGCCTAGTGACTCAAGATCCTTCGATACATGCTAGGTGACAAGCGGAGACGCCAAGCGTGCAGCGACCGGTTGCGAACATTCTAAAGCGTTTGATTCCCTATTTGAATTCCCTACTCGCATAGTGACTCGCTAGACCGTGCGTGCATAGCCTAACCAAAGTAAAGTGAAAGTATCACTTTACCAATATATTTTTGTCAGTTGTTGTAGCTCCAAAATACTCTAGTATCATTACTTGTCAGGCTCCTACTGGGATCCTAAACGTAATTACTTTTAATGTTCCTTCACTTCCCATTATAACTGTTTTGACTGGCCATTTCGTAAAACATTATGTCAATATCAATTTACAAATTATTTTCATTCAGGGAGCTCCATTACAATATACACAGGAGACCCGAGTCTTCGACCAATTTAATAAGAAAATGGTTACAATTACACCACAAAAACTGGGTAAAAAATTAGATATTCAAAATAACTACAGTTTTAATTTGTCTTCTTAGACAATCATACACACGCAAACTCACACATTATTCCTACGGGGTAGGCAGAAATACCACCTGCTACGATCCTTATACACGCCTTTGCTTCGTTTACGTTTTACATCGGTCATACACGCACTTACCATCCTCGACGATGTCACGACCCTCCTCCAGGAGAGTAGTAAGGCCATCAGTACTCTCAGAAAGTATAAAGTCCCGACTGCCGTCCTTCCGACCTCGCCGCTGAGGCCCGTCGCGATGCCTAATTTCATGTCCGTCCCGACCCTTGCTCGAGCCAGCCCGTGCCGCTGAGCGTGTAGCTAAATCCGTCCCCAAATCATTCCGATCCAGCCTGTCCCTTGCTGCCCTCCCCCAGCGACGCCCTAAGCCGAGGTCCGTACCCCACAGGGGTTGCCCTTAGCGTGTGGCCGCTTAGTTTATAAGTTTTTTAAGCCCTGGCTGGAGGCCTTAATTTGTTGAGGCATCCACAGGCAAGTCCGGTGAAGCAGACGACCACCTCTAGGTTCTCCTTAGGTTAAACAGCGAGAACCATTCCAAAAAAAAAAAAGCATCAAAGATGTTGTAAATCTTCATGTTGGACTTTAAATTCTTCCTAGAAAATGACATGGGTTTCAAGAACTGTTACATTCTCTAATTTGAATTTTATATTGATACCGACAAAGAGCATTATTTGGCAAAATAATAATCTCAAATGCTTCAGGAATACGTGTCGTTGGCTTGCATTCTTTGCAAAAGTATTATTAGGATATCAAAAGGACTCAATATTTTCGAAAGTATTGTTCAAGAAGCCTTTGCCATGTAGGTAGTAGGACACTAATGACAGAATAATCTTCGGTTTCCTAGAAGCACGTTTCCGTCACATTTATAACGGACGTACCTAATGAAAATCAGACATTTTCACCAGTATTTGGCATTAAGGTTTCAAAAAACGCTCTATATTTGTGCATTACGGCCGCATGTGGCAGTCATCACTCTTCTAAGAAACCGCAGCTTAGGGGATGTAACAATAAAGCCCTATATAAACATTCACACTACACTGCCACAAGGATCTTTGAGCACTCGAATGACGTTGAAAGGGGGGCTTTTGGTAAACATTTGCGTAATTGTTTTATGAAATGTATCTCTTAGCGACGCGCTCAATAGATTTTAAAAATTGTAAATAATCATCTTATTATTTAGTTAGTATGTAAGTTAAGCTCAGACGCGGGACACGCTGACATGCTGTGAGACCCCATCTTACATCTTCAGCTATCTTCCAGAGAAAGTTCCGTCAGATCTCAGTCTAGCCGTTCCGGTGATTAGCCAGAACAAACCGACATACAAAAATATTAAAAAAGATTTTTTTTTAGTTATAAGTATCGTATATACTTTCATATGCATTTAGTAAAAAGATGTTATTGTGACATAACCAACGGTCACTTCAATTTTATTTAATTCTATTTTATATAAGATTCACTTATATAGTCCAGTATCAATAACTTCACAAACACAAACAGTATCCCCTTTCGAGCAATAATAGACCAAGTTAGCTAACCTATTATTTGGCGGCAGTCACTCAATTTGCTCTGACGAACTATTTCATCAGTATCGGTTTTCTTAACTTTAGTTTCTAAGTTCGGGTCACGGCGTTTGGACTACGTTCACAGTATTCGGGATTTATTGACTGATTGTAGCTGTGTATATTAGTACGTGGTCTTCATAATAGTGTTTACGTCTATTTGTTTATCGGCTTTTGCTATTTGGCTTGTGTTATTTTTAATTACAGGAATTCGTCTTCAGATCGGGATCAGAAGACGAATTTCCATCATTAAAAATGTTCAAAATATAGTCGCAATCTCATCTCAGCGACAATCATTATCAAAAACTTGTCAAAACTGTAGGGAAATCAGAGGTAGTTTTGACAAATTGACACAGATCAGAAGGCCAATTCCCTTAATTAAAAACGTTCACAATCATGGCGCAGTGTCATCTCAGCAACAATCAATGTCAAAAACTTGTCAAAAATGTAGATCAATTAGAGTTATTTTTGACAGATTGAAACTGCCATTAGAATGCGAATGTTCTGAAAAATACAGGAATTACGAAAATAGGCCGACTTAGAGCTAGTTGATAAAGAAACGATTCTTTTGCAAAGTTTTGTTATTATAATATTGTGCTCATCAATATTATAAAAATATAACGCTTTACTTGATTTTTATTGTTAAGTGTGAGGTACCAAGTTCGATTCCCTGGTTATTCTAAGTGTTATTGGGTTTTCCAATAGAATTTTTCCCGGTCCGGAGTCCGGATTTGTGCCCAGTTAGTGGCAATAAGCTCGCCTCCTATTACATGAGGCACAAACCTAACTGGTGAAATATGGTAGTTACTATACCTATACTACTGTCCAACCCTGTACAAAATACAGGCGTGGTAATTATGATTGCATATACAAGGTGTAACATAAATAAAGCACAACCTCTTAAGGGGTCAGTGTATGGGGTGCTTGGACAGGAAACCTCCCCGTGTGCCCGTGGGCTGGAGTTCCCTTACGGATGCGTCCGGGGGGAAGGCCAGTCTACGGGACGGTGCACCCTGGGGTGCGGGCAATGACTCCCCATTGGGCACTGTGTGCCTAAGGGGTCTCATTGCCCGTATGCCAATATCCTGTCGGAGGTACGCTCCAACGTGTGTCCCTCAGCGCTTTAAGCAGAGACGCACAGCGGCGGAGTAAGAGCGGGCTCGGCGTGCACTAACTCTGCCGCCGGGCAGGCAGGAAGAAGTTTTCTTCTGCCACCGTTAGTCTCGTAGCCCCGAAGATTGTCAAGGTCATGTCTCTGACTTTTGACGGGGGTCGAGGGTCTTGGCTTAACCGCCCGGGCCGCGAGGAAGAAAGCCTCTATAAAAAATCACCCCAAACCTCCAAGCGGCGGCGCACCGTGAGGGGGGTTGATAGCTTGACTAATGGGTAGCTAAATTAGTCTCTAGTGCGAACCACTAGTTTTTGGGAATTAAAAGTTTATACTCGTGGGAACAGACATGGACAAATCTTTAAAAAATAAAAATCTTGAAGAGGAGGGGAGTGATGCGGGGTCGGAGTCCGACGCCGCATCTGGCGTGAAGGGCCTATTTAAGAGGCCGGACAGCAAAGTGGTGGGGGCTGCTGGAGAGAATGTAAGATTCTTCCAGAAGCGCCCCAAGCCGGGGGATGGCCAGGGGTCTTCCTCTGATGGCGGGTCGAGCTCGGCCCGCAGAAAAATTAGTCGGCGGGGTGGGGTCCAGGAGAGGGGTATGGGCAGAGGGCTCACAACGAAGGAGGCCAGTGAGCCGAGCCGAGCCAGCCCAGCTGAGCCAGCTCAGCGAGCCAATAGGCTCGCCACGGAGGAGCCGCACCCTGGAGTGAACAGCCGCAGGGCGGCCCTCTCGGAGTCGTCAGGCGGTGAGACGGACGCCACTGGTGGCTCCAATTCGGAGCGAGTGGCTAGGTTTGCGGAGGTCGTGGTAGCCGCGATCAAGGGTGTGGCCTTGAAGAGGATTCAATCTTCTAAAGACAAGGCCATATCCGCAGCCACAGCCTCCATTATAGCGGCAGCGGAGGCCATTCACGTCGGGCCTCCGTCGGACAGATTGTCTGAGATGCGGGCGGAGGTCGCCCGCTTGACAGCCGCCATGGAGCTTCTTCGGAAGGAGAACGAGGAGCTCCGAGCGGACCTGGCTAGGCTCCAAGGAGCCGGCCCCCGCGAGGTGCTTCAAGGGGAGAGGCACGGGCAGAGTGGGCCAGTGCCTGCTGAAGACCGGGTTCTGACCCTGGTGCGGCAGGAGTTGGCGGCCTTCCAGAGTCGGTTTTCCGCCCTGGAGGCTGTTGTCCTGCGCCCCCCGCTGGCGGTGAGCCAGCCGGCCTCGGGCCAGCGGAAGGTGGCTTCGTACGCCACCGCCGCGGCTGCCACGGCCAAATCAGGTTCGTCAGGCCAGGCAAAAGGCGCAGCCGTGCCGGAACCCGCGAGGACCCCAGCCCTGGTGGCGAAACGGCCGCCCCCACCGCCTAAATCTCCTCCGGCCGACGCTGATTGGCAAGTAGCCGGGGGGAATAAGAAGGCAGGTAAGGCAGCCAGGGCTGCCAAAAGAAAAGAGAGGCGGCAGCGGCGCAAGGAGCGAAGCGTCGCGGCCAGGCTCCGTGCCCCGAAGTCCGCAGCTGTAGTGATTACACTACAGCCCGAAGCGGAAAAGAAGGGCATGTCCTACCGCGACGTGCTCGCTAAGGCGAGGGCGGCGGTGAACCTCGAGGACCTTGGCGTCACTGATGGCATCCGGGTAAGGGTCACTGCGACTGGGGCCCGGATGCTGGAGGTCCCCGGTGCGGTCAGTGGCCCAACCGCTGACGCTCTGGCCGAAAGGCTTAGGGCGTCCCTAAATGCGGACGAGGTCCGAGTGTCCAGACCCACCAAGTGCGCTGAAATGCGCATCCTAGGTTTGGACGACTGTGCGACGGAGGAAGAGGTGGTGGCCGCCATCGTCAGGACTGGGGGGTGTTCTGCCGAGCAGGTGAGAGCAGGCACCATTCGTCCTGACTTCACGGGGATGCGAGCCGTTACGGTGAGCTGCCCCGTGTCGGCGGCCCAGAAAATAGCCGGAGAAGGCCGAAGGCTCTTGGTGGGCTGGGTTTCCGCGCAGGTGAAACTGCTGGAACCCAGACCTCTGAGGTGCTTCCGCTGCCAGGTGGGCAACCATGTAGGAGCTAGATGCACCTCGGAGGTGGATCGCAGCAGCCTCTGCTTCCGCTGTGGTCAGCCCGGTCACAAGGCCGGCTCGTGTAATGCCACGCCGCACTGCTTTATTTGTGCGGCAGCTGGTAAGCCGGCCGATCACCGGGTTGGGAGCAAGGCCTGCGCCCCACCTGCCGAGGCCAGGGGCAGGGGCAAGTCCTCTGCCACCGCAGCCACAGCTGCAGCCACCGCCACTACCGCCGCCGCTGCCGCGTCCACCGTCGTCACTGCCGTAACCACAGCGGCAGGGGGGCTCCTCACAAGGGGTTCGGGAGGGGGCTGAAATGGAGTGTCAATAATGACCCCATTACGCCTCCTCCAGGCGAACATCAACCACTGCGCCTCCGCTCAGGACCTGTTGCTCCAGAGCATGGCGCAGTGGTCGATTAACATCGCCGTGGTCGCTGAGCCGTACTTTGTCCCGCCCAGTGACTACTGGGTGGAGGACCTCAGCGGCTCAGTGACCCTAATTTCGTCGGCCGCCGCCGGCACGCCGTCCCTCGAGGCTATCAAGAGAGGACGGGGTTGCGTGGCAGCAAGGTTCGGGGAGATTGTCGTGGTAGGAGTATACTTCTCCCCGAGGCGAACTCTCGCCGAGTTCCACAACTCCCTTGCGGAGTTGAGAGTCGTCGTCGTCGGGTTCCGTCCCCTCCCCGTGCTCGTCCTCGGGGACTTCAATGCTAAGAATATGGCTTGGGGTTCCCGGTATACGGATACACGGGGCAGGATGGTGGAGGACTGGGCTCTGGAGACGGGCATGGTCGTCCTAAACCGGGGTTCGGTCCCCACGTGTGTGCGGATGCGGGGAGATTCAGTGGTGGATATTTCGTTCGCCAGCCCCGCTCTGTCCCCGCATGTCGTCGACTGGCGCGTCATGGAGGAGGTGGAGACCTATTCCGACCACCGGTACATCCGGTTTGACGTCTCCGCCCAGACCTCGAGCGCGCTGGTCCGACAGGCCCCGAGTGGTCCGCGGTGGGCGCTAAAGCAGCTGGACCGGGAGCTCCTCCTGGAAGCTTCGATCGTGCAGGCCTGGGTGTCACCACCGGACAGGCCTGCTGACATCAACGACGAGGCGCAGTGGTTCCGGGAGGCCATGTCCGAAATATGTGACGTGGCAATGCCCCGGGTCCAGCCCGGACGCGCCTGGCGCCAGGTGTGCTGGTGGTCGCCGGAGCTAACGACTCTGCGCGAGGCGTGTGTTGCTGCGCGGCACCGGTACACCAGGCACCGCAGGCTCCGTATCCGCCCTCCGGATACGGAAGTGATTCAGGCGGAGCTGTACGAGGGGTACAGAGCGGCGAAGACGGCCCTCCGAGCGGAGATCCTGCGGGCCAGGGGACTGGCTCGTGAGGAGTCGCTGGGGACTTTGAACAGGGACCCATGGGGACGACCCTATAAAATGGTGCGGGAGAAACTCCGCCCATGGGCTCCCCCTCTGACGCAGAGTCTCCGGCCCCAGCTCGTGGAGGACATAGTGAGCGCTCTGTTCCCTTTGCGAGGGGAACACACTTCCCCGCCCATGGCTCCGCCTTCTGCGGTGCCCGATGCGGACCACACTGCTGACGACGACGACGATGCTCCGGAGGTGACCGAGGTAGAGCTGAGAGCGGCGGTACGTAGGCTTAATGCCAAAAATACCGCCCCAGGACCCGACGGCTTACCTGGAAAAGCCTGGGTTCTGGCCTTGGAGGCTCTCGGGCCTCGACTAAGGGGGCTCCTAAGCGCATGCTTGGAGAGGGGCCAGTTTCCACTACGTTGGAAGACGGGGAAACTGGTCCTCATTAAGAAAGCGGGGCGCCCTGCGGACTCTCCGTCCGCTTACCGGCCCATCGTGCTGCTCGACGAGGTGGGCAAGCTCTTTGAAAGAGTCATTGCAGACCGCCTCGTCGGGCGGCTGGTGCGGGTGGGGCCGGATCTGGCGGAGAGCCAGTATGGTTTCCGCAGGGGGCGCTCCACGGTGGATGCCATCATGCGCGTGCGAGCCCTCACGACGGGAGATGCTGTGGCCCGGGGTGGGGTCGTCTTGGCGGTGTCTCTAGACATCACCAATGCCTTCAATACCCTGCCCTGGAGTTGCATCAGGGAGGCACTCCGGTATCACCGGATGCCGACCTACCTCTGTCGCGTGGTCGAGGCCTATTTGACGGATAGGGCCGTCATTTACCCCGGTCACCAGGGAGAGTGGAACCGGCGAGAGATGTCGTGCGGTGTCCCACAGGGATCGGTCCTGGGGCCACATCTGTGGGACATCGGTTACGACTGGGTGCTGCGCGCCGACCTCCCTAGCGGCGTCAGTGTAGTTTGCTACGCTGACGACACGCTTGTCCTGGCGCAGGGGAGGTCGCACCAGACGGCGGCGGAATTAATGACACGCGGGGTTGCGACAGTCGTTGAGAGGATCCGGCAACTGGGACTCGAGGTGGCCCTGCACAAGTCCGAGGCCATGTGTTTTCATGGTCCTCGGTACGCGCCACCATCGGGTTCCCAAATAGCGGTGGGAGGGGTTCACATCGGCATCGAGTCGACGATGAAGTACCTGGGACTCGTCCTCGACAGCCGGTGGAACTTCGTGGAGCATTTCCGACGTTTGGCTCCCAGACTGGAACGGGCCGGGGCTGCCTTGAAGCGGCTCCTGCCCAATCTAGGGGGTCCAAACGCCTCCTGCCGGAGGCTCTACGCAGGGGTCGTGCGGTCCATGGCCCTTTACGGGGCACCGGTGTGGGCGCGTTCTTTAAGGCGGCTACCAACCCGCCGGTTGAACGCGTCCCAGAGGGTCATGGCAGTCCGGCTGGTCCGGGGATACCGCACGGTCTCCGGTGAGGCGGCGAGCCTCCTTGCCGGATTACCGCCATGGGATCTGGAGGCAAAAGTCCTCGCCCAAATATGGGAGTGGCGCGAGGAGGCAAAACGCCGGGGCGTAACTCCGCTGCCTCGAGAAATCGCGGCACAGCGGACAGAGCTCCGGCGGGATCTCATGGCGACATGGAGAGTGCGTCTGTCGCAACCCAGTGCTGGGCACGCCACAATTGCGGCGATAAGTCCCCTCTTTGAGGAGTGGCTAGAGAGGCGCCACGGCGTCCTCACCTTCCGCCTGACGCAGGTCCTCACCGGACACGGCTGCTTCGGGAGGTTCCTGTTTCGTATAAGGCGGGAGGAAACGCCCGGGTGTCACCATTGTGTGGATCGCCCGGAGGACACGGTGGAGCATACAGTGGAGGTCTGCCCGGCTTGGGCAGAGCACCGCCGCGTCCTCACGGCGGCGATCGGCGGCGGCGATCTCTCGCGTCCGGCCCTGGTCCAGGCCATGGTACGGAGCGAGAGTGCATGGGAAGCCGTCACCTCCTTCTGCGAAGCAGTAATGCTTGCAAAGGAGGAGGCGGAACGCGTGAGGGAGAGGCAATCTTTGCGCCCTCACGCCCCTAATCGCCGCAGGAGACGCCCTGGGCGTCGGGAGTCAAGAGCTGACTCCCGGCCACCGTAGGCGCGGGCTTGCAGACGGCGAGCAATGGGCAGTTCGCCGTCTGGTAAGGACCAGGCTCGGGTCGACGGCGCGTTGTGTTCCACGCGCGCCTCAAAGAGATGTCAGCAGGGACGGGGCCCACAGGGGCCGATGCTTGCCAGGGTCGCGGGTTGTTCGAAAGAGTTACCGTGGCCCTTGGCACAGGCAACTGAAGGAACACGGGTGGGTTTTAGTCAGTAAAAGTCTGACACACCCTCCCGTTCCGCCCAGAACGGGAGAAGTTATTTGATAATTTCCCACCCAAAAAAAAAAAAAAAAAAAAAAAAAAAAAAAAAAAAAAAAAAAAAAAAAAAAAAAAAAAAAAGGGGTCAGTGTACTCATCACTATGAACAACTTTTATTATGGGAACAAACCTGAAATCGCGAAAAAAAAAATCAGACGTTCCCTACATTTATGTTCGCATAACTCGTTAAAATGTAGGGAACAGCTGATTTTTATTTCGCGATTTCAAGTTTGGCCCCATAGTAAAAGTTGTTCATAATGATGAGTACAATGATCCCTTATGAGGTTGTGCGTTATTTAAGTTACAGCTTGTATAGTTCCAACGGCATGACGTCAGAATCTATTCAAAGCCGGACAAATTGTAGATCCAAATCAATGTGTGATGTCTAGAGGTGCAGAATGAGGTTACGGTCACGTGAAAAATTTGATATTGTAGGTATATCATACCGTGCTACAAGAAAGAAAATTGTTTATTCTGCACAAATAAAACGCACATTACAAAAAAGTACAAGACATAAAGTACAAACTTACAAAGTTATTCATTGACAAGGTTTTTTAGTATGTCATACGTATTTAAGCACAAAAAAAAGTGGTGGTGTTGGTAAAAAATTGTGAAATTATTTTGCGAAATGTATTAAAAAACAACAGTTCCGATATTGTTACGTCAAAAGATCCTTTTACAGCTGCATATTTAAAGCGATCATAGTGCAAAGCACCACTCACCACGAAAAAACAAAACAACCGTGAGTGACGTCAAAACACTCGTCAGCATGCAAAACAAAAAAAAAAGCATCATCCATCCTTTATGAAGAAAAAAATACTGAAGAATTCTTTTAACACCATTCGGGAACACCGTGCGGACGACATGTTCGCCTCAAGGGAAATTAATAGATGTATCAGGGACTCCCAACATGCGTTATAGCCAATAAAAAAATCTTCCTCGCCTTGACTATGAAAAATGAATGGGGATATAACGGATTTGTTATGACAAGCCCTGGATGATTTACTTAGGAGGTTTTAAATGTACGAAAGATGACCGATTTTCGTGTCTTGTTAGTTTATTTTGGCAAGGTTGTTTTGTTTAGTAGGTCTCTTTCAATAATACAGAATAGTAATCAATACGTTTGGGAAATTTTCAAGCTTTTAACAATACTTAAACAGTTTTATGAAACTCGAGGCTCCATTTACAGCCGAAATGTATCATCAGCATAATAGTATCGGCCCAAAATTGTCCTTTGTGGAACATACGCTTTTAAGTAACCATTACCACGGTAAATAAATAAATTTGATGAAACATTTAATGATATTATTATTTATGATATTTTTTGGGGACCGCTTGTAGTGTAGCTACTTGAAATAGTAGTTTAAATAAATAAAATAAGATTAATTCAATTCAGGCAAATAAAATACTTAGGTACTACAAAAAATTTAATATAATTTCACAATACTGCAACAGAAAAGAATAAAATGTCAATGCAATTATAATAAACTAATTAGTAGGTACATACTCCAGCACCTCAAGCTACCCGAAACTGTCAGATTTTCTTAATCAACTTTGAACCTTATGCTTTAGCGATAAAGTTGAAAATCTACTAAAGAAATCTGACAGATTGTACCAGCTTGATGTGCTGGCGTCTGTACAAAAATGATAAAGGTCACAGAATCAAAATATCGTAAATAAATTATGAAATTAAACATTAGTCCCATCACGTCTGCGTAGTTTTGCTGGCTAATATAATTTGACCAACGCCAAATCCAGACTAAACTTGTCAATTTCTTATTATTATCAGATTCTCTTGACGTTAAATACATCAGATATCTAAAACCGTGCAAAGATCGTCCGGCGCGTGGCCGAAATCGAAAGGAACACCGCCATATTGATTTTTCAAAATAATATCACAAATGTTTACCAACAACGTCCTCCTGTCAATGTTATTTAAGCGCCACAAAATCCTTGTAGCAGTATACATTCGAGTAAATGTAGTATTTATCTGGGGGCCATTCCCGTAATTTTAAGAACGTTCACAGTCTAAATTTAGGGAAATTAGAGATATTTTTTACAGATCGAGATTGAGTCGATCTGTAATTTATACCTCTAATTTCCCTAAATTTATGATAAGTTTTTGACATTGATGGTCGCTAAGATGAGATTACGACTTGAATTGTAACGTTTTATAAGTTCGAGAACTGGCCCTCATATGTATTGTGTGTCTGTTAGTGTTAAATAAATGTATTTTCTTTCTTTCTTACATAAAATAGTTTCTCGTATTTCGCTGGTATACCTACATACACGTAACGTACGCCAGTCATATCTGCTTCCACGTACCTGTCAGTTCATGATACGATACCATTATAATAATCGTTAACTAGTTAGTAGGTGTGCACTAGAAGCAATTTTATGTCCACCTAAACAATAGGCTATCGTCTTAAGATAGAAAGTAGAATTCTATTCAGGAAGTACAATCTCTAGACACTTCGCTGGCTTCCTTTATTCAGTCTATTTTCTTTTCAAAGCACTGCGATCTGAGAACAACTTTGGAACCGTACTTTGAACAGAATGTACAACAGCGTTCATAATCCCAGATAATTTACATTCGAACGCTGCTTGATCAGTTATCTACTTTAGTCAAAAGAAGTTGATTTTTCAGTGATCATTTGTAACATAAAGGTCCTAATATTTTTTTGTAAGCAAAGTAATTCAAACTTTGTCGAGTGTGACATTCAGATTGTTGTTTCATAACGTGAAAATTATCACAAATTGACTCGAATATACTTCATTTTTGTTCAGTATGATATTTGTCTATTACTTTTAAAATTAGAAGAATTAAGTATAGGTACACCCAGAAAACTTTTATGCAAATTTATCACTTTCCATGAAATATATTATGTAACTAATCGACACAGAATAATGCAGCAAAGCAGTTTCTATACACACATACAGAAACACACATAAACAGTTTGTCTTAACTTCTGCTGAAGCATTGATATCTTACATATTGTACAGTATAAGTTAGAAAACCACTTGTTCAGGCAATCGATTATAAACCTAAACGTAAAAGCTATAGAGTTCTGCATTGCTTATGGCGTAGTCAAAGGGGAAGCTATTGAGGGCACCATGCTATAGAGGTATATGCATGTGGAAATCTTTTCGGAATCATGTGACGAAAGTAGGTGGAAAAGAGGAAACCGGGTGTAGATTATTCAAATGTGTTTGGATATTTTTAGCATAGTTTCGTGATGTTTATCACAGAGTTTGCGTATTTTTTCTTGTTTCATATTTCATCATCATCATAAATGCCTTTTACCAACTATGTTGGGGTCAACTTTTAGCCTAACGAGATACATCTAAGTGTGTGTGTCTTTTACATGGAGCGATTGCCTATTTCACCTCCACAACTCAGTTACTGGGTAATACGAAATCCCTTTTAAGACACACTGTGCTCTATATACTGTATCGCAATTTTAGAGTAAAGTCAGGGGATGAATAGTTGCTACGCAAATTCATTTATTTATTTTATTATTTATGTAAACGCAGTAAAAAACATATGGATATGACATAATTATAATTTGAGTACAAAGTTACTGCTTATTTCTTAAGGAATTTCTTCCAGCATACCTGCGAAAGGAGAAGTAAAAAAGAAATGTAGACAATACAATGTTCATATTAAAACAATCTAATCAAATCACAACTGGCATTCTTTGAGAGTCGCATGAAATTAATTTAACTTGTAAAATTGACGTAGGATGCCATTTTGCTTAGTTATTAATTTTTCTTAGTGTACAGACGCCAGCACATCAAGCTACACGAAACTGTCAAATTTTCCCAATTCCCCAACCCTTATACTTCAGCGATAAAGTTGAAAATATATTAAAGAAATTTGACAGATTGCAGTAGCTTGGTGTCATTCAACATATTTTAATGAAAATTCATTACCTTTAAATAAATAATTCTACGTCAATAATGTGAAACCAATTCATTGCCGATCAGATTTAAAGAGTCAAATATGATCAGCGTTAAATTAAAGTGTTTTAATTAATTCCAGTGATATCATCATACATTAAAGTGTATTGAATTTTATTCCAATATCCGAGACCACAAAGCTGGCAGCATTTTAAAGTTAATCCCCTATCATAATACGGATAATATTAAATGAGTACTAGATATTTGGTTTTTTCCGCATTATTACAATGTTTACCGTGGTTTAACGGTTGACTGTTAAATAGTTTTACCATTTTATAATTTGTCATTGAAGAGCGGGGCCTCCTAGCACAGGTATATCTTTACTTAAAAGGAGGTCTCTATGTAAGATTTACTGTAAAAGTTGTACATGTTACTGCAACAAACTTTTTTGTATTTGTATTTGTATTTTGTACTTAAAATTAAAATTAAGAAAACCTCTATCTTAAAAGTAACCCTTACTTATTAGATAAATCAAATCAATCAAATAAGATACAAGTATCTTTTATCCATATAAAATAATGTTGCTTATAGACTCGTTTTAACTAATTAACCTTATTTTCCAATAAATTTGAAAAATGTCATTTTTCCATTTAATCAGCGAAATGACAACATTTCATTTTTTAACCAGGCTTTTTTCCCCATTTTTTTTCCCCATAAATAGTAGGCATTTATGTTGGTTGAAAAAAATGTTTTTTTCAGATAATAATAAGAAAAACGGCCAAGAGCGAGTCTGACTCACGCACCGGGGATTCCGTACCATTATACTTTAAATTTACCTTTTTCTTCTGAAAAAGTATGCTGTTTAGAGACATCGTTTTATTTTTCCTGTAATCTTTAGATAAACTTCTATCACATAGAATAATTTCAGATTTTTCTCTATGCAAACTTCGGAGATAAGGGGGGGAACGGTATTTTTTTTTTACATTTTTCATCAAAAATCGAAAACCATGCGGCCTAAAAAAATGTTACAGAATGTGCAAATAGCACTCTTTCATATGATACTCCACATACCCTAGTCACCCCACATAGAACTTTCAGTCCCTGTTATATATAAATATATTATTATTTCTTTCTTATTTACAAAATAAGAAAAAATTGTTGGGCAAACATCATCTAAAACTATACCAAATTTCAAGTAGTGTGTGTGTGTGTGTGATTCAGCTGTGACAGACGGACAGACAGACAGACGAAATGAGTCGCACCATAAGTATAAGCATAGGAAAAAATCCTAGAAGGACTTGGATAAGGCATTTGCCCATCAGTAGGATAGGATAGGCTAAACAAAAAAAATATATATATACCGTTTAACAATCCACTGCGGTATTAAAGCACATCAAAACGTACGTTTTTTAACTCAATATTCGGCTACTTTGATCGAACTCAAAAGTTCTCTGCTTTGCCATTTCCTAACTATTTTGGATTGGCTTCCAATCTAACCGGATGCAGCTGAATACTAGTATTTTACATGGAACTGCCTATCTAACCTCGACAATCCCGTCACTCGGCCTCATGATAGTTGATACCCCTTGGCAAGACTGGTTGTCAGACTTTTTCTCTTCTGACTACCCGAAACGACAGCCTAAGATCTACGTATGACAGCCGGGACCAATGGCTTAACGTGATATCCAAAGCACGGAGGGGCCTCGATATGTAATAGACGGTCACCCATACATAAACCAACCGCGGCAAGTGTAGCTTTACATTTGATTGACCCATGCGGCTGTTATCGTTTAGCCACGAGCCCGTCTAAAACCCGAATCCAAATTAAAAGTGGTTTATTCAAATTAGGCTGAGAATCAGCATTTTATGAATGTCAAAACTTCCAAGTTCTACCTAGCGTCGTTGCTCCAAATAGCCTGAAGGCAAATCACAACAAATAGAATAACACACACCTTTTCAACTGTTATAATTATATAACGATAGTTCTGAAAGTAATGTCCTGTTATTATTTCATATAAATTAAAATGTTTATATGTTGTAGATACAACTTAAAACGCAACTAACTATTTACGTTACTAAACTAAATGACTTACTAACTATACTTACAAATAAATATAAAAACAAATGGACATTTAGGCGTCGGTTTACTCATACGCATCACTCTACGTACATAGAAGACAGCATTGCCACATTGAATGCGATGCTAATTCATTAGCCAAAGAACGAGCCAGCCCTCTGGTCACATGAAGTGTCGACTGGTCGGCGAGAAATTTCCATAAAAAAGAGACGTGTACTCAGGCCCCATAACCCGAGCGTTTCGACCCCAAACGACTTAAAACTGTAGTTATAGGGGTATTATTAAATGAAATAACTTAAGCCGAGGGCCCGCTTACTCCAAAAACGTAAGCACATTTATGTACAGGCGCAAGCACGTCAAGCTACCCGAAACTGTCAAATTTTTCCAATCAATCTTAAACGTAATGCTTTAGCGATAAAGTTGGTAATTTATTAAAGAAATTTGACAGATTGCAGTAGCTTGATGTGCTAGCGTCTGTGCACTGATAATCTCAGAGTAATGGGCTCTCTAAAGGCACTCTCACGCACTTACCGCGCGTATAATTCTGCAACATACCGATAATACATTAATGTAAATACAGAGTAAGCGGGAAACGTCTCATTATCACACCTCGGTGTGGTTTAATTGTCAACCCCTTTGTTTGGCAGACAAAAGCCTCGAATTAAGGGTGGGGAACGAAATGTTTGAGGCGATTGTGTCGTGCTAGTGATGCTGTTTTGAGTCTGGGCTAGTAGAGTGTCCTTAGCACGATCATTTTTTGAATGGATCTAGTCTATTTTAATCAAAGGCCTGTTTAATAGAACGATGTTCAAGCGATAAATCTCGATTTAAAATTAGACCAGATTGAAATCTGACAGAGTTGTTGTAATTGTTTAACCACATGGGCTTAAACGTATGCACCAAGCCCGCATTGTTTATTTCATTCACTCACGCCTTCTTCCCATGGAGATGGGCAGAAACTGCATAATGCCACCTGCAACGATTCTTACATACTCCTTTTGCTTCGTTTACGTTCATACACGCACACTGGTTGCGAGTACCACGCACCTACGAAGGATCTCTAAGACAACTATAAAGTACTTACCGTGAGACAGATATACCTACTTCATCTCACAATTAAACAACACCAATTGACACCGGTAATTCACGCCACCAAAGTGAAGAGAACTATTACTCACACTGATTTATGTAGACCAGAAAGATGTAAAACCGCTTCCGCTAGAAGACAACACTTTTACATGGCTAATTACATTTACAATAAATTAAACAATACCTTTAACATTAATCCGTTCACAACTAAAGAAATTAAATTAAAAATCTCGGAATGGCTTCAAACACTTGATTACCACCAGACGGAAGTACCATTACAATATCAGTATTCATAAAACAATCTACACTCACCCACATACACACCCTCACTCCCTTACACACACATACGCACCCTCACTCCCTTACACACACATACACAACCTCACTCCCTTACACACAAACACACAAAGATTTTGTATACCTACCAAAGAGTGTGTCTGCATCTTAAATTTAATTTCCTTGTTATATTTTAGGCTTTTTTCCTAATTTTTTTTTATTGTTTAATTGCACATTGTTAATACATGAACCACAACTGGGCGAAGACACTGGCTCCTGTAACACAGGTTACTACCTACCTCAGGAGTCAGGGCTTCAATAAACTATGTAACAGCTGTATTATGTCAATAAAAAAATATTATTATTATTATTAAAGTCACTATATGTCCTTCCAGAGCGCGTCTTTATTGTTACGCAGAAAAAGAAGACTTGAGAAAGCGCCAGTGGCGATGGGATACAGAAAGCGAAGAACCGGCCGTTATTAGTCCCCTTTGAAGAAACAACTAACGAGCAATACAGATGTTTGTTCAAGTAATAAAACACACTGTAGGGAATAGTACCCAACACAACACCTAGCGCGCGGCCAGCACGCGCAGACAGTGTGAGATCAGCGCGTCATCGGCAAGATGAGGCGTGGCGCGGCGAAGAGACGGCTCGGCCCCATTATCACTCGCTTCAACGGACTTCACCACGACGCATGATACTCTTCACTTTATCATTGAAGTCAAACTAAAGTTAAATTTAAAAACTATGGTTTGTCCGGTAAAGTTTATGCTTGTTTTTAAGAATGGCAATAAACGATTGCGCCTAAAATACAGTCCACTCTGGCATTGCTCCCCACGCTAACAAATTCCATATATTTTTAAGAGATGAAAATAAAGACCATCTACTTTATCGGTGTGCGTATGATGGCTGCTAAGAGCCCTATTACAGAAGACTTAAAACAAGAAACAGACACGCAATCTCAACCCTAAAACCTTTTCTAAAAACGCCTACATCACTTAGTATCATGACTTACATACCCCGAATTACTCCCCAGAGAAGTACCACCATTCCACGATATTTTCCTAAGTCGTAAACCAACAGATAAATGTATATATCGGAACATAGAAACCGATTCAAATCCCAGAAGACTGGCGGGTTTACAAAATGTTGGCCACCGTTTTGAGTGATTTTGTTCGCAATGAAACGAATACGTTTGCTCCCTTTTTAATTTGACTTTTATTTGAACTGTTCCGAGTTAATATTTGGTATTTCGAATGATCTTTTATTGGAGATTTTTTTATTACCGCTGTTGTTAATGAAGATTATCCGGGATTTGTGTGGGTATGAAAATGGATACGGGAAAAGAATTGTGTAAGCATTTCGTGTAAGACAGACAGATACGTAATGATAAAGATCCTTATCCATCAAAAATAATTCATGTAGATATTTCAAAATGTATATTATGATCATGAATAGGACTCAAACACGTGCTTTACATTTAAGGCTCTTTTAACGCTCTAGAACATGGCTCACCGAGCTCGAGAATGACTTGCCTGAAGTCAAAACCTACAGTGTTAGCAATTCATACGGTATAATAATCGGGGATCATAATGCCATAGGTAGGTAAAACATACAATGATCTCATGTTGATCAAAGAAGTCAGTTGCTAGTCTTCAAACAACAATACATACTTCAACAGCTAATCAAACCAGACATAGGTTTAATACAGCTTTGCATACAAATGAATTCGGTACCTAAATCGGATTACGGCCTACTTTTGTAGGTAAATTTTACGCAACAACCCTCTAGGGCAATCAAATTGAACGCGGACTTAATTTTCCCACACGACAGACATTTCATTAGAAAAATGTGGTCGGATAAAATTAATTGGGAGCTTTTGAACTCCTGTTTTTTCCGGAATTGGGGTTCGAAAATGTATAGTTACGCCATTACCTTTATGGGTTAGGTAGTGATATACGTTTTTACGCCTGATTTCTCGCACGGTGTAGGGGGAACTTGAAGGTATTGTAAGTAACTTTGGAAGAGTGGTACCAGGATTGATGAATAAAAGACTATTTAGTTTTATATAGCGTGCTTTTTTGGATCGTTAAATGAATACTTAACATTTTTATATTTTATATTAAGATATCCGCTAGTCAGCCCTTCAGCTGACATCTTCTTTTCTTCTATTCTCAATATAAATCAATGTTTGCCTCCTAATTGTGCCATCAACTAATCAAAATATTCATAAAGGTTGCATTTAAGCACCAAACAAGCTATAATCTCTACAGTACGTAAAATAGAAACCCATGTCAGTTAGTAAAACCATGTGATGGCAACATTGATAAATCATGAACATCTGATATGCACTTGCCTCGTTTTTAATTTGTGTGTCAGTCACTGTTATTTACCAAACAGCTTCATGTTTACAGTTATGTTGCCTGTGTAAAAATAGAACTGGGAGTGCTTTTGATGTCTCAAATTACAGACCTTTATCCGTGGCAACTGTTTCATCCAAGGTGCTGGACAGTCTGTTTCAGGAACAATTGGCTAAACATCTAATATTGCATGACGCTCAGTTTGGCTTTAGGCCGGGGCTGTCTACTGAAATCGTTATATTGTATCTTAAGCAGGCTGTGCAGTACTACAAGGATAGAAAAACGCCTGTCTTTGCATGTTTTTTGGACATATAGAAGCCTTTCGATCTTGTCAATTATGACGTGATGTGGAATAAGTTTTTATCTGAAACTTCTGTACCAATTGAAGTTATATCAATATTTAAGTATTGGTATGGGAATCAACGCAATTGTGTAAGTGGAACGGTTTCTCGCCGAGTGTGCACCGATTGGAATGCGGAGTGAGGCACGGCGGATTAAGTTAGCCTCGAAAACCTTAATCCTTAATCGCATGATTTTTACTTTTTAAGCAAATTAAATTTATTTTGACGTAACATTAGCTCTATAGTGAGGAAAAAAATAAAAAAAAATATATTCATAAAAATACTTTTTTTTTTTAAACCTGCCTGGTGGTAATTTACATCTTTATGTAATCAGAACAAATCTACTGGGAACAAAATGAGTTGAATATCTCTAACAATTGGGGGATCCCCGTGCTCTGTGGAAACGAAAATATGGCATCAGATTAGTTGATGGAAATTTCCATCACAATGCATTTAAGGGTTAAGAAAGTAGCTGGGACAGACTAGATGCGGAAAGTGGAGGGCAGGGTGTTGTGACGCAGCCTGCGAGCATGTCCAGCCGTGGACTGCTGGGTAGGCTGAGTTTATTGAGTAAGCGAAGCGATAAGCAAAGTTGTAATTTGATCGTAACATACATGCCAGTTATATTTGAGGTATGTGATGGGTTGTGGTTAAGTTAAAACAGCCGCACGGGTCGATCGATCAGGCAAAGCTACGCTTGCCGAGATTGGTCCCTGGATAGGGGACACTCTTTATCGATACTCTTCCGTGCCTTGGAAAGAACGTTTAGCTGTTAGTGCCGACTGTCAGACGACCCGTAACATCTGTCCTTACGGGTCGTCAAAAGCCCGAAAGTCTGTCAACCCGTCTTACCAAGGGGTATCGTGTTACCCAGATAGGCAGATAGGCAGTCGATTCCTGTAAAATATTGGTATTCAGTTGCATCCGGTAAGTCTGCAAGCCGATGGGGATGGCGATGGGATCGGCGGATGAGTTTGTTGCCACCTAAACAAAAGTCCGGGCTATTAGTAAGCACCTACTGTAAAATTCGTTATAACCGATACTTAATAGTTTAATAAGGTACTTACGCATGTAAGATTGCAAGGCGGTTTTCTTTCAAAAGTCTTATTATCCCTCTTCAATTTTGTTTAACAACTTTGTTAAGATCAGGAAGCGAATGATGCATTTTTTCCTTTTCTCCAAAATCTGTGAAATAATTAAACGAAGTTCATTGTCTCGCTGAAATTTCTGACAGAATTAATTGCGAACTTTTTAACTTTGTTCTTTTTTTGCACGAAATCTTTAATTGTTTTTAATCACGTTCCATTTTAGGGTGTCATCCAGCTGTCAGTTTAACCACTGACCACGAAATTAAAGTCTAATATTTTTGTGACGAAAAGTCTTCGTTCATTCGGTAATTTTACTAGACATAGTATAAGACACAACATTCTAAATAAATAAAAGTAGAATCTACCTTACCTACGATGTTTAATTAGAATCGTTACTCTCAGTCTAAAACAAATCTCATTCATTCCGATTACAACATTTATGTATGGTAATCATGTACGTGTTGGATATCGCGGACTTCCTTTATTCCGTGCAATTTATTCTGCGTACAGTCTCGGGGCGTATTATGTAAGTGACGGGGATGTAACGGCGGCGGTATGTGTTCTTGAATTTGACTGTGGATTTGTTTGATTGATGTAGCTATTTTTTTGTTTCTTGAAGGTAATGACGATTCAAAATTGATTCTTTTTTTTTTTGGTATGATAGTAGAAGCAAAAGAAATAGCATTGGCATTCAACATTGCAATAGTTACTATCTTCTGGGCAAGTTTCTGGGTGAAAGCGAAGTAGAGGAGTACTTTGACGCCTAAGTATTCCATTGTTTTGTATCTATTAATTTATCATAGTGTAAATAGTTAGTTGAATAATAATAATTATATACAAGTAAAAATATGCAAGTACAAGATATAGTCCATGTTCGAAATTGGGTTTGCGTAAATAAAATGTGATAAAAATAGGATTTTTTGTCGTTTTAACTGTTAAACGTTTCTTTTTTGTATCTTTTGTGTACATATATTTGTGACCTTGTACTTATAAGAAATCCTCACTCCCTCTCACGGAGAGGAAGTCTATGTGTCCCTGCAGTGGGAACATTATAGGCTGATTTTGCTACTTATAATTTTTTTTTATAAAAAAAACAACAGACTTCCAAAAAGCACTGCAAAGTGAAAAATAACTTTAATTTCGGAAGTCGGTGTCAAAAAACGAAAATGCGGAACCAACGACACCGACCAAAATTAAAAGTTATTTTTCACTTTGTAGTGTTTTTATGGAAGTGGGTTGTTTTTTTTTTTTTAAAAGTTTTTATTTTTCACTTTTTAGTTATACCTACCCCGCACAAATTCATATAACACTACTTGCTATGTGGTAGGGTGTACGGTGGTGTACTGAACACATCTGCGTTCTGCATCTGCGTTTATTGGGTACAGTCGTGATGTTATATTGTGCGGTTGCGTAAACAACGCATACATATGCGATAGCGGCAATCGCGGTTGTTTACTGGTATTTATAGATGACTTCCGTTGTCTGTCTCCGAAACTCATCACCGGGTCTTTACGAAATTGAAATGGGACCATTCCAGAATAAACTTCTATTGAACAAAAAAAGAATTTTGCAAATCCGTTCATATATGACGGAGTTATGCCCGAACATACATAAAAATATATATGTATATAATTATGTATAAACTTCCGAATTGATAACCTCCTCCTTTTTGAAGTCGGTTAAAAACTACCAACCGATTCAATCAGTCTCCAGTTTAAAAACAGGAAAAAATCTCGTGTAAAAACATATATAATATTAACAACGTAATCCGTTAACCCACATAAACAATTTACTACCCAAAAATTTTAGTCCATTTTCTAGACAACGTCGCGCGCTTTCACTAGATCAACGAAATACGCCGTGGCAATATTTCGTCATTAACCATGAAGAATGGCCGCTGGTCTCCTGTTCCTTTGCAGCTAAATTCTCATTACGAAGGAGTCGAGTAAATAAACTGAACTGTCCCGGTCGCATTATTAAGATTTTTTATTATAAAGTTTGTAGCATGAATGGTGAGTGAGAGTAGTTTTTTTTTTAATCCCCGCAACGCCGCCTTTACATTTTGTTTGACACTTTTATAATAAGCAATTCCAGGAATCTAATTTCGGTAGTTTCTTATTTTTGCAAATTTAATTGAGTAGTTTTATGCATTTACCACTGCTACGAGTATCGTGTGGGCTAATCCTGTCCAAAAAATTGACAACATCCAGCGCGTTCAATACAAAAATGCCTTCAGGGTGCTATTGAGGCTTCGTTCTTGCTGTAGGGCATCACAGATGTTCACTGATGCGCACACTGACGATTACTTCGAGATCATGAGCAAGGAAGTGGCGTCAATACTCGTAATACTCAGACTGAAAGACAGCAACATTAGCATTCTGAAGGTTTTCTGAAAGGCTAGAAGACAATGGATAGGTTTATCAAGATACCTACATGTCAGACTTGGGGCGTGATAAACCATCCTGTAATTGGATGCTATGTTTTTTGATTCCACAATGTTTTAATACTGCCTAATATTTTGTTAATACTATTGTAATTTTTAAATTACTTGTAATGCTGACACACTATGGGCCTATGATGCCTCCCAATAAAAGATTTTTGTTTTTATTATTTATTTATTATTATTGAAAAAAACAAATGCGTGCACTGACTAGATAGGCCTACTCATCATCTGTGCGGTTCTTTCCTCAAAAGACCATTTCAGACTTGTGATTTTGTATAGTCAAAGTCACAAGTTAGCCCTTGACCTGGCCTAGTGTACTATCCGTACAACGCTAGGCAATTGAATGCGAGGCCAGAGTTTTACTGTTTTTTCTTAAACTGTACTCACAACATATTTTTTGTAGCTATTTGCTCTTTCGTTTATAGATTTGGGGTCAATCGCAGACCTTCATCTCACCTACCTAAGCCAGCCTACGTACCTCTATTTCAGACCAAACTCAAACACGTGAACGAAAGCAATCATCTAGCTAAAACTAGACGAGTATCTGAATAAAATATTCAAAAATCCAATTTTCAGTCTCAGCCCACAATTTCAGACACACAAAGAAAATTCAAGAGCGTTCTTTTATAGAAAGCGTATTTTTTGTGCTTTTTTATTATATATCGTTCGGTTGATATCCTTTCTGAGTTGGGTTTTAGTTTAAGGTAAATATAGAAGTTTTCTGTGGATGAAATTCGTAATGTTAGCTCGAATGTTCAAAAGATTATTATAGTTCTGAGTTTTCGCTAGCGCGGTAATAATATTAATCCGAGACACGGCGGTTACCACACTGCCAACCGCACCAGCGTTGAACCGTTGATTCTGCGCCTGATCTCTCTCCAGCCATGTCGGATTTCCGTCCATGGGATCGTCCGTCCATGATAATGAGGGAAGAGTGAGTGCACCTGTGTTTACGCACACACTTGTCCACTATAATATCCGCCTTGTAGATGAGCAGTCTACGCTAAGATTGGCTGCCATGACCGTAATTTGGTCTGCAGAACTAATATTAATAATTTTAGTCGTTCCTTCTCTGTAGGGGAGAGGTTTTTCCTTGCAGAGTAACTAAAAAAAAACATAAAACTACGTTTTGCTCCACATTCTGTTATAATTTACAAAATAGACGTACAGTAAAATAGCTCGTTCCATCAAATCCTCATCCATCGTTTTCCATCAGGCGCGATTGACTTCAAGAGACCATCCGAGAACAAAAAAAAATTGTAGTTATTAAATATATAATTCTTTCATCTTCTGTTGTATTGAATTCGTACAGAGCGTATTGCAAATTGTTTTTAAAGTACACTCTCCGTTTATCTAAAACTTTTATTCAACGGTCAAAAACCAAACCGGTCTATTATTTCCCGTCATATCCTAACCAAACTCCGCAGCTTAACTAGCGTCAGATGAATCACAGATATTTTGGTCCACCACAATATGGCCATCGTTAGCATGGACAGTCAATGGAAATTGGATTCTGATTCTATATGAACCACAAACGTCAGTTGCATTCGAACAATTGCTGAGGCAGCTTCGTACTTGTGGCTGACACTAAAAGTGTGGTCTCGTGAGATGTGATTCAGGGACTTTATGGTGAGTATTGGACCAAGTTTATAGGTAAGTAACGAGCTTCTGCGTGTTTTACATAAAATATATCCTATGACATAGTGACACTCGGCAATACTGCAGTTTCCCTTTAGTGAACGAATTTTCGGAGTCGGTTCAGTAGTTCCGAAGATTACCCCTACAAAAACTCACAAATTTTACCTCTTTATAATATTTTTATGGTGTACAGACGCCAGCACATCAAGCTACCCGAAACTGTCAAATTTTCCCAATTGACTTTGAACCTCATGCTTTAGCGATAAAGTTGAAAATCTATTTAAAAAAAATTGAAAAATTGTAGTAACTTGATGTGCAGCTGGCGTCTGTACACAATAAAGAGTATTCTATTCTATTCTATTCTATTAGTATAGATAGGGAACTTACTTTATGAAAGGAGCAGTGGTTGACATCATGAAGTAGGTAGTAGCTGCATGGCAACGATATGTAGTTCACTATATTTAATTATGATAAATTTTACTATCACAAACATACGGTAATTCTAAAGCTGGTTATTCGGTTATAGATTGTGTAAAAGAGCTTACTTTGACTGCCCCGTTGATCTCGTGGTTGCAAGCGCGACTGCTGAGCGTGGAGTCCTGGGTTCGGTCGAGCAAAGTGTTATTGGGATTTCTTAGTAACTGCCCGGAGTTTGGGAGCTGGCGGCTTAATACCCCCGTGCCTCCAAAAGCATGCAAAGCCTTTGGTCCCACGCCTAATCTCTACGCGGTCGTGTCAGATTGCCGTCCCATTGGACTACGAGAGTAAACGAACAGAGTTTACATGTATTTGTGCACACACTTTTGCACTATAATATCTCCTGCATTCCCGGCTAGTCTCCGTTGAGATTGGCCAGAGTGACCGAAAACAGTCGGGAGGCTATTAAAAGAATTCACAACCTTACATATGAGTTTCTTTATTAATAGATCGAACGCTCCATGGTACAAATTCATATAAGGTTCTTGTATTTAAAGCACCTTTAATCCATGTCGGTGTTGCTGGTGTTGATTACAAGATGCTTTTTCAATTTTATTTACACCAAAAAAGAGACCCTTCATCATAACATTTCCATTTATACTTCCATCTACAGAAGAATTTTCATTTTTCAATTTATGTTCACAAAAAACGAGCATTCACGTCTTAATTCACTCCAAATTGAATTCTCATACGAAGAAAACGTTTAATATTTCATTCAATATTAATATTTATACTCGTATAAATTTAATATTTATACTCGTATAAATATTATTGTTATACCTACTAAAGTGGGCCTACAATTTTTTGCTTGCGTTAAATCACGTAGGTTATTCAGATAACTTATTATAAACAATTACAATAAGTTAATTTGAAACTAAGCGCGTTGGCGCGAATCGAAGCTCTTCGGAGCGACTCACAGAAACTCAATTTCACATTGAAAATACTAAAATTGTGTCAACGTATAAAAACATAATAATTATTATTATACTATCATATTTTCGAAGGGATTTCGTGGGTGCACAATAGATTCGAGATCGAGTACCAACCGTCACGAGGGACATACTCTTATGGGAGTGTAGTAAAATTAGTATGGGACAACTCTGAAATATGAAAAATCAATCGGCTGTTCTATACATTTTGATCGTGTTAGTATTGCACCACTGCGAGGTTGATCAGCTCAAAGCCCGCGGGCTACCGTGTGGCCCGCTAACTCATTTATATTGGACGGCCAAAAGCTATCAGCTGGCGATAATCTTTTGGGTACAGCCGTGCGATTCTGTAGCCATCTCACCGTGAAAGCTTGCGTGAAGTGAGCGTGGAGTGAGCTGTCATTCGCTAGGGATTAACACTATTAAGTGCTCACTTCACTTATGATTTCACGGTGAGATTTTTACAGAATCGACCGGCAGATTTCAAGACTTCAAACCACGCTTAAAAAATATTTTGCTTCATATATGTTTTTGTTTTTTTTTTTTTTTTTCTTATCCTCGATGAACCAACAGTAAAAAAAATACAATCGATTTCATTATCGACCTCAGATTTGTTTCCGAAAATTGGTAAGTTTTTAGCATAAAAACCTCATGAAAGGAATCAGTTAAGTTTTTATTAAAGACGAGCTGCGCCCCGCGGTTTCACCCACATAAGTCTCGATCCTGTAAGGATATCGGGATAAAAAGTATTAAAATGTGTTAATCCTGGTCATAAAATATCTGTGTGCCAAATTTCATCAAAATTGATGCAGCCGTTTGAGCGTGAAGAATTAACAAACATACACACACACTCACAAACTTTCGCTTTTATAATACATGTTAGTGTGTAAAAAAAGTTAAAAAAGTAGTGTGTAAAAGTTAAAGTTTTGTTTAATAGGAATAACTATAGTATCTACCATAACTATAGGGAAGTTGTATTAACTAGATAGCCCGCCGGCTGACACGGAATCAAAATTATGTCCCACCTTCAAAATTGGTTGGGCAGCGTTTGGAATACCTTTTTTTTTTCATATTTCAGAGTTGAACCCATAGCTAAAGTTTATGTAGTAAAGGTTTTATGAGTATTCCACATTCGTTTAACCTAAGATACTATGGGAGGTATCATCATCTGCCTAGCCTTTTCCCAGCTATGTTGGGATCGGCTTCCAGTCTAACCGGATGCAGCTGAATACCAGTATTTTTCAAGGAGCGACTGCCTATCTGATCTCCACAACCCAGGTCAGTACCTGGGTACTGGGTACTGACTGGGTCTGGGTATTACCCAGTGGTAATACGATACTCTTTGGTGAGACTGATTGTCAGACTTTCGGGCTTCTGACGACCCGTTACGACTGTCGAAGATCCAAGAATGACAGCCGGGACCAACGGCTTAACGTGCTTTCCAAGGCACGGAGAGATCTTGGTATGTAAGGATGGTCACCCATCCACGGACCAACCGCGGCAAGCAAGCTTAACCTTATCGATCGACCCGTGCGGCTGTTATTACTTAGCCACAAACCCACTGTATGAGGGTATCTACTCGATAAAATTCAGCACAGCAGGTACCAAAAAGTCAGATTTGTTGCTTTACTCTTGAAGCCGGGCAAGCGAGGACTTTGCTGATTGAGCAAAGTTTTAAGTGCTACGGTACGATTTTGAGACTTTTGATGAAGTCTTTGACATGGTTTACTATTATAAATGGGTGAGATATTACATTCCTGGTAAAACTACGTAGGATTGAACCTTCCAGGTGAAACTACATATATGCACATGAAACTTTATCGTCTCTGCTAATCTTTGGTCCAGCAGTGACGGGATTACTCTTTGTCAGGGCCTGCCGTGATGTCGAAAACTTGGCGGTATGAGTTAAACTCATTCAACAAAGATTGGTTCTTAGTCTTAGATTGGGCCTTGGCCTTGCAATAGGACACTACGGGCTCTTAATAAATAACAAATAGCTTAAGCAAGCCTATAACCTTCCCACTGCTGGGACACAGGTCTCCTCTGTGTGACCCAATCACAGTGTGCCGTAACTCACAACGCGGTCCCAGTGCGGGTTGAGAGATGTCACATATTGTCTTAATTTTTTAAGTTCTAGGACGTGTCGGTTTCCCCATGATGTATTCCTTCACCGTTTCGAGAATATTATTATGATCTAGGCGATAAAACGTAATGTATTTAAATTACCTTTCAATTTCATGACTTATAATTTTAAACACCGATAGCTGAAACTATTTGCCTAGCACCCTATACCTACATGAAGCTTGCTTTTCTTCTCCAAGTATACACTTAGTTACTCATAGCAGATACTAAGTCTCAGTTACTTGTTGGTCCTAGCGAGTAGAATCAACATTCTGACGTGGCTTCTGACGATTGGAAAGTGCTTGAAACGGAAGAATTGTTAAAAAGTAAATAGGTAAAGTGGTGCTGTAATCCTGGAATTAACTAGTTGGAGCGTAACTTGAACAAGTTAGAAACTTTGAGTTGTATCTTGACATGCCTCAGTATTTTTTGTAAGGTGAATTTGAACTACAATTTCTTTCATAAAGCAGGTAGTTAGCGCACAGAGCTTGTTCAAATATCTCTTAGGTAATAATAGATGGTATTTGGTTAATTTAACAATATTCATTGCGTTTGTCAGAAGGTGTGGTTTTATCTAGTAAATGAAGAATTTTGGATAATATGGAACGATAGATATCTATTCATCGTTCCATATCGGTCAGAACAATTCGTTTTGAACGCACACAGAGGCTCCGTGTTCCGTTGTGGTGATGGCGTCAGGGTGCTGTTTCAGTAGCCTGTGTATGCTGGAAGGAGCTGCCAGGGTCTCGGTCTTCAGCAGAGACACTGAACGGCTGCGATACGTCGCTTAAAGAGGAGTTCGCAGGTAAGCCTTATAATAATTCTGTATTCCATTTATTTTGGAAAGGGATGGCCCTTTCCAAAATAAATAAAAAAGATTGCCACAATGAGTGTATTATGCAGTTCGCCAAGCGGTTTTCGCTGCTACAGCGCGAATAGATGATGGTCGCATGTACTTATTTAAAAAACGCCACTACCAAACTACTATTAAGATATCACGAAATTAATGAATACCTAACCCATAATTTCGTCTAGCAGTTAGAATACTGCTGAAAGTTACCTGCGAACCCTGCGAGCTAGAACATTTCGCAAAGTGTCTCATTTATATCTGTTTTCCGGGTGGACGCGCTAAATAACGCAGGTAAAGTGGAAAAAGCGGCCATTAGGTCTCGAAAGCGCTTTCGACGGCTGATAGGGTTCCACGATACATGCAAACAGAAAAGGTTCAAACAAAATAAACTTATCATACCAATTATATATAATATATCAACTATATAAATAATGACTTTATTGGTTGTGGTAGCCAGATCTATATCACATGTCTAGTGAGGATGTTATCCACTGTCATATCGGGGTTTGGGTTTGTAAAGTCAGGGAAATTAATTGTACCAACCTAATTAGTCCGTGTATTCAAATTTCAACTGTCATTCTTTGACAGTTGTTTGAAATGGCTATAGCAAGACAAATTAACGTAGGGTTTCAATTTGAAGCACGATTATCTGTGTGACAGTACATTCAAAAACCAACTCCGGCAGTACGGGCAAATGGTGGGTTTTTGAGTGCACTGGTGGGAACGGGACAGGCATACCGCTACAATTATGGCCACGCCTGGCCTTATAGAAGGATTGAACAACAAAAAATGCAAAGTAAACAACCTCCCCGTCATCACATAAACTTTTTTTTTACGTCATTTTATACTACATCTTTTACTAAGGTGATACTATTTTGCCCAGTGATATTATAGGACTTAAGGGTTAGAACTGAGTAGATCTTCTGTATTGTTCCTGGTATACGTTCCATCGATTTTGTGTTGCGGTTTTGGAATGTAGAGGCTTTTTGGTGCTGTTATGGTTTCCTAAAATTTAACAACGTAAATTATGGTTATTTATCCATGCTTGTTTTGGTATTCGATAATTTTTGGATTTTTAGTAGCATTTTATTTTATTGAGCAGTGGTGACCTGGTGGTATCAGCCCCAACTTACGAATTATAGGTTTTGGGTTTGAACCCAAGAAGGCGTAATTTATTTCATCGCCACTGCTCTCAAAACGGTGAAGGAAAACATCGTGAGGAAACCGGCATGTCCTAGAACCGAAAATTCAAAGACGTGACGTCCATCAACCCGCACAGGGCCTGCGTGCCCCCCTCTCAAAGAAGGGACGCCCGTGTCCCGACAGTGGAAAAATTATAGGCAGATTTAGCTTCGTACGTTTTTAAATGTTGTATTTAATTGAATGGGAAATGTTTTTTTCGCTTACCTACCTAATGCTGCTCTAAAAATGTTTCCTGCCCCTTTTTCCTCAAGGTGTATGAAACCTTTTATCGTTAATTTATAGCACTTTTTGCCTTGCCGAAATCGAATTATCTGTCGCTGAAAGCAAATAAGTAACGTAGGCTTCTGGGGTTGAAACCTTAAAGTAAGGCTGTCGTACCCTATACCTAATGTAAAATTTGATTCTGCTACCCTTAGAAATGAATATGATAAAATCAATCTGAAATAAACAATTAATTTCCCTGACCGTACCCAACTATTAATCAGCTAACTCTAAAGTATAACACAATGTCAACAAAAACAAAATACCGCTGAACATAAACAATACTGCAGACACGGAAAAAATATGAATCAACAAAGACCAAACAAAAGAATCGGAACCAATCCAATCGACAGCGAAATAAAATCCAAAAAAATATATCCTGAAATCTATACGGAGCAAAAACAATACGTTCTTCTTTAGCGCGATAGGTATCTAGGTGTCGAGCGTGGCAGGTGATGCCGAGACATAAACAAGGCCAGGAAATCAGCGGTTCCAAACGTCTATAGTGGATACTTTTACTTTTTATTGAGTGGCAATTATGTTGGCGGCCCACCTGATGGAAACTAAGAGGTCACTGCAGCTTATAATAAGTAATAATAATAACAATGTTTATTTTTTTCCACAAATAACACTTATTAACTAAAACAACAATGAAAAAAATATATATATGATTTAGGACAATGTTGATTGGTGAGAGACTGGTGCCTTAACTAAGCCGTGACTTGTATTTCAGGACACCAGGGAAAAAATATCATCAAAAACATTATTAAAGACAATGCTTGATGAAAGTTACATTTTATGTTATCCCTTGCAATGTGGCGGCCGTATTGCGCGTTATAAGGGCAAACCATTTTGTTGGAAGAGAAGAAAAAAAAAGTAAAAAATAATAATAATAAAATCTTAAGTATGAAGTGTAGTGGAGTTCAAAGTGCATATGGAATGTGGGTGAGGGTGTGATGTTATGATAGTTTGTAATACCAGAGGCATCGTAGGTACGTTGCGATACCAGAAATGATCATCTTCCTGCCCTTGTCCCATGTTACTTGGACGCAACACGTTTTCTTCTTTCATACTCCCTGTCAAGCGTCACGCTATCGTTCCCTCCCTTTTCTTCCTCACACAATCCGTTAAGGTAAAAGTTATAATAACGGGTAATTTGTGACTCATTCCCAGCTGTTTGCGTGTCGCTATTACAAATAATTCGTGTAACCTCGTCAACATACGGACCACATGAACTAGTAGCTTCATTTTTAATAAACGTAATAATTATTGCCTGATACTGTTCATGCATTTATAAAAATTGTGTAATTCTATCTGTACCTACGCAGATATTGTGGTATACTCTTTTGGTCTTGAACCTAATACACAAAACCACTGGTTTTGTATTAAAAGCCAGTCTAATATGGGCATTTACAGATAAATGTAAGTACCAATTTCTTTGTCTTTATAGATATTGCTATCTAGAATCGTATTGTTTTCTTTATTGAAGCTGGAAATTACAATATTGTCAATAGACTTAAGATTCAATAATATATTTTTATTATTATATAGTATTCCTTGTAAATATTTTTTTTGTTGTCCTATTCTAGCTAGACCATCATCGACATAACTCAATTAATATCATACTTTGATTTATTTTCTTTTCTTTAGATTTGTCCCGTTATCTGGGATTTTCCTTTCAAGTCCTTTTCAGATGATTTGATGACTATAATTTTATTGATGTTTTATTATTATTCATTTATTTATTTAATACTTCAAGCACATAAATGTACAGAGGCGGACTTAATTCCACAGGTATTTTCTACCAGTCAAACTTTGGGTGATGCAGAGCCAAACAGTAGTAGGTGCAATCATGAAAATTGAGGAAATAAAATTTCAAATATTTTTTTTTTATGTTTTCTGTACGTTTTACCTTTTTTTAAAATCAAATATTCCAACCGCTGCTCTTGGAGCTCCACACAGTAGTTCGTTTGTTAGCAAAAAACTTCAGGATTTGATTCCGTGAAACTGGCACCTATAGATTGGCGCGGCGGCGATGGCACTTCTCCGGCACGTTATGCCGATCACTCTCAGCGTTCTTTTCGTACACACTTGTATTTTCAACCATCTATGAATGTAAGTGTTTGGATCAAAATGGTTTCATCCGTATCTACTGCGTTTTTCTAGTTTGGCTTTTAGTTTCGTTTAAAAAAGGTGTGAAAATTCTACAGCTCTGAGTTTAATACAAACCTTTAAATAATATTTAGAGCCGTAGAGTTTTCTTACCTTTAGTTTTTCATAAAAGTTACGTTCAACGTTGCCAGGCTTACTAGGTATCCCCCAGTAAGGTTTCTGTATCATAAGTATGTTCACAAAATGCACAATCTCCTCCTATAAGCATCTGAAAATATCATCAATTTCATTGTTTAGTAACGTAAGGCAGAATACTATTGTCTAAAGTACGTAGTTCGCTAATAATTTGAGCATTTTTTCTTTTCCGTGAATTCCAGCCACCTGAAACCGTCAAATTTTCTCAGTCAACTTTGAACAGTCAGCTTTAGAGATAAAGTTGAAAATCTATTAAGGAAATTTGACAGATTGTAGTAACTTGATGTGCTGGCGTATGTACATTTGCCGACAAGGAAAAACCTACGCGTAGCCAATCTATTTCATATTCAATTCCCAAAATGGAACCTATATTTTTCTTCTACAACGTATTTTCGTACAATAACAATATATAATTCTAGTTACAATATTAACTTAATACCACGAACTATCTGCGGAATTTAATAAGCATAGAAACAATGTTTATAGTTCAGCTGATGGCGCCGATAGGATTGCGCTGTAGAAATATTTTGGCTGCCCTCTTTATTGAGTTTCTTCAGGATATTGGCAATTAAGGGGCGAGGGTGAGATGTATTTTAGGGATACGTTGGATTAAGGAATGAGAAATAGTTACAGCACTATACAGAGTCAAATAAAACTAGCTAGCAAAACTATGCAGACGTGATGGGTATAATTATATTTTAACGTGATATCTAAGCACGATAAAATTAACCCTTAACTGCATCGTGATGGAAATTTCCATCAACCAATCCAATGCCATATTTTCGTTTCCACAGAGCACGGGGATTCCCCAATTGTTAGAGATACTCAAATAATTTTTTTCCCAGTAGATTCGTTCTGATTACATAAAGATGTTAATTTCCACTATGCCAATTAGAAAAAAAAAAGTGTTTTTATGAATATATTTTTTCCTTGCTATAGAGCTAATGTTATGTCCCTAAATTAATTTAATTTGCTTAAAAAGTAAAAATCATGCAACTAAGGGTTAAAACGAAAAAAATCTGATGATTTTTTTTTGGGGTTCAACGACCGCCGGTTGTTGTTACTTGAAGTACAGGTTGAGAAAATCTGTTTTACCTTGTTTTGTTGTGTTGAGATATCGATTACCATCACGTATGTGAAGTTTACACAATAAAAAGCTGACATTTCAAGTGAACTTTGTTCTTAGTTTTAACTGATATTTCAACTGATATTTCAATACAATACCTGCGGTCGTTGTCCACACAAAAAAAAATCGTCAAATGAATTTATTTTTTGTTTTACCGTGTTGAGACATCGATACCTATAACGTGTACGGAGTTTCGCTAGCAATTTAACCCTGTTTATGTAACGGTTCCACTGCAAGGCAGTCATTGAGAGAATAAGCGGGTACTATTCAGCATAGTTTGGCGATTTCAGAAGATTATTAGTCACCACAAGATGTTTTTCCTTGCCGTTTTTCAGGTATCACATAACATAACATCATACCTGTAATTCCAAAAGGGTTAGGCAGAGGTGTACCCATAGTAGACTCACGTATTGCTAGTTATGTTTATGTCCCCTAAATTAGGGGGTGAGTCTATTCCATCATCATCATCCACAGCCCAAATTCGACCAGTTCTGGGCATTGGCCTCTCTTTTCTTGTGCCAATCCTCACGCTCCTGTGCCAGCTTATTGCCACCAATAATAACACTAATAATAACAGCCGCACGGGTCGATCGATCGGGTTAAGGGTGCCGCGATTGATCCGCGGGTAGGTGACCATCTTCATATACCAATACTTCACCGTGCCTCGGAAAGCACGTTAAGCCATTGGTCCCGGCTGTCATTCGGCAGGGGTTTCGTATTACCCAGTAACTGGGTTGTGGAAGTCAGATAGGCAGTTGCGAAATGTAGAATACTGGCATCCGTTTAGACTGGAAGCCGACCCCAACATGGTTGGGAAATAGCTAGGCAGATGATGATGGACACTAATCCAGACGGGCTGCTACTGAGAAATTCCTGAAGGAATATTCCAATTATAATTCGAACCCAGGACCTCATGCTCAGCATTAGTACTTGTGACTGCTAGACCAACGAGGCAGTCTATTTCAGGTTCTTACAAACAAAAAAAAAAAACGACGGGTTGCACTTGCGTATAAAAGTACTATCATTTATGTGGCAGAATACAATATTTATTTATTGCACTATCGTACACAAACATGACAACCGCGCCATAGACAGAGAGGGGGATACTTCCTCTCCTACGCCGCCGCGCCGACTGTCTACTCTCCATCCGTCTTACGAATTTTCGATCAGGTCACGTGTCCTGACGCGAGTTAACATTTTTTACCCATTACAAAAAAAGTGCACAACGCCGCTAAAGAAGTTTTCACTTCAAAAAAAAAATGCTGAAGTTAACTAGTCTGATAGTTCTAACCCCGCGTTTAATATCAAGGTACATGTTATATCTAGTAGTTTCGTTACCAATTAGAGTTCTTTTAATTAGCATACCAAACGCAATTCAATAACATTTTAAGTATCATGCTGTCAAGACTTATCCAAACTTCTTGTCTCGTTTTCTCGTTTTCATACCGTCTTATTACAAAACGAGTTCTGACTTTAGACTGAACCTTCGAGTCAGTTACTGTATTTTTAAATTTATTCCGACAGTCGTAAAGTTCTTAATGCAAAATTGACAACTTAGACTCGGGCTTAACGTCAATTTTTGTAATAAGAACTTCAAATCTGTCGGATTATAGTTCGAAATTTAAAAATGGCCCGATGGTTTATGCCTGAGTCTAAAGATAAACCTTTTTTTGTAATAAAGCCGTTACGTGTTGTTTATATATTTCACTACAGAATTGTCGCCACTGTACATTTTATTTCACTCAACCCTATTATAGATCACTGCTCACCAATAATCGAGCAACAGAGCGTGAATATAATTGGGTCGTAATATGTTCAATAAGCCACTTACGCATTAATGGTTTGGGTTACGTTAGTGATCCCAGGAGTATCTGTTAATGGCATTTGGCAATGACATAATTTAAAGTTGATTATTATTCTGGTTTAGATGTGTCCCTAATTCCTAGTTCGTGTTACGATGTATCGTGTTTATCGGTTTTATTTTGGACAGATATCCATGACTGCCACGTTGGTCTGTAGTCGTAAATGCTACTGCTGAGTATGATGTCCTGGGTTCGATTCCCAGGTCGCGGATAGTGCCATTGGGTTTTTCATCAGGAATTTCTCAGTAGCAGCCCAGAGCCTGGACTAGCACCTGGTTGATGATAATTGCCTTCCCCCCTATTATATGGGACTTAAAAATAATTGGCAAAATGTGGGCATACTGTATATTATATGGATGTTTATTTATTGTATCAATTATAATGGGGTGAAATTCCGGTTCAACTAAAAGGTTAGTTGAACCGAAATTCCGGATGCTTGAAACCTTTCCGAGCAACCCCGGTAAAGTGTGTATGTCAACCTTACTGTAATGTGAGGCTAATCTATTTGAACAAATTGATTGTATAATACGAGTACATTAACAGTCGACAGCGATGCGGAAGAATATTTCGACGCGATACTCGTATTTTAGTTTTGTAATGGTTTTAGTTAAGTTAGGATACCTACTATATTTTTATTTAAATAATTTGCGGTTTATTTAGTTATCAAAGTTTATTTTTTTATTTTTACTCGCAGCACACTAACATCCATTCTAAATGTGGCCTTGGACGACCGAGTGCCACAGGATAGTATGTGTTATTTTAACAATTGACGCGGACGAATTCGCGAACATAACCTAGTATTCTTTAAGGCCCTAAGTAGGTAGTAAGCAAGAATCCATTTTCACTTCAATATCAATAGCCTTTACGATCCCGATATCGGTACAAGTGACGCCATTACAGGAACGAGGTCAAAATGTGGATTAGTGGGTAATATATCATCTTGTATGGGCGCTAATGGCGGCATGGGGTAAGGTGGGTCTAATGTGGAGAGTTAAGGTAAAAGAGACAGTGGTTCATATAACCATAGGGGTGTGTATTTTGTGTTTATTAATAACATAACTAGTTTCTCCCCGAGACTTCGTTCGCGTTCCCCACATTTTACTAAAATAACTGCCACAGTTTAATAGAGTTTTCCTGTTTATTTACTACGTTTGTTGTTTTGATCTCAGCAAAATATGAAGAGTCAGGTCTGGTGACACGGGAGCAAGTGACGTAAAAGTCCATGTGAGATACAGCTCGTCCTAAGGTCGGCACCCGCAGACTTCAGTAGTAATTTCCCATTGCTTGCGATTTTTTCATTTTTAGTGAATTAATGATCGCCTGCGTTTCTGTATAATATAATATACACTGACTGAAGCTTTCTTAGGGATTATTCCTGACGAACAGCTATCACTATTTTTTTTATATTTATTATTGATGTTATGTATTCAAGAAAATTAATCTGAATTGTGTGAAATAATATGTAGATTTTTATTCCTAATTACTTTGACTTTTGGCAGGCTAATTTTACTGTACATTTCGATGACGAGTTGATGACACTAATCTGTAATATATTTATTACTAGCGACCCGCCCCGGCTTCGCACGGGTGCAATGCTGATCACTACATAGTATAAAACAAAGTCGCTTCCCGCTGTCTGTCTGTCTCTATGTATGCTTAGATCTTGAAAACCACGCTACGGATTTTGATGTGCTTTTTTTTATAGATAAGAGTGATTCAAGAGGAAGGTTTATATGTATAATACATGCATAATATAGTAGAGAAACACTGATAATTTTAGAGCCATTATTTATCTTAAAAAGTATAGGATAAAAAATGGTTATTGTGGGTTATCCCTAAGGGATAGACATATACCATCGCGAATTTTTTGTAGAAATTTTTAAGGTGTACAATACTGTAGTACATTATTTTGATCTATCTCGAATGGTTCAGCCAGCGTTTACAATGTAAGCGCAAAAAAAATGTTTATTTACGACATCACATTAGAAACCTCTAAAATTATCAGTGTTTCTCTAATATATTATGCATATATTATACATATAAACCTTCCCCTTGAATCACTCTATCTATTAAAAAAAACTGCATCAAAATCCGTTGCGGAGTTTTAAAGATCTAAGCATATATAGGGACAGACAGACATGGAAGCGACTTTGTTTTATACTATGTAGTGATAATTTGATTGATTGATTTTCATTTGATATGTTAATTGCTTTGAATAATGGACAAACCTACTAATAAAAACACCCTACCTGTTTATATTTGTACACCGTTAAGGCAAAACATGACTGTGCTATAATTTTATGTAACATCTTGCATGCAAAGTGTGTTTATACTTATGTTTTGGACAAATAAATGTTTCTATTCTATTTTATAATATGTTTAACACTAGATTGTGAACACATGGTTTATTTTATAATAATTTGCGTCTTCTTTGTCCAGAATTAAAAATTTTCACTCATTTTTCCTTTGTAACGGCCATTGTATAGTCTGTCATAGTAGACCAAAAATGTTGTATAGGTACACTTGTGCCACTTGCAACATACTCGTCGACATTGTGAAAATCAAATGTCACAGGTGGACACTAGTATGACACCCCGGCTCCAGTGTGACACTCTGCGATACTCTTGACACTCAGTCCACTGCCAAAATACCCGGTTTGTAGATTACCACTAACCGGGTATTTTGGTGGCTTGGACTTTATTTCACGGGACTTAACGATTTCTGGCGAAAAAGGGTGTACTAATATGTTTAAAAAGAAATAGAAAATATGTATTGTCCAGGTAGTAAGCAGGTTCAGAGTTTAACAGCAAGTTGAGACGACATACATAAGTAGCTTAAAAATACTACCTACAGCTAGGTTACAATATATTTTTATATTTGCCAGTGAGCCCCAAATTAGACAGTTAGTCTGATAGAAGAATACACTAAATATTCAGAGTTTTAATAACACAGCCGAAATTAACACAAAATTGAAATGGAGCTCAAACAAACATAATTATAAGTAACATAATGTAAACACATATATAAAGATATCATTTAAATTAAAACAATACTTTCGTTGAAAGTATTGTTGAACGTAAATAACTTTACATGAAAACTCCTGTTCGCTTTACATGAAAGAGTTCAGGGCAAATGAAATCTCTGGTCCTGCTTTTCAAGGATCAATAGATTATGGATACGAAAAAAAAAATTTTTGTTCCCAACACACTAACCGATTATAAACATTTTGTTTTTACAAAAATAACCAAGAGAAAAAATACTAAATTCTTTGTTGTAATTACAGCTTTCATTGGAGGTTACTGCCCCTTTTTAATCTCAATTTTTGTTGAGTGTTTTAGGAGATTAGTCCCCTAGGCTTCATCTAGACTATCACCATTTACCAGAAAATAAATAGCTATTGTCATGTCACTAGAAAAATAGCTCTTTATAAGAAGTGGCCTGTCCACAGAGACATAAGAGAATTTTTAATGTATGATTGATAACTTTCTATATCTTTTATTTTATAAATTATCTTTAGTGGTATTAATTTTTCGCTTCAAATAGCCTTATCCAGATTTATAACATCCAACTCATACCTTATTACAAAGGCACAACTGAATGGTTGGGGACAAATTAAAGTTTGGTTAGGACAAACGCAAACGTTCGCGTTATCGTCCAACATATTAAAATATACATTTTAATTTACTCTTTTTTTGCAAAGCGATTTTAATTTAAATGGCTGGTGGTGTTTTTTGATGTTGGAGATGAAAGGAAAAAAGGGTTTATATTGCCAAATTAATGATGGGATAATAATGAGTTTGGGACTTTGCAATTTCAGTTATAAGGTTGATCCTGGCTTTGATCCACAGATCAGACAAAGTGTTATTGGGTTTTTCTAGTAGTACCCTGGAGTATATAGGATGACTGGTAATTACTGACCGATACTTAAACAAATGATTCTACTCATGACAACAGACAAGTTTTATAATGGGACAAAAAGTGAAATGACGAAAAAAAAAAAATCAGCTGTTCCCTACATTTTGACGACTCGTGCGAACATTAATGTTGGGAACAGCTGATTTTTTTTCGCGTTTTCGGATTTGGTCCGATAGTAAAAGTTGTTTGTAATGATGATTAGAATCATTTGTTTAAGTATCGGTCACTAATTACCAGTCACCCTATATACAACGTGTAACGTTAAATGCGCAAAACTTGAAAATAGTTTGATCAGAATAACGAGCAGAATTAATTAAACCACTTTTTAATATAGGTCACATTTTTCAAAAAATCTTCATTAAAAACGTTGCCGTGTCTATTTATTAATAGGGCAAGCAAGCCAATGTCAGCGCGGCGCAGCGGCCCGGTGACGACTCCTCCCTCGATAAGGCGTCGTCGCAGACGCAAGAAACGATCAGAATGACCAGTAAAACTAAAACAGCACATAAAACCTTTAAAATTTGTTTAATGACTTATTGTCTCTGTCAAATAGGTAAATTGAATTAAAAATCAGTTGGGGTGTCTGAGGTTTTGCGCATTTAACGTTACACGTTGTATACAGCAGTATAGCTTTAAATTGTAACGCATAATACTTGTTTGGACGTATAGTTGCGGACACTGTTTTAATACTGTATCTAACTATTGATCGATATAGAATTTGATAGATAGGTAAATGTCAAATGATTTTATTTCTGTAAATAGGTTTCTACAAACACGTTAACACGTCAATCATATTTTTAAAACTCGATGAGGTCGGCGTTTCCTATCTGACTACTCTGAGAAGAAAGGGCGACACAAACTCAGAGGTCACAGTCTCTTTTAAAGTCCAGACATAATCTTGGTCAGATTATGTGAAGATGATGTAGAATGATGTTTGAAATGCTTTTAAGGAAAGAACATAGATTGAGTGGACCTGTCCAGTCTGTGCATGCATTTGTCAGTAATCGTGCAGCTCAACTCAGAATTTAAGGAGCTCAACGAATCAACGAACAATACCAAAGAAGGTAGCCTGGGACCTTGAGAAGGACGTAGGGAATTTTTCTTCCTGGATCACAGATGAAAGTCTCAAGCAACAGTTAGTTTTCAATATCTCTATGGTTCCGTACCTCAAAAGGAAAAACGGAACCCTTATAAGATCATTTCGTTGTCCGTGTGTCTGTCCGTCTGTCAAGATCCTTTTACTCAGGATGGAGTTTTCAAGTTGAAATTATTATCAAATACTCAAGGCTGCAATCCCTTGAAGCAGTGTTTAAATTAAACTTCTAAGTCAACGCAATCAAATGATACAGGCGTATATTTACCGAAAAATGTTAGTTAGTTATCTACAAAGTACGGAACCATCGGTGCGCGAGTCCGACTCGCACTTGTCCGGTTTTTTCACAATTACAGATCCACGTTAAGGCCTTATCTCAAAAACACACCTTCGTGGGTGTTATGATACAATACAAAACAAGCAAATAAATTGAAATTTAACAAGACACATCCAGCTATTCCCTTGACTCCATCCTTTTCAGCATTCACCCTTTGGGATATTATGTGTACCTGTAAGGACTTAATGTTGTATTATTACGGCCTGTAGACCTTTTGCTGAAGGTTTGGCCCCGAGACGCAATTCATTTTGAAACACTAAGTGCCCCACCTGATTACGGCCCAGGTGTATTGGGAAATTACTTCGTCTGATGTAGGTAGGTGATTTACTTTGTAATTATTTGTACGTAGAAACAAATAGAGAGAATAGTAAAGTATCTTGTCGTGTGTCTACTTAAGATTAACACATTTATCTGAGTCCATCTCAAAATATATAGCTAAAATGAAATGTTTCGGATTGGGCATGTTTTTGACATCTTCCTTATACCTACGTGTGTTGATATTTACGATTTTACGTCACCTCTAACGCCAAACAGTAAAGATTCACATGGCATGGGTTTCCTCCTCCAATATTTTTGCAGCCTTGGATTTCATGAGTTTTTTCTGCGGAACCCCTTCTTAATCTAAAATAAAAGTAGTTATCTACTAGTGAAAGTTCCGTCAAAATCGGTCCAGTCGTTTTGGAAATTAGCCGGAACAAACAGACAGACGAAAATTATAAAAAAAAATGTTTTTGTTATAAGAACTGTAAATACGTTCATATGCATTTAGTAAAAGCTGTTATTGCGACATTACAACCACTTCAATTATATTTATTTGTATAGATTTATTTTTCTGCTATGTATCAAAGGGAAAAGTATAAAAGTCGCGGTCAAGTCCAATCTCTCATTGCTCATTTCAAAAGTGATAAAGAAAAACAGAAACCATTAACACTTAAGTACCACATTCCAACAGAAATATAATTTACCATCACAGCTAATCAGCATAAAAAATCTTAAAACGTTCATAAACAATTTATGAATAAAAACTCCGCGTTAAAGCTCTCACAGACAGGCGCGACGCGACTCTAGTGGAACAATTTTTATGAAATTGTTCTACCGGAATCGCTTGTCGCATGTCTGTAGGAGCCTTTATATTATTTTTTACTTCACGAAGCAAGCAAAACATGGCGACGCCGGCGTTAAGTCATTTACCGCCAATTTTATAGCGAGTGACATTAAAATGTGTTTTTTTATAATTCTGCGTCAAATATAAAAAACCGTGGCAGTAAATCTGCTTTTCTTGATGGAAAACAGTTATTTCTGGAGCTACGAAATATTTGTAAAATACAAATAAAAAAACTTGGATCTGTTGCTAACCAAGCTATGTAATGAGTTGCTCATTCATTTATATAGGTAAGGGCGTCGACCGCTGAGCTAAGTAAGAGTGTTGCCCACTGAGTTTTACATTAAAAAAAAAAAACTTACGATTCTTGTCAACTTGTCAAGGCAACTCAGTAGCAGGAATAATGCTACAAGGATTTTTGCCGCCTAAATGGCATTGACAAGGGGGCGTAGTTTTGACAAACCAAGATGGCCGCGTTAGTTCCTAAGTTGGCGTCGCGCCAAAGTAACCTTGTGGTGTTGTAAGTACATAGTTTGAAAAAAATAGTTCAACTTAATTTTGGCAACTTTCATTCCGATTTCACTACTCCTCTTTCTTGTTTTAGCAGCAAATAGAACACTGAGATAACCTCCTTATAAAACATTTTACGAGAAAACATTTTCAGTGCAACAAGCTTCTTCTTACATGAAAATATTGCATTTAATTCATGCCATGACCGTTCTATCCAGTCACAGCTTCACACGACCGTCTCCATTTAAATACATTAAAAAAGTGACAAGTCACATCTAGGACATGCTTGACTTGTAACAAGATTAAGTATCCCAGCTTCCGTTGCCATGGTAACGAAGTGGCTCTGAATATTCAGCGTCTGAGCATTTGCAGAGAATTAACTGAGCATCAAACCCGTTTGTTAACCCTTGGAACAGCTCTCGTTTTACTACTAAGTGGATTGTATTATTTTAAAGAAGTTCATGTACAGGGTTAACGTTTTGGGCTTAGGTAGATACTTGTAGCTGATGCACTTAAGAGTTTAGCACTCGGTTTTCTCTTGCTCGTAGCTAAATGATAACAGCCGCACGGGTCGATCGAAAGTCCAGCTACGCTTGCCGCGGTCGGTTTTTGAATGGATGGTTATAATAAGTCTTAAGGAAGAAGTAGAAGGAGGGGCCCGTGGTTAAATTATAACAGCCGCACAAGTCGATCGATCAGGTTAAGCTACGCTTGCCGCGGTTGGTCTGTGGATGGGTGACCACCTTTACATACCGATACCCCTCCACGCCTCGTACAGCACGTTAAGCCGTTGGTTCCATCTCTCATTCGTGTACCTTTGCTAGTTGATTCAGGTAGTCAGAAAGCCCAAAAGTCTAACATCCAGTCTTACCAAGGGGTAAGTAAACTTGGTTGTGAAGGTCAGATAGGAAGTAGCTCCATGACTGGTATTCAGCTGCACGCGGTTGGACTGGAAGCCGACCTCAAAATAGATGGGAAAAGGCTAGGCAGATCAGATCGCTCCTACTTTTTAATATCTGTTTGGTTTAATTTGCATCTTTGGTGTGTAATAAAACACTAATATCTCCCATTTTATTGAATTTACGTTATATTTCCGTCCAATTTCTTGCCGGTTCTTCTCCATAGAAAACGACTAGTTGAAACTGTCCACCTAGATTCTGACGTTTCATAAGTGCTCATGAGAAACAAAATATGTTGAATTTGCTAAGTACTGAAAATTTATCATGTCATTTGTCCTGGAAAAAGGTCACGTGCTTAGAAGCCTACGACTAACCGGCGCGTGTAAATGATCAAACGTATGAACATGTTCAAAGCAAAATTTTAGGAGTGAACAATAAGCAACTAAGAATGTGGGGTTTTGAAATGTCTGCCAAATCCCATTTGCGTGACTGTACCTATTATTTTGTATTACCCGTAATGACATAAATACATAAACATGACATCACGCCTATATTCAGTATAAGGGTTAGGCAGATGTGTACTTATAGTACACCCACACTTTGTTAGTTTTTTAAATTCGATTTAATGGGAGGCGAGCTTATTACTGTCAACTGGACACTTAACTATACTCCGAGCTGCTACTGAGAAATCCCGGATGCCAAAACACAATAACTCTGTCCGACCCGCGAATCGAACGCAATACCTCATGCTCAACAGCAGCATTTTTGACCACTTGACACAACGAATCGCGTCTTAAATACAATTTGATTTGACGTTAATGCGTCATCCAAATCCAAATTTAAATCCATTGAAAATTTATGGAACGTTTAAAAAAAAATGACGATGACATATTTCGCAGGCCGGCACAACTGTCGGAAAACAAATGAGGTGAGAATTCATGGAAGCAGGATGGCGATAAGTGGGCCATATATTGGTTTATGTCGTTTCATTTGCCGCACCGTTACCTCTCCCATCGGGCTGTCAGCGTTATCGAGGCCGTGCCATTAGATTTACAATTCGGAACCATTTTGAGTGTTGAAACTGCGTAAGTTTCTTGTTGCGTGATTGGTATTAATGAGAAAGTGTGTTGTGGTGTGATATTATTTATTTATTTTATATAACATTTTATGTGTACACATACATAATTATATAAACACAAGAAAAAAAAGAACAGAAAAATGGGTACAAAAGTGATGCTTATTTCTAAAGAAATCTCTCCCAGCATACCATTTTTTCTTGTTCAGCTGTTAATATGTGTATCTTGTCGTTGTAAGATGCGATTATTTTCATGACTATACATTTTGGGAGTCATTATTATAATACTAAGCTCACACTAATAATGTTACTGGTATAAGTATCGACATTCGTTTGTAAGAGATTTCGTATACGTATGTACTAATCCAATGAACAGTCCATTACGTTACTGAAAAAGAAAGTTGCTATCGATGATCATTGCATAATCATCTTTTACAATTTACAATACTTAAGGATACAGCAATGCTAATATAAAATAAGCAGTAAAGGTCGGTACAATTTTTGTTCGTATGTATCGGTACCTAACATGGTTGTAAGCACGGAACAGATTCACCCTGTTCCTCGTTATACTATAAACTGTGTTACGGTGGAACAGTTTTCCTCATTCTTTGTAAATGTACAGACGCCGGTACATCAAGCTAATACAATTTGTCAAATTTCTCTAATAGATTTTCAACTTTATCGCTGAAGCATAAAGTTCATAGGTGATCGGGAAAATTTGTCAGTTTCGGGTAGCTTGATGTGCTGGCGTCTGTACATATAGAATCAGAGTTGTGACAAAATAATTATTTAGTAGCAAAAAGGGATTTTAGTTATTAATTAGCTGTGCCCGCGACATCGTTCGCAAGCAAGTCCGAAAACAAAGTGGATTATAAGGGTTTTAATTTCATGCGCGGAACCCTAATTCTTTTTCTAAAATAAAAGTAGCCTAAGTTACTCCTTCTGGCATCAGCTGCCAGTAAAAGTCACGTCGAAATCACTGTCGTAGATAAGCCGGAAAAAAGAGACAGATTTTTTTTTATCATGAACGTATACAACGTGTAACGTTAAATGCGCAAAACCTCAGACACCCCAACTGATTATTAATTCGATTGAACTATTACAGAGAGAAAATAAGTCATTAAAAATATTGTAAAGGTTTTATGTGCTGTTTTAGTTTTACTGGCCATTCTGATCGTTTATTGCATCTGCGACGACGCTTTACCGAGGGAGGAGTCGTCACCGGGCCACTGCGCCGCGCTGACATTGGCTTGCTTGACCTATTATTAAATAGACACGGCAACGTTTTTAAAGAAGATTTTTTGAAAAATGTGACCTACATATATTAAAAAGTGATTCAATTAACTCTGCTCGTTATTCTGATCAAACTATTTTCAGGTTTTGCGCATTTAACATTACACGTTGTATAGTTACTTTCATATGCATTTAGTAAAAACCTATTATTTTGACATTACAGAAAGATACATCATTTTTGTAACATAAAGAAAGATAATCCTTGTATTCTAATACTGTGACTTATACTTGTTTGTTGACCTCGCACTGTCCCAACACAGTGTATGCGCCTTAAGAATGATTAATAACCCTATTAGTCTTGTTCGGCGCCTGCATACAAGTGCCATTCATAATCTTAAGTGACTATTAATTCAACGTGTATACTCATTTTGTTACGGAATATCATTTATTATCGTGTTATTAATGATGGCTTTAAGTACGACCCACCCAGGACTTTCCTAGGGCACCCTGTGCATTATTTTTGCTACCGTATAATGAATCTTCAGTTGCATCATCAGCCTAAAATGTTCCCACAGCTGGGACAACAGGCCTCTTTTCTTCCAGGGGGATTGGGCAGTAATCTTCCACGCGAGCCCAGTGCGGGTCGGTAGATGTCACATGACTTCGAATGTGTGGTTCTAGGACATGCCAGTTTCCTCACGATGTTTTCCTTCACTGGTTTTGAGAGCAGTGATGATGAAATTATTTACACAAAGTACAGCGTTTGCCTAGCTGGGTTTGACGACCTACAACTCGTGATTGGGGCCGTTAGGTATCACTGTGCCACCAATGCTCTCAAGGTCTCAATCTCAAGTTGAATATCGTGGAATTGGAGAGGCCTATGTCCAGCAGTGGACTGCTGTAGGCTGATGATGATAGACATGTGGTTATGATGATAATAAATTCCGTGCCGATGTGAAAGAAGATGTATATTATGGCACATAATTAGTTAAATTAACTCCCTTTGGGTTCCGTACCCAAAGGGAAAAACTCCCGCTCCGCTGTCCGTCCGTCCGTCCGAAGGTCTGTCACCAGACTGTATCTCATGAACCGTGATAGTTGGACAGTTGAAATTTTCACAGATGATGTATTTCTGTTGCCGCTATAACAACAAGTACTAAAAAACAGAATAAAATAAATATTTAAGGGGGCTCCCATACAACAAACGTGTTTATTTTTGCCGTTTTTATAGATAATGGTACGGAACCCTTCGTGCGCGAGACCGACTCGCACTTGGCCGGTTTTTTTTACGTTCTGTCCCCCAGATTTCAAATAGTAGGTATCAACATTGTTTTTGAAATGTTTTGTTTTTTTTTACTTGAGTGGTTGATACCTGCAGGGTAATTGCGTAACATACTATCAGTAGCAATGGGTTTCATTTTGACAGTTCAAAAACATTCATTGCGTTGTTTACATTCTTAAGCAGCTACATTTTTCAAACATATGGAGCAATGGATTAGCAATATGCAAAATGATTCGGGTTAAGACCGATAATGTGTTATGCATTTAGGTTGCAGATCCTGCCGATAAACAAAATGTATTTGGTTCAAAATGAATGATTTATTCATTACTATTTATTTTTTTATACGCACTGCAGCGTTACCTCTGCGTTTAAAACCTCATCTCTTACCTCTTAGGTTAACACTTTTTTACTAAATAATTACTGGTTATTATTGTTTTTTAAACGGAATTCATATTTTTGATAAGAAGTCATATTTGATAGAAAATTTTCTTTAGTTACTGTATAATTTTACACGAATTTTTTTTTTATTGATGAAAACCTAGTACCTGCCTTGTAATCTATTTCCAAATTGCTGCATATTCTACAAACGTGCACTGATACCCGCCAGCATGCGATGTGTAAAGTCTTTACATTTTAGACTTAAAATTACTACCTGAAATATTATATGTTTTTATTTAATGCAGTGGAAGTGATTTTTATTTTAGCTACAATACGTTTTGAGTGGCAGTATTGTGGATTATAATCTCAAAAGACGAAACATTTCCCCACCAAAAACTTCGAAGCATGTTTCATAGTTTAATTTTCTTTCATTACTTACAATACCTAATTTTAAAAAGAACACACAAGAACTGCAAGCACCTAATTAAAATGCTCAGCTCATACAAACATAACGAGCTATTTCCTTTTAAATGATAATATTTTCTCCGTACCATCTATGAAAGTCCGAGCGCGCGCAGTTGATGGGAAATAAATATGATTCCATTTCGTTTAGTTTGTGCTACTCCAAGAACGATGGAATGAAAACTAGAGGCAACGGAAATTCTTAGTGAAGTGTTCATTGATAAGATTTTTTTTGATTTAACAGGGATTTTATTTAAATGGTGGTCTTTTATAAACTTGATCATAATAAATTAATGTTTATGACTATATTCGATGCAACTATTGTCATTATATATCAAATGTACCCATTGCAGCCACACTACACACACGGTGGGTATACGTGGGTACACTTGTGAGAACTAAATAACTAATAACTAACCCTTGCTAGAACACAGGACTCCTCTCCTCGATAAGAAGTGGGCTGTACCTAATATATACGCGGACCAAGTGCGGGTTGGTGGATGTCACATTTCTTTAATTTTCTTGATTTCTCACGATGTTCTCCGTTTTTGTATCGCGTAAGGAACTGTTTTCCTGTTCACACTTTTGATATCGTGTACTCGAAAACCCTTTTGGGTACATCACTAGTTTTCAGTACGCTACAAGTACCTGCCACATGTACCTACAGTTAATACCTTACAACTTTTACGATTAAATATAAAAACGACGTAAAACCCAACGCGTGCTGTTATTCTTTATGTTGCACGTAAATGTTTCACTGTACTATAAGAAGGACTATTGACACGGAAAATATTAAGTTTACTCTGCCAGGATAACCTGCACGGTTCGACAAAATTTCTCGTCACATTATCTCGTGCTTAAATGTGATGTGTTTATTCATACACGCTCGCTTGATACGCGAATCTAATTCTTCTGCATACGCTATAACGCTAACGATCGCCTAGTCACCATACTCGTATCTATCCGCTTGTGCTGATTCCGCAACTGTTCTCCTAAGACCGATTCGCCATTTGACTGTTCGTCGACAGGATCATTAATTTATTTCCGTTTCCCCAGCAGTCTTTCAACGGTTGCGTAATCGCTTGTGTTTGTTATTGTTAATAATAGTGGTGAAAATAAACTGTTGTCAAAGTGTCTGGATCGTTTAAATGTGCTCCTGAAGATAATTTCACATCACGAAGAGAAGACAAACACAACACTTACATATTCTACGGTTATATCTTGCTTTGACTCGAGATAATGAGACGTCAAAATTTTGTCGTGTTTTTGCCCCGTGTGGGTTTCCCATTCGATAGCTTTACAGTATGACGTACTTGATATTTTTGCGTAACTTTTTTTTTCGAGAACATTCTTGAAGCATCGTTGAATTGGGAAATAACTGGACAAGTGCGTGTTGGACCACGCACAATGAAGGATTCCGTAGTTGGAATGAATTTATCCCAAGAACAAACTTAACATTGTAGTTGAAAATCATGTTCTCCCATACATTGCAACTCCAAATGTAAGTTGGTCGACTATTACTCGTAAACTTGTAAAGCCTACTTAGCTGTGACAGTTTTCCTCTAAACTTCGTATATTACTTCTGTGATTTTTTCACATATCCAAAAACAACCATTTACCTAGCAGGAGGCACTTGACTCTAACAAAAATTAACACTTTAAAGCTTCATATTTCACAAACGGATCCCTGAATCGAAAAATTGTTTACGCAAATCCGCAATATTTTTGAAAGATCTATCCAACGATATCTACACTATGGGGTAGGTAGATGAGAGGAGCGTTTTTTTTTTCATGGTTTTATTTTATCATTTTGTCGGTGTGATTAATATGTTAATCTATCGCAAATTATAGATTTCTAGTATTAGGTAAGAATCTCTGAGCCAAGTTGCGGATTGACGGATGGACGGACAGACGGACATGGCGAAACTATAAGGGTTTCTTGTTGACTACGGAACCCCTTAAAATGGTTCATCGTGTCGAAAAGTTTACGACATACAAAGTTCGTTTTTCTGAATTTCTTTTTTCAAACGTTGTTACTGGTTGGAAGTTTCCTTTTTTGTTAATTATGTGGAAATTGGATTGTGGGTTTCTTTAACAACTCGAACTTTTTAAAAGTATAAGTGAGCGTTGTAAAGAATAGTTAGCAGGCCGATGTAGAACGAATAAATTGTAGCATTTCTTCACAATTAGAAGAAAAGAAAGAAAGAAAGAAAAAACGTTTATTCGGCACAAACAAAACGCACGTTACAAATAAAAAATAAAATAAGAATAATAAAATTTTTAAAAAGACATAAAATATACAAAGTAGTCAAAAGCCTCGTACTCAAGCTTGATGTCATGTTCATTAATTCTCTTATTAATGAACATGACTACCTTGCTGATCTAGTGATTACTATAGCGACTTATAACCCTTTCCAATCGAGTTGAAGTGATCGTGAGTTTCGACTTTATAAAATTCTGAGCACGATCGAGCGACTATCAAATTATTCCTGAACCTCACGTATGTGAGGATTTGACTGCTGAAGACCAGGTTGCATGAGATGTCTTCCAGTATTTTTCCCAGAACCTCTGAACACTTTCCAAAGGATTAATAAGTTTTTACTGATCTATGCGAAAATTTTGCTCCCGGTTGCAAAGGGCTAAGTATGGTCCTAAGATCCGATTCCTGGGTCGAGCAAAAAGCAGTTTTTTTTTTTTGTTAGCTTATACTGTCCCACTGCTGGGCACATGCCTCGCCCCCCACCTTGAACCAGCCGTCGCAGCACGCGTCCAGGTCACCTCGCCATCTCTTACTGGGTCAGCCTCGGGAGCAGAAAGCTATTAGGCATATTCAGAAAGCTATTAGGTTTTTTCATTAACAAATTCTCTGTTGCCCCGAGTCTGGATTTCTTCCCATTTAATACAAAAACGCTCACCTCCTATAATAGTGGCTTAAACTAGACCTCAGCTTTTCCTTCGGAGAATACACACGATGTTATATACCTATGTTGGAATAGATCATTGACCTCAAAACTCGGTGACCAGTACAAGCACGCCTGGAACGCGGAAACAGATCTATTGCAGGTATAGGTACGTAAGGTAATACTAATCTGACACCGTTCGCAGCTTACATTGTATTAGGGATGTATTGCACCTGACCTGTGACATGTAGTTGTGTATGGACTTAATATGTTGTGAATTAATTTAGATAGATGAGTATATAAAACACATATTTAGTGCACACAACGGACATAGCACAACACACAAAAGAACAGCCGTACGATTCTGTAAACATCTCACCGTGAAAGCTTGGGTGAAGTGAGCGTGGAGTGAGCTGTCATTCGCTAGGGATTAACACTATTAAGTACTCACTTTACTTATGATTTTACGGTGAGATTTTTACAGAATCGACCGGCAGTTAAATGATAAAAAATTAAATGATTATTGATAAAAAACAAGATGCCAACATACCAAAAATAAAAAAATGAAAACGTACTAAGAGAAATTAAGTGACACAACTTCCATACTTTGTGCATACATACTTTAAATAAAAAAAAGAATTATGTTAATAAGCGGCATTTACTGTCTTCTGATTTGAACGTGGAATGGTCACGCCCTTTATACGAGTACCTGGAGGCTTTTATTTAGATAGTAAATTTTTGTTAACAATTTTGATTTATTATTTTTTTGCTTGAGTACGTATAGTTTTTATTTTATTTGTTGGTATGTTGGCGTGGCTAGCTGACATAATTATGGCAAATAATTTAATTTAGTGTTTTGTGTCTTGTAATGTGAATTACTTTGCATACCTTGTATTGTATTCATTCAATTATTTTCTAACTGAACAGACAGCTGTGCTGCTAGGAGTTTGTTGCGCCACTTCTTCTCCCCAGCGAAAGCACTAGGAAGTGGATCACCACTTCCTAGTTCTCCCCTAGAATAGAATAGAATAGAATACTCTTTATAATGTACAGACCCCCTACACTGTCTTTTGTAATTTTGACGTTCGAAAAGTACTTATTCTCACCCAAGTTTGAATAAATGACTTTTGATTTTGATTTTGAATGGTGGTTTAATTACAGGCATATTATGATTGCCACTGCCTCGTTGGGCTAGTGGTAGCTAGCGGTTCCCGGGTCAGGCAAAGCATCATTAGGTTCTTCCATCTGGACCTTCCCTAACACCTCGGGGTCTAGAATTATGCTCGTCTGATGGCAATAGGATCTCCCCCTATAACATGTGTTTTAAAGATAACTGACGGAATGTGGGAGTACTATAGATACACCTCTGTTTAGTTCTTCGGAAAATTTAGGAGTGATGTTATGTAAGATATTTCAACTCTGTCATTAAGTTGGACAATGTGCCTATGATGCCTTCATCAGGAGAGCCGTTTGCTTAAATCGACACCATACAAAAGCGTTGTGCTCAGATATTTTTTTAGTTTTTTTATTTGCCTATTAAATCTGCGTTTCTTCTTTTTCTTCCTTAAAAATCTTACTATACTCTGATGTTTAATTTGCTAGACTAAAACGACAGCTGCGTAGTACTTAAGAAAACTGTCAACATGACAAAAAAGGTCGACCACAGCTGAAATTTTGGTCTAGCAAATAAAAAATCAGAGTTTATTTAAAGATTATCTCTCAAACGTTTATTCAAAATCGGTTTCACTAAGCTGTTCCTTATTGACCCCTGATATAGTAGCTACGAGATACCTACTAAAATATTTGCCAAGCAAACACAAACAATAAACCATCAATTTTTAAAGCTATTGTTACTCTAAACTAAGTTTAGTACGACTAAAAACAGCTTTCAGTGGCTCCTCAAATTTTAAGCTCTCGTTTAACTGCCCTATAAAGGAGTAAAGTGCAACTTGGGTATAATATAACTTGATACTTGATACGATTCGGTTACTACCCTATAGGTATAGATATTCCTGGATATTGTTGAAATAGGAGTATTATCACGTAAAGTTTATGTGGCGACCAAGAAATAGTAAGAACCGCCAGCCAAATTATTTAAGCAAATTGACTATGAGAACTTCAAATGTCCGTATTTTCAAATTACAATAGTCATTGTTTGAGAGTTGTATAAAATGGATATAACCAAATTAATGGGAGTGAAAATTTACTTATCAATTAATTTCCCCGACTGTGCATATTCAAAGTGCGGAATAGCTTACTAAAGTTTAAGCAAAACGCACAAAATAATTATTCCATGTAGAAATTTACTGGCGGTTGGTTAGCGATGTAACAAAAAAAATAGATCGCAAATTATATAGGCCCACGTTTGAAACACTCTACTCTACAGTTACAGTACACACCATCCCGCCTGCGACATAAACGAAGACATTGTAACGGACACTAATTAGCTGTAATGTCATAATGAGGTTTCATAATCCTTAGCCTTGAGTATTATGAGATGGGAAATGGCTAGTAAAATTGGATACTAATTGTTATTACTGCCTGTGATACTAGTAACAGTATATTCTTTCTCATTTAGCATTTTTTTTTAAATTAAATGGGTAGATATTAAAAATATGAATTTGGAGCAGCACAAAGAGGTCAATGACACTAGAACTAAGAAAACCAGTTGCCCTTACTGCAACTAATTGAAGGCACTGTCAAAGTCAAACTGTAACCATGGCCGGGCGATAAACTACATACGTCTTTGATGTAAATAAGTTATTTCTCAAAGATTTAATGACCTTTCAGAAATGTATATCTATATTAGTGCAAGTATACAATAAATATTTGTTATTGTATGTCAGCTACACACTTTTTGATGTCAGCATGTTCGGCACAACCAGTCGGAAAAATCGAATATCACTACATAGTATAAAACAAAGTCGCTTCCCGCTGTCTGTCCCTATGTATGCTTAAATCTTTAAAACTACGCAACGGATTTTAATGCGGTTTTTTTTAATAGATAGAGTAATTCAAGAGGAAGGTTTATATGTATAATACATGCATAATATAGTAGAGAAACACTGATCATTTTAGGGGTTTCTAATGTGATGTCGTAAATAAACACATTTTTTTGCGCTTACATTGCAAACGCTGGCTTAACCCTACGAGATAGATTAAAATAATGTAGTACAGTATTGTACACCTTAAAAAGGTCTACAAAAAAGTCCACGATGGCATATGTCTATCTCTTAGGGATAACCCACAATAACCATTTTTTATCCTATACTTTTTAAGAGAAATAATGGCTCTAAAATTATCAGTGTTCCTCTACTATATTATGCATGTATTATATGCATATAAACCTTCCTCTTGAATCACTCTATCTATTAAAAAAAAACCGCATCAAAATCCGTTGCTTATTTTTAAAGTTCTAAGTATACATAGAGACAGACAGACAGCGGGAAGCGACTTTGTTTTATACTATGTAGTGATAGTGATCAGCATTGCACCCGTGCGAAGCCGGGGCGGGTCGCTAGTATTATATATTATTATGTCAGGGAGTAATCCGCTTGGCCTAGCTCGAATTGTGCCAAGCTGACCCGAACATGTTACAGCGAAGATAGGTGCCGCACGGATTTTTCCGATCGGCTCGAGCCGAATGAAAGCCGAATATGTTTAGTAGGTAACTGTTTCAGGTTGTTTTTGTTGTCCAATAAATACTGCAAAATCGAAAGTGACGACCAAAACCAGTGTGTACTACCCCTTATTTATTTATTTTATTAGTTATACAGTTCAAGTAAAAAACATATATGACTTAGTAATAATTTGAGTACAAAGGTACCTACTGCTTATTTCTTAAGAAATTTCTTCCAGCAGACCTGCGAAAGGAGAAGTAAAAAAGAAATGTAGACAATAGTGATAATGCTGATTAAAACATTTCTTTCTTTCCACAGTATCTAGATTTGCTTCCCCAACAATAAGGATACTCTGACCTACAATATTCTTCCCAATGGTACATTTAAGCAAGAGAATAAACAATTAAGAGTCCAAACAGGCCATCCAAATAATTTACTGTTGCTTTAGCTGAATTAAAATAGGTAAATTAGCCATTATAAATTTCTTATAACGACTATGCTTTACAATTTTCCGAGTGAATTTCTCCGGTTTGCCCCACCCTTAATACTTTAACGGCCCATCGACAATTTCATTAAATGTTACGATTGTTGTCTGTGAATATAATTATAATGTTATGTTTACGGTTTTAATCACGTTTTTGCTGCGGGTTGGTCCGAATAGTTTCAAAATTGGATCGGCCCTTTTAGTTATGACCTCCTTTCGCGAATAGGTCATAAATATTTTAAATTGTACAGACGCCAGCATATCAAGCTACCCGAAACTGTCAAATTTTCCCAATCAACTTTGAACCTAATGGTTTGGCGATAGAGTTGAAAATCTATTAAAGAAATTTGACAGATTGTAGTAGCTTGATGTGCTGGCGTCTGTACATCACTGTGGACTGACTTACAGCTACAGGTCACTATCACAGTTAACTTCACTTAAAGCCCTTCGTTTAAGGCAAATAATTTAATTTGTTGTTCTGAGTCTCGTAATGTTGATTACTTTGCATACCTACTATTGTATAGAAGCAAGCTGGAAGTGGTGTAGGGCGGGCGTTTTGGGGGACTGTCTTATGTAATATTTGACGTTCAAAAAGGGCCGGTTCAAACTTTTGCAGCGTGAACTTAAACGGTGTCAAAATAACTTACTGCTCCATAAAAATGAATGTACAAATTAACACATAGCAAAAAGAAGACTGATCGCGAATTTACAACACCCCTGCACGTTTTAAAATGACAGTAGCACTGGCCAGTGCTGAAAAGAAAAAAAAAAGCGTTTTACGGAAATTGTCGCCACCATTTTTTAAACATCAAATTAAAATACTTACGTCGCTTTGCATTTTTATGCAGCAACTGTGATGTCGTAAAAAAATCATATTGTTTTATGTAACGTTTGCATTGGACGAGTATGTGATAAAAGAGCTGTATACAGGATGTTTTATGAACGTCAAGGAATATTGAACGAGTGTGAGAATTAAAATGAATGAATTAAGTGTGAATTTAAACTTTTCTGCATTATACGATTAGATAATGTATGGTCAAATACCAAAGCCCGTGGCGTATATTTGGATAGGCCTATGTCCAGAAGTGGACAGTGATTGGTTGTTGACGAAAGTAAAATATATTAAAAGGCAGGTCCAAGGTTTCCATCATTTAAGCTACGTTTTTCTAGAAGAGTGGTGGTCGCTACATAACGTTCTCAGTGACAACTATCATGAAAATTATGGCAGCGGGGTTTGACTTTACGATGACAAAAAACGCTCTCTGGGAAAACATACCAAGTTACTCTTAAATAACTTTTCAGTGACGCTTTCGCCGGTAAATTGAAGACGCTTCGGGTAGCTATCTCTCTACTAGGAAACCGTAGGTGAAATAATGGAAACCTTTGACCGGAGTCTTATTTATCTTTTAGTGAATTCCTTAACTAACCCACATAATACATTCCACTTCAGAATTACATCCATGAATTACCATGATACTCAAAGGCTCATTGCTCAAGCGTTTCCGATGAAAACAGGAAAACATATGGTGCACTTACATTTATTTATTTTAGTATATGGAGTACTTACAGCTAATAAAAACAAACACGAAAAGGAAACCATACTCACCCGAAAGCCAATTACAAATCCTCACATATAGACTTATAATAATCATCATCTGCCTAGCCTTTTCTCAACTATGTTGGGGTTGGCTTCCAGTCTAACCGGATGCAGCTGAATACCAGAATTTTACATGCAGCGACTGCCTATCTGACCTCCACAACCCAGTAACTGGGTAATACGATACCCCTAGGTAAGACTGCTTGTCAGACTTTCGGGCTTCTGACTACCTGTAACGACTGTCAAAGATCTATAAATGACAGCTGGGAACAACGGCTTAAAGTGCTTTCCGAGGCACGGAGGGGTCTCGGTATGTAAAGATGGTCACCCATCCACACACTAACCGCGGCAAGCGTAGCTTAACCTGATAGATCGATCTGTGCGGCTGTTATTATTTAGCCACAGGCCCCTCCTTCTACTTCTTCCTTAAGACTTATTATAATGATAATATTAATTAGTAGGAGAAGAGGTCTTTGCCCTGCATTGGGACAATAATAGACTGGTTATTATGATATCAAACAAGCTTCCGCGCGCCGGCCGCGAGGTGCAAGCTCGCAGTCCGCGCGCCGGCCGCGAGGTGCAAGCTCGAAGTCCGCGCGCCGGCCGCGAGGTGCAAGCTTGTTGTCACCGCAAACACTGTGTTATATGGTATTTGTGGTTGAATACGCCTAGAACTTACACGTTTTCATAATGTCACTGACGACTTGGAGTCAGCGCGCAGTAAGCAAGCGGTCGGCGCGCTGTAAGCACGCGGACCGCTCGCTTGCAGCGCGCGGGCTGCGAGTTGAGTTGTATGGTAGCGGCAAGCGCGCTGACTGCCCGCCGTTGGCTTTTCCATATAGACATTATGAAATATATTATACGACACACGACTTAATGCTGTAATTTGAATGACAAGTTAATTGCTGGGTTGGAGCGGTGCCGGTATAGTGTGCCATGACCTTTAGGCACCATGTTAAACTCACAATTCCTAAGCACACTTCACTGTGAATTCCCTTGTCACAGTAAAATATTTCTTGAACCACTTTAGCTGATGCACTTGTGTCGGAAACACTAATGTATTACTGCTCTGCGTTTGATTTATTGCATACAGATATGTTAGGTCACGAATGTAGGAACGGGGATGGTTTGAATAATGCAGGAAGAATTATGGAACTACCTTAGTGGATTCAGTACTGGATATAGAGAAAGAAAGAAAGTTTTATGAAGAACATGGTATTTAAGTATGAACATTGGAGTGATAATAAGAAACGTAATTATTAATATTATTGACGAAGTGTTTAATTGAAGCACCATTCATTCGCACACCAAGGCATACCGAAATAATCAGCTAGGTCTATATTTCAGTGAAATTCGGCTCGAAGGACCAATGTCTAAACCTTGATGTGGATTGTGGATAATGTAACACTACAGCGACAAAAAGACAGCGGTAAGTAAATCTTAATACTATAGAATAAAAACTATAGGAACCATATTGTTGAACCACCTTAGTAGATTCGAATCGAATCGAATTCGAGTAGGCAAGAAAAGGAAGAAAGAAGAAGATTTTACCAAGAACGTGATACATTAGTTCAAAATATTGAAACGATAAAAATAAACATTTTAATTGACTTGTTAAATTAAAGCATTATTCATTCGCGAACCAAGACATAGCGAAACAATCAGCTGGGCACTAAGTTAAGTCCAGCTCGAAGGACCAATTTCCAAATACATTGATGTGGGTGTAGATGGTGTAAAACTACAGTGTCACAAAGACAAAGCAAAATAAATCTCAATAATAAAGAATAAATAACAAAACAATGAGACGAGATCGAAGGAAGGAAGGCCTTTGCGCAGGAGTGGGACAGCGTAGGCCAGGAAAAAAAGCTGTATCTGTGTACTATCTAAACCAGCCGGTCGATTCTGGAAAAATCTCACCGTGATAACTAAGGTGAAGTGAGCTTAGAGTGAGCTGCAAGTCATGCCAATGCTAGGGATTGACACTGTTGACAACTCACTCCACGCTCACTTCCCCCGAGTTTTCACGGTGAGATGGTTACAGAATCGCACGGCAGATTAACGAAAGGAGATGAAAACTAGATTGCTAGACGTAAATACCACCGCCACCACCAGAACCGCCAGAATAAAAAATACATTTTATATTCGTGATGCATCCTATACAGTTTTACCCAACCCAACAAATTGTATAACAAATAACGCCATTATGAATTTCCGCAGTTTACGTAGGAGAACTACAACATTCACAAAATCCACATAATGTTCATAACATTAAAATTCCTTTCCGACACTGCGAATTCCATGTCGGTGCATCGTTTATTACATTTCTCATTAGCGCAAAAAATGTACGCCTAGTTGTAATGAGAATACATAAACTGCTTGCAAGTCTCATGATAGTATTTAATTCTGATGAAAACAAATGCTTGACTTTATAACACAAATGTTTGACACACATTCTTCTTGATGTGACTGTTTCTTGATCTTTCAACTTATTAAGCCTAGACTAATGAGACACAATTATGTAAATATGTAAATTGTGATTTTGTCAGGCATCCATCAGTCTGTGACGTATAAAGGTGTTTTCTTTCTTTCTTTCTTTTATTTCAGTGGTGATGAAATAATTTAGACAAAGCGCCTGCCTGGGTTCGACGTCCTATGCTTGACTTCTATAAAATTGATCATCATCATTCTTCTACGATTATGCCAATTTGTTTGTGGTCGGCGCACGGATTGGACATGTACCTATGTTTCTTCCATACTTCTCTATTAGTCGTCAACTCGGTAGTCACACCTTTTTCTAAAGATGTTAAAAAAAAAATCCTTCTATATAGAAAATGAAATTAAAACCCATTGTCTCAATATTTTGACCCGCATCTCGTCTCCTGCTTTTCACTAAATAATATTTTCCTACATAAAAAAAAAGTAACTTGTTATACAATAGCAAAGTATGCGGGCCGACCACCTCACATCGTAGGGGACCACGTACTCGTAGTCCAGGTACGTGCTTAGCGCAAATTTACATCACACTCATTGCATTTTCACAATCACCGTCTTATAGTTTGATCATTGCTTGCTTAAGATTCCACTGCACAAATTATATTATTCATATTTTCCCTTCTATGAAACACTCAAACTTATAAAGCAGTCCCCCCCAATTACTTAACTTGACTTTCATCTCCAATCTATAAACCTAAATAACATTTATGTCCCGCAAAAACATTTTAACATGACAACGTCTCAGGCATGCAAAAAGTATTAACAGTTTTGTCAACACAATTGCTTTCAAATCATTTTCCTTCATAAAAAAGTACCTTGTTACACAATCGCTGACTATGTGGGCCGTCCACTTAACATCGTCGTAGTCCAGGTACGTGCTTAGAGCAAGTTTGCATCGCTCTCATTGCGCGCTCTCCACTAGAGCAAACTTGTGTTAACTAGTGAACGTGAGATGTGTCGACCCTTAGTGGAGAATTAAATGTCGCGTGAGAATGTTATTATTTTTAACATAAGAGAGAAGAATTCACTTAAAATAAAATATTGTAAAAAATACAGAGTTTTTCTTCACTTGGCATAACTGCACTTGGAATACTTTTTTTTATTCAAAGTGAAGTGTCTAGGCTTGCGAAGCGCCAAGCGATTTTGAACTACGTATGTGCGGTGTAACTATCACATAAATTAGTGTCAGCTTGACCTGCCTTGCAAATAATTATGGTGCAGGCCCAACATTTTTATTAAGAAATAACTTTTACGATCGACATTCTAGGGATGTCCTTAACGATTATAAATAAATTTAGAAAAACCTCCTTCAATACACTACCCATTCTTATTATTCTCATCAAAACTTCTGTGCAATTATAAAAATCAACTTTAATTGCATAGGTATAAGCAGCAAAATACTCCCCACGACTTTTAAATAATGCACGATGCAAATGTTCAATACCACCCACTAATGGAGGTGGGCTGCCGGTCTAAACTTTTGAACTTCGGAACTGAACTTCGTCTGACGAGATCTCTGTCAGCCTGCGTTTTGTACTTCATCTCTCTTGCAGTATTATTTAGAGTTTCTTCCTACTTACTAAAGGTCCGGAAGTTCAGTGTTGTGGAATTGTTGAAGTTTTGATACGGTGGAATATTCGTATTTAAATGGAAAATCATTATTCTAGGCGAAGTCAGGGAAAATAATTGTTAAGCAACTTGTCTAAAAGTTAAATTGTCCGTATATATAAATCACAAGTGGCTTTGAAAAGGTTAGTGATGAAATTAAATACGCAAAGTAAAATGCTTGCCTGGGTTCCAACTTATGACCTACTTGTAAGTCGGGGCTGATTTCATTTCTCTCACGTAGAGTAATCAATAAACTCAGCCTATCGCAGTCCACTGCTGGACATAGGCCTCTCCCAGACTGCGGCACAACACCCTGTCCTCCGCCTTCCGCATCCAGTCTACCCCAGCTACCTTCTTTAGGTCGTCCGTCCATCTAGGTGGGGGGCGTCCCACACTACGCTTACCGATATGCGGTCTCACTGGCCATCGGCCCTTCTACAGACATGGCCAGCCCACCGCCACTTCAGTTTGCTTACTCTGCAAGCTATGTCGGTTACTCCGGTTCTTTTCCGGATAATTTCATTCCTGATTTTATCCTTCAAAGAAATTCCGAGCATAGATTGCTCCATAGCGCGCTGAGCGACCTTGAATTTGTGGACCAGCCCGACCGTCAGTGTCCACGTTTCAGCACCGTATGTCATGACGGGCAGGACGCACTAGTTGAAGACCTTAGTCTTCAAACATTGAGGGATAGGCGACGAGAAGACTTGACGAAGCTTTCCAAATGCTGCCCAACCCAACGGGATCCTTCTATCGGCCTCTTTCTCAATGTTGTGTCTACTGAGCTGGATGACTTGCCCTAGGTAGACATAATCCTTCACAACTTCGAGAAGCGACCCTTCGATGTAGATTGGACTCAGCAAGATGTGTGAATTGTACATGACTTTTGCCTTGTCCAAATTCATCCAATCCAGTCCAGCGTCTTGAAGAAGTCTTCCAACGCGTTGGTAAACAATTTAGGGGATATTACACCCCACGTGGAGTAAACGTACATTCAAAATGATTTTAAAATTGAAAATACTAATTTCCCACATAATATTTAAGTAATTTGTTTTTCATAAATGGGTCTGGATAATGCCCACTAATTGTGCTTGTACCGAAATGCTAATAGTAGTAGTTGTATTTTTTATTAAAAAATCGTACGGCTCTGCCTCTGCCTCGGGACGAAAGCGTCTTCAAACTTTATTGTTAATACTAATACTCGTACTACGAGTATCCTTTAAAGTTAAGGTTCGCGAGCACGTTCACAAGAAGCTGCCAGTATCATCACAACGATAATATTTTCTCATTGTTTGCCTTAGTTATTTTTAGTATTTTCATGTACTTTTAAAAGTGTATTTATTTGTGCTTATATTTATATGTAATTAGGTATACATTATATTTATAGTTTTAATAGGTGTATGCGTGTCTTTTATTTAAAATATTTATTCCTCAATTTTCATGATTGCACCTACTAGAATTTGTCTCTGCATAATCCAAAGGTTGACTGGTAGAAAATACTAATGGCATTAAGTCCGCCTCTGGAAAATTTATTTGCTTGAAGTATTAAATAAATAAATAATAATAAATATGAAGAGTTTGTTTGTTTGTTTGTCTAGAACTACATACGTAGCGTCATCAGCCCGTTAAACTACTTAAACGGGCTGATGACACTTACCTGCGGAGTAGTTGCGTAACACACTATCAGTAGCAATGGGTTTCATTTTGACAGTCCAACAACATTCATTGCGTTATTTACGTTGTTGAGCAGACATATTTTTCGAACATATGAAGCAATGTATTAGCAATATCCTTAAAATTATTCAGTTAGATTATTAATAGTGTGTTACGCAATTTAGGGTGCTGTTCTAAACAGTCTACTCAAAGCAATTTCAAAACCTAAATAGACAGGCGTATCCATTTCCAAATGACAGAGAGAGATCACACAAGTTTCCTGTTCAAACATCAAGCGGATATTAGCCTAGTAAATTTGTAGGTCAGGTAATGAAGCGAAAATCCCTGCATACTGGCTGTAGGATAGCTAACTACGCAACTAATACGGCGTAGTTCTAGATAATGAGCTTAATCACTTGTGGGAGTATCGAAACTGTGCCTCGTGTGTGCTGGGATTGAGCTATACAACGTGTAACGTTAAATGCGCAAAACCTGAAAATAGTTTGATCATAATAACGAGCAGAATTAATTGAACCACTTTTTAATATAGGTCACATTTTTCAAAAAATCTTCATTAAAAACGTTGCCGTGTCTATTTATTAATAGGTCAAGCAAGATAATGTCAGCGCGGCGCAGCGGCCCGGTGACGACTCCTCCCTCGATAAAGCGTCGTCGCAGACTCACGAAACGATCAGAATGGCCAGTAAAACTAAAACAGCACATAAAACCTTGACAATATTTTTAATGACTTATTTTCTCTGTGAAATAGGTCAATTGAATTAAAAATCAGTTGGGGTGTTTCAGGTTCTGCGCATTTAACGCTACACGTTGTATAACTAAGTTGGCGAGTTGGTTGGTGGTCAAAGAGTCAGCATTTGGACTTCGTTTAGATTGATTTAAGATGATTTGTGTGGAGAGCAGTGGTGGCCCAGTGGTAGCGGCCGCGACTTACAAGTTGTAGGTCGTAGGTTCGAACCCAGACAGGCGCTTTACTTTGTGTAATTTATGTCATCACCACTGCTCTCAAAACGGTGAAGGAAAACATCGTGAGGAAACCGGCATGTCCTAGAACGAAAAATTCGAAGATATCTGACATCCAGCAACCCGCACTGGGCCGGCGTGGTAGATAACGGTCCACCCCCCTCACAGAGAGGAGGCCTGTGTCCCAGCAGTGGGAACAGTACAGGCTGAGTATGTATGTATATGAGTACTTTTCACAAGTATTGTAATTTTTGTTATTTGACGTGAGGAGCCATTTCCGTAATTATAAGAACGTTCAGTCTGATCTCAGTCTCAATCTGTCAAAAACATCTCTAATTTCCTTCCATCTTTAACAAGTTTTTGACATTGATTGTCGCTGAGATAAGATTCCGAATAGATTTTGAACGTTTTTAATTACGGGAATTGGTCTTCAGTGTGAGCTTCGAATGTTCTTGTGTCAATTCTTGTGGTTTTCAATAGTTCAATTTTTGTAGTATTCAATCACACGTTCATTTAATGATGAAACCAAAGATGAAAGCTTACTTTTTGAAATAATGATGCATTAGCATTTTAGCAGTCAATAGTCAACTTTGACTTTAACTTTGCTACGGCGTAGCTCCAGGTTTGTCGTAGCGGCTACGCCACCGTTAAAATATCTACTACGATATCTTGTCGTAGTAGATACACACGAGAGCAAACACGCGGTGTCATGATAAAATCCGCAATGATTTACTTAAAAAAAAAGCTTTTTGCTTTAAAATTAAAAGTAGTGATTTTTAAGGTAAATTTAACAGTTTAGGACTACAGACAACTGGTATAGTTACATTTGTTTGTTTTTCGAGAGTTATGAGCAGTTTATTCAATAGTTTGCCAATGTGGAGGTACTGAAAATATTAAGATTGTAGGTTCCAGGTAAACACGAATCCTTACATACGAAAATCCCTTCAAACATAACTGCGTGTTTTATCACTCCTGCAATGGCCTGCCGGTATTAGCAGATGATTTATACCCTAGGCTTAGCCCTTGAAAAATTGCTTACACCCCAGGTTTACGGGCGTGATAAAATGTTAATGTTGGCTCCGTTTATACCGCCGAAGGTAGGCTGATATCAATTAAATGTCGAATGCGGCTATAAATCATGTTTTCTAATAAAAAAAATACTTGATTTTGGTGTTCTAATTCATATGAAATAATCAGGATTTTAGGGTTTGTTTGATATATCGAAATGAAATAATGAAGATAAAAAAAACAGTATATCTGACAAAACAGGTACATAAATAAAATCGCAAATGTTTGCAACAAAATACAAACTTGCACACACAGAAGCTTATGTAACTATGTTACACATATACACACTGGTGTGTACCCGCGTATGTATATGTGTATACATACACACATATACAAACATACATAGATAGCTAAACCCTTAGAGCCCCAGCGGCACAAAAACGTGCCAGTAAACAAGTATTACCGTTGAGCCCCGCTGGCACAAATTTGTGTCACCAAACCCCGACCGATTTAAAACTGTATTTGTAGTAAAGATAAGTCTTAAAATCGTTTCGTTTCGTTCGTTTCGTTCGTTTCGTTCTCGAAGACAGATAATATTTTACAACCATAGACAAAGATAGAAACTAAAAATATTGTAGGCAACATTTTAAAAAAAAAGTGTGAAGTTAGTACAAAAATTTCGTGTTCGCGGTTACGTCGCGCGCCAGTGAAGTTCGAGCTTGAATATTGCAGGAATCGGATACAGAACTCGTAAAATAACATTATTTTTAGATTAATAGTCTATTCATGAGACAGTTCCCAAAATTTCGTGTAAATTGATCATACAGTTAAGTCAGAAATCAACATAATACAGCAACATAACTATATTCGGCAAGTACTCCGATTTCAAAAGGATATGTTTATTTCTTGAGGTCTAATTAGAATCTTGTTTATTGTATTTGTTTTGTGTAATCTTGTTTATTGTATTTGTTTTGTGTGTTCTTTTGTTTAATGTATTTCATAACCACATCATTGAACAACCCGACACCGTTTAGAGTGTGTGAATAGAAGCAACAGAAACGGAGCAATAACAGTTTTTGTGACCGGGGTCAGATTACGCTTACGATAAGAGCCCGCTCGCGGTGCTTGACGGATAGTTGACGTAAATAATGGCGGTCCTTGAGAGGTTAAGAGACTAGCTAAGCGGATAAAGCTATGAGCTCGCGGTTGCAAAGTTTTTGATTGAAAACCCACCACAAACACAGAGCGATATTTCACAACGTTGACAATGTTTTACAGAACTAAATGTAAATAGTGCTCAATGAACTGTTTTTGTTTTTCAATCAATATAACTACTTTATGTTATGTCACAATCATTCAATGTCGCCTATACCTTTTATTTCCACGCTTTTCAACAAAACATGTAAATAGATTTGTTATAATAAATCCTCCCGCAGGAATCTCACAGGAATCCGCTGGGTGCAGGGAGCACAGAACCGGTCGATGTGGAGGTGCTTGGCCTATGTCCAGCAGCGGACGTCTTTGGGCTGAAATGATGATGATGAGGAAATCCTCCCCGCCCACGGTGGTCAATTTCAACGGAGATTAAACAAGTACGCAGGAGATATTACAGTGCACAAGTGTGTGGGCAAACATAGGTGCACTCTCTGTTCCTTTAATCTCGTAGGCTGATCGACTAGGGGGAGATGAGGCGCAGGACCAACGTGCTAACCGAGGCGCGAGGGCTTGGCTCTGCCAACTTTCTAGCTCCTGGATGTACAAAAAAATTCTTAATAGAAAAAATCCAATAACATTTTGCCCGACCCGGGAATCGATCACAAGACCCCACGCTCAGCAGTCTTGCGATCACACGACCAACATGTTGTGTACTGTGTGCCAGAATTTACATTACGCTTAAAGTTTATTTTAAAACAAATAAATAAAAAAGCAAATTATTGTTACAACATTAACTAAACCCCAAAACTAACAGTCACATCAAATTAATAAAACTTAACACTAAAAGTAAACGTTCCATAAACACGTAAGCACCGACGTAATTGCATAACCTAATAAGGTTGGAGTGTTCGGTTGTAATGTAATTAAAATATTCAACAGAGTGCAAGAAGCCCCATCTTTTAACATACAATAGAAAAATACAGAAGGTCTGCATAATACAACGACTGAAAACGCTGCATTTAAGTTCGTTTTTATACTAGAAGCAGTATATTCAGGCAGTATAAAGGCTGTTTAAGCGCTTATGCCTTATACAATCCTTATAATTAAAAAAAAGGCCCATATTATAAAGCTTTTTGCGTTAGTAGAACTGTATAGTAGCTGTAGAAGCAATAGAGAAGCTGTATAATAGCTGTATTAGAGCTGTTATTCGGTGAACAAAGAAAGCATTATACTACATATGATATTATCTTGTAAGTATTTTGTAAAGAAAAGTGTTCTAAAGAGGATTTTGAAGTGAAATGCAGAAGAATAAAAATAAAACGAACTATTTTCGATGACCTATGTAACAAACACACTGAATGGCGACATTATTATTTAATATTTATTACTAGAAGTAAAAGATCATAATCATGGACTTCTAAATCTGATGGTGTTAATTGGTGACTTGAAAGTGCAAATTAAATACATATATTGTGAACCTGAGTATGTTTTCCGTCAAAACATTCACGCGCCAGAAAAATAATAGAGCTGACATACAGAAAAATACTAAATACGGTAAGTAAATGTTTGTTTTTAAAGTAAGAATAAAAAAAACATTTTAAAGTAATAGGTACGAGGGCACAGTGATCATTATTCAAGCGGATAATCATTTTAAATTTTGTTTTTGTACATTTGATAACGGCCACAATTTTTTAAACAGCGTAAACGTATTATAGTCTGAATAGCTGTACTAAGTAAGTTATTGATTACATTGTAAAGCCAACAATAAAAAAACAACAAAAAAACAAACACGGGCGAAACGAGTTTTACAATAAAAAAATAGAATATCGGGTTTAAGTATTCAATTTATTAAATCATAGCACTCAGTTTGTAAGTGGCAACTATACAAATGGGCATCCACAGGTACGTTTTTTGATCCATTTGCTTACATTTTCATCAGATAATTTAGGAATGGACTATACATGTGCATGCGCCTGTTTCCGCTCATTGTATGATGCTAGCCTTCTGTACCTATCTATTTTTTGCTAGCTAGGAAAACCGCGGCAAATTCCACAGAGAAAATGACCTGAAAGTTGTGGCAACTCCGTTGAAAAGTTCCGCTACAGGTTTACAAGTAGTAGGGGTGGTGACGACTAGAACGTTGTGAATAATTAATGCTACAGCCAACACCTTTGGATTATTAAATATATTGAATGCGGTGCTTCTGTGATCTGTCAATTTGAAAGGTATTGGTGCCGGTAGAATCTCAGGCACGTGAGACTTTTCAGCAGTGTAGCTTCGATTTTCAGAGTCAAATTTGGTATGTTTTTGCGGGTACAAAATAAGTACCGTAAAATGGGTTGAATAGGAACCGAGGGGTGAATTGGGATGAAACTTTTAAATGGATTTTAACGTTGATGTCAACTATAATATAGTAAACACATTAAGAGACCTTTTGGCAAAAAACGATAGGTATTATTTCAATGTTAAAATCCATTTTAAAGTTTCGTCCCGATTCACCCCTACATTCCTATTCACCCCGTTTTACTGTACACATGGATTGAAAGTCACTATACGTCCTTTTCCCAGTGTCCACAATTTTTTTTTTTTTTTTTTAATTAGTTTAAATCCATTTATTTCAGATTTGTCCATACTTGTTAGTAACAAATGTTTTAAAACTATGTTAGTCAATACTAAAACCAAAATCAAAACAAAACACCATTTCCCGTATTAAAAAACCAAATAATAAAATCATCAAATCACTCATGTCAAAAACTTTAGGTCAAAAAATAAAAATCATAGTAAGCACTAATATCATCTCGTCGCATGAAGCTGCATGATTTTTCCCAGCATAGCAGAGTCTGGCCTCTCAGAGGTCATCCTTAGGATTCTGTTGACAATATCTCCCAGATAAATCTAGAAACTGTACAAGAATTTATTTTAAATCTTTCAGGAAAAATTAAACAGGAAAATTAAAAGTTATTTTTTGTAGAAAACTTTATTGTTCTTTCTGAACGTGTCTCATACATATCTGTTTAGTAAAATCATCACTAAGCCTTCTAAATTGAATTCCATTTTGCTTCAATACGTTTCGGGAGACAGGGAATTATTTTGCCATTTTGGAGTTCCTTCAAATAAAGTTCCTTTAAAAAGTTTATAAATGCTTGACAGATATTAAAAAAAAAATGATTTTACCAGTTATTATCAGTTGTACAAAAACACTTATCTAAACACAAAAAAGCTTTACTTATGAAAGCCAAGATGACCGAATATGGAGTTGACGCCATGAAGAGAATGATGGTATATTTTATAGATCTTTAGATATTTTCTATTCTGATATTATAAAGATTAGATTTATTGTCTGTTGTTTTGTAACGTTTTCACGCAAAATACCTACGAGTATCAAAGATCTAGGAATGACAGCCGGGACCAACGGCTTTCAGAGGCATGGACGAGTCTCGGTATGTTATGGATGGGCACTCATCCAGGAACCGACCGCGACAAGCGTAGCTTAACCCCCGATCGATCTGTACAGCTGTTATTGTATTTAGCCACGAGCTCGTCACACACATAAACAAATAAATTATGAAAACGAAACATCTTGCAAAGTCAGAAATTTCCTCGGATAATTTGAACATGAAAAAAAAAATTATGAGATGATTTCATTGTGTTTGCGATGGTTTATAACAAAAATGTAGCTTTATTACGTATCAAAATAAATGTGTAACGTGTGTGACTGCCACAACGTGGCTTTTTTATGGTTCTGGGCCTTAGAACTGCCGTCATAAGATCACACATGGGCACTTGGGATAACGCATTGAATAATCACTATCTGTGATCAGCTTCTTCACGAACTCATTCTCTTCAAACTTCCTGAATACCTACTGAGCCTGCCCTATAAATCCTGTCATCATGTGTACTCCGAGTGTAGATTATATGTACTAGGTAATCATTCTCGTAGTGGACTTAAACGACCTTTGTATGTCTTCTTCCGTCTACTTCCCGGAGGCGTTTCATTTCTTTTAATTCTTCAAAATCGCTCTGAAATCCCGTAAAAGATTGTCGAAATCCATTAAATCCATATTTACTAAGGCACAACTCGATATTAGGAACAAAATTTGCCCGAAGCACACAATGATCTTATTGAATCGATCAGCTGATTCAAATAAAATCCGCCATCTTGCCTCTTAGCGTCCTCTTAACAGTACTCCGGTCGTGTTTAATTTTGACAGCTACTAATCAATTGCTTAGCAACCTCTTATCGCTAAATAGCGTTTATGAATAAGAATTTTGCTAACAGTTGCTTAGCAATTGATTAAAATTCAAGAGGCGTTTATAAATAAGACTGAGTGAGTACAGTAATTACAGCCCTCTCTAATTTGTTTTTTATGAAAATCTTAACCCTACAGAGCATCATTTTTCTTATTGGCTTAAAAAATACACTAGCGTGCAAATATGATGCCATTTCTCAAAAAAATATTTACAAAAATCATAACTCAATAGAAACGTATGCTTTTGTGTATGACCCACAACACGCATTAATGTGAATTTGTGTTACGTAGTATCAATGAAATTACAAGATTACACGTAAAATGACAAATATGAACACGAACTTACCTCTACTAATTATTTCGACACTGAAAAATTCAATTTTATCAATTTTTTGCTATTATTATAGGCCGCTCGTTAATTGTATTCAAAGTACACACCTACCGATTTGAAGAAAACATAGATAGTTAAATGTTTATTCAGATCTATCCAAAATATTGTATACTAAATTCGAAACTCAAATACATAATAGTTAATCTTGTCAACACTAGATCACGCTACTTGGATCGATTTTTGAAATATAAGACATTTTTCGGTATGTCCCACATGTGGGGCACTATGCTCTGTAGGTTTAAGCAGAAGAAGTACGTAATTATAAACGGACAGTGAACTGACTGAAATTATAAGTAATTTTTATTATTAAAACTTAGGTAACTTGTGCCGGAATTTTGGGATTGTTAGGAAACTTTGAAAGTGTATTTTAAAGCTTAAGAGTAAGCCTGATTGATAGTAATTATACAGTTGGCAGAAGTTAAAGTTTGAACTGTTTGAAAAAAAACTGAATTTTTTTGTAAGGTTGTGTGGAGACTAAATCAAAGACTGCCAAATAATTGAAAACTACACTAGCACGGTCATTCTAGACAAAACTCATCATCTGCTTAGCTTTTTCCCAAGTATGTTGGGGTCGGCTTCCAGTCTAACCAAATGTAGCTGAATATTGTTATTTTACATGAACCGGCTGCCTATCTCACCTCTACAACCCAGTTGCTAGATAATAACATTTTTTTGGTAAAAGTGGTTGTCAGGCTTTCGGGTTTCTGTACCAGTAACGACGGTCAAAGATTCACGAATGACAGCCGGGACCATCGGCTTAACGTGTTTTCTGAGGCACGGAGGAGTCTTGGTATATAAAGATGGCCAACCATACACGGGCTAACCACGGCAAGCGTAGCTTAATCTGATCGTATGACCCGTGCGGCTTCACGATTCACGACATACACCTTGCTTTAAATACAAAGGTTAGATTCCAGTTTTCAACCGGCTTGATATAATCTATCGTAACTCTACAATTTTCCAACTAAACGAGAATACGTAATTTTTCCCATGAATTTTCCGATAAAACATTAATTATTCAACTTATTCAAGCCTTTTTCTAGTAGCTCATTCATAAATAGTTTAAGCAACGCTCATCTTGATGGCCCGAGGCTGTGAAGGAAAAAGCTCAACCAGCTCATAATAACCTAAAGATATTAAGGCAATAACAACAGCGCTACTCATTCAATTTTGAACTTTATTCCCACAACGGTAAGGTTTAATATTCATCGGTAGTGTGTCTAATTAAAACGTAATTTGATTGGCGTGTGCTGAAGGCGAGTGTAGAGAAATTTTATTAATTACAGCTAACAGAAGCCTTATTTGAAATATTGAAGAAAGTGGAAGATCTTTTGAAATTATAAATGCCAACGTTTTGATATTAATGTTAGAAGAAAATAACAAATAACTTTGAGATGGTATTGAATGTTGATGTGACTTGAAAATGGATTGACAAAACAGACGCTTTTTTGTGTATGTGTGTGAATTCTTTAACTAGAGACGCCAGCACATCAAGCATCCCGAAACTGTCCAGTTTTCCCAATCAACTTTGAACCTTATGTTTTAGCGATAAAGTTGAAAATGTATTAAAGAGATTTGACAGATTGTAGTAGCTTGATGTGCTGGCGCCTGTACTTCTAAAGGTCATGAATAAAGTTTGGCCCAGCACGGACAAAGAGTTAAAATTTGAAATCCGACCAAAGCTTTCGTTACTTGGCAAAACTTTGCACGAAATATTTCAATTTAAAATTATTGTTTTGATTCAGGTATTCGAGGTTTGGTTCGAATTATGTTGCCAGTTTAGAAAATTGGATGTTTATTGGGATATATTAATTTTGAGGAATTGTTATGATTTCATGTCAGCCGGGTAATAAGCTCTGACGATTTACTTACATAACTTGTGGTGCTGCATGTGACAGCATCACGGATGTCTGTTTACAATTTATTAAAAAAAAAAAATCTTCGGTTGTGTTTTTGGCTGTCTTTTCATTTCTGAGTCAGTTCACTTTTCTTGGACTATGGATCTTCGCATTACGATTTACATCAGCTACATTAGTAACTCGCACCTCGGCCCACTCTAATTTTGCCTGAAATCCAAACAGAGATCCAACATTCTAAAAACTGGAGCATAGCAAATGAATTTTTTGGGGTACAGTCGTGAGCTTGAGTAAAATTCAATCTGCTGGATTGCTGGATGACTGTTGATTGCTCCACGATAAACAAGTTTAAATTTATTTTTTGAAGTCATCAGATTTCAGAAGGGTCTTAGTGTCCCTTCACAAGCTTTAATGACGAACCAAAATATACAGGGCCATGAACCACTATTTTAGCTTCATAATACATTTTGTTTTACTTGTGTTCTATTCTGGGCGAAGCTTGTATGAGACCGTTATCCATCTCCTTTAAACTATTTGATGGATTTTTAAAAGCCAATCACAAAAAGTGTTTATCGGATTTTCAATTTCGGTTTTTACCAATTAAATATAGTGGCCCTTTGCAAAAGGTTTATGCTTACATCATTTCATGTCGTTTTTCAGTCTTGCCAAAGCCCAAAATAACGAAACTGAGTCAACTAGTATTAAAAACAAATTCCAGTTTTCAACATTGAGTAATCTTTGTCCCGGGAAACTAAGCATTAAACATTAAAACGAAGGCAAAACTCCATTAATTTATAATTTACTTCAATTCAACTTAAGGCTCAGTAAAACTTAAGGCAACCAAGACTACTCAGCTAATACTTTGAAAGTAAACACGCTTAAATAAAGTTATAAGTTAGTTAAACGATTACTTTAAAATCTGTTCCGTTTTAAAACTCGATGAATAAGAAGTTTGAAGTCAATGATTTGTATGAACTAACTTTAGTAAATCTCAGCACAGCCTGCTTGGGTTACCGAATGTACGAAAGTAACTGTTTGTCTGCTTGTCTGTTACCTTTTCACGCCCTAATGGTAATACGGATTTGAATGAAATTTGGCACACGGATACCCTTTTTATCCCGGTAGTGCGATCCCCCGGGTTAATTTCTGACCTTCACGCGGGCAAAGGCTAATGCTCGATAAGATTTCCTTAACTTATTTGAAAGTGGGCGGGACTTAACACTCACAGAATGGACTGGATGGAGCCGAAAAGTTCAGAAGGCACAGCGTGGGTGGAGCGAGGACTTGGTGAAGCTCACAAGAATCCGCTGGATGAGGGCAGGAATCCGGTTAGAGTGGCAATCCTTGCAAGAGGCTTAATTCCAGTAGTGGACAACTCTCGGCTGAAAATGATGATGATAAAAATTATATAAAGCTAAAAAGTAAGAAATTGTTAAAATGTTAGCTCTTTAGCTCACATGACATACACAGCTAGTAAGATTACTCATAAAATCTGGAATATACTTGACATGAATCTCGGTACCTCAATATTTCCTCACGAAAATAAATTACGCATCACTTGCCTTACAAGAAAGCTTCAATAGCTCCCACAATTTATGTTCGTATAACCGTAAAGATACCAGAGAATATGATGAAAACACAGCGTTGAACAGAAGCAAGCCTACACGTGCAGCAAAATAGCGCGCTATAATTCCGTTTCGTTACGTTACGTAATAAATTTACGCAAATCAGTCAACTGACGAGCATTTACGCGACAAAACGTTAACAACGGTGCCATTGAGAATAAATGTTTTTTATATTTATTGTACATTTTGCGCGCATGCTACAAATTTGTTGTCAAGTTGTTGTTCAGCATTGAATTGATTAATGATAAATGTATCACATTTTGTATCTAGTTTGTTTGTAATTAAGAATAATTGTGTCGTGAATCGTGACGATATTTACCTACATATACGTGCGTTACTTTATCTTATTATTAGCGTTTATCAACGACTTCGTCGTGAAATTTTTTGCTCTCCTGGCCCAACCCGTCACACAGCATCGCCTACCCGGGTTATTGCTTCGTTTTCGCGAAGAATTCTTTCTCTGTTTTTTTTTTCTCGGCTTCTTAGGGTCCTAGCGTGATGTTACATAGCCTGTTGCCTTCCTCAAGAATTGGGCTATTGAATGAAAAAAACGTATTCAAATCCGACCAGTAGTTGTAGAGATTAGCGCGTTCAAACATACTCTTCAGCTTTAGTACTAGCTTCTGTCCGAGACTTATTCTGCGCAAAATTTCTTGTTCCCCCAACCCACCACGTCGCATCGCATCACCTGCCAGCACTGTCATTTCGTTTACGCTTAGCGATCTCTCTGACATTTTTGTCTTTGCTCGGTTCCTTAGAGTCTTAGCGTGATTTTGTTGTGTTTGTGTGTTCCTCGAGAATTTGGCTACCAAATAAAATAAAAACAAATCCGACTGATAGTTCCAGAGATAAGCGCGTTCAAACAAATAAACAAACAAACTCTAAATACGTAGATAGATATAAATAGATACCTTCATGTGTCGCTTGTATTTCGAAATTATTTGGTTTATTTTATGATAATTGATTAACAAGTGCAAAAGCTTTTACCCTTATAACGAAATCAACAGCGTTGCTTTTAAGCAATAAATAATTGAATAACCAGCTTTCAATGTGTTAATAAAAATACCAATTTACACTTTGCTCTGTATGATCATTTAGAATGATTGAGAATAGTCTCTCAATCTATAGAATAGTCTCTCCGTTTAATTAATGATTTTGCCGAACATCGATAATTAAAACAGAGTAATATGCCTTTTCTCTTTGAAGACTCGTGTGGCTTGACGAAGGTTATTTTCAACCAAATTAAATTCTAAAGATCCTGGGGTTTTATAAACGTTGTTTAAATTTAGGTAATTATTAGCGACTGTTTAACTATACAATTATGACCTTTACACGTCACTTAACTTTATGCAACGTTTAGAAATAAACCCCTCTCTATCTAAACAATCATCGATGCCATTAATAAAAACTCTAAAATGTCATAATTCTAAAACCAAACTCAAGCATAATAACAAACATCACTCACAAACAACATACATAATACAATAATATGTAAGCATCTACAGTCTACCATTCACTGTTGTTCGGTGGTTTGCATTTTCCGACTCACATTAGTCGTGAGCAAAAATGCAAAATCATCGATTCGATTACGTAAACGCGAGCGAAACGTTCGATTGTAATCGAAGCTGCGTGACGTGGAAGTAAGATGCTGAGAGCACGTTTGTTATATTCAAATTTAAAAGGTGTGCCCGACACCTTTGATTCACGTGACAACCTTTTTTGAAATAAACGTAACTGGTACAGTCAGGGAAACCAGTCGGATCACGGCATCCAATTAAAATTGTCCGTATGTTCAAGTGACCACTATCGTTATGAACTTCTTATAACACGGCAAGGATAATATTATGGAAATCTGAAACACAATAGGCCACTACTCTCAAAACGGTGAAGGAAAACATTGTGAGGGAAACCGGCATGTCCTAAAACCAAAAAATTGTGTATTACGGCCCTCTCCTTGTCACAGAGAGCAACCCTGTGTCCCAGTATTAGGAACATTATAGGCTGCTTAAGGCACATTTCTCTAACTATAGGTACAGATGCCAGTACATCAAGCTACTACAATCTGTCAAATTTCTTTAATAGATTTTTAACTTTATCGCTAAAGTATAAGGTTCAAAGTTGATTGGGATAATTTGTCAGTTTCGGGTGATGTGTTGGCGTCTGTAAATAATTAAATCTACTGGCGCCATTTTCCTTTAAGGAACGCCACGTGCTGCGGTCCTTACAAACTCTTTTTGTTTACCGGTCGATTCTGTAAAAATCTCACCGTGAAGTCATAAGTGAAGCGAGCACTTAATAGTGTTAATCCCTACCATTAGAGAATGACAGAGCTCACTTCCCGCTCACTTCACCTAAGTTCTCACGATGAGATTTTTACAGAATAGCACTGCTGATCCCAATTGTTTTCAGTTTGACAGTTCAACAACACCCATATTTGAGTTGAGGTGCTTATCAAGAGCACGGATTGACTCTATGATTATTATTGAAGCATTGTAGCAACTGGTCCTACACCTTTCGTTGCCAATTACTAAACCTCAGAGGAATAATTCTCGTAATTTTAAGAAGGTCAGAAATCTAAATCTCGTGATTAAAAACGTTCAAAATCTAGACGCAGTCTCATCTTAGCGACAAACAAATGTGACTGACACTGTCAGACTGTGAACGTTCTTAAAATTGCGAGAATTGCCCTTCTGATCTGAATCAGAAGTCTGATCTCAGTCAAAAATACCTCTAATTTTGCTATATTTTTGACAAGTTTTTGACATTGATCATCACTGAGATAATATTTAAACTAGATTTTGAACGTTTTTAATTACGGGAATTGGATTCCTGGCCTTTAAAGGACATCGAGAACTACTCGGTGTGATATAATATAAATACAATAAAGAATTTCCATCCAATTTCTGACGGTAATTCATTTTGACTAGAAGCAGAAAGATATACCTACTAGCTTTAGTGACGTTTTAGTGTGACGGTAATACGACCTGGACAAATTTGATTAGCAGCAGGGAGATCACATGATGCTGCTAATTCGGGAGCGCTAATATGGCGCTTGAAAATGACTATTAAATTGCGTTATTTTAAGCACTTACAAAATAAGTGTGGTCGTTATATGCGATGACTTCTTTAAGTTGAGATGGTTATCAAGTCAGAGCAAAGGCCATCTGGGGGGATGAGCTGAACTCCTTTATAAAAGGATTGGTCACTGGCCGCTCTAGACAGAAAGGAAGAAGGAGAGTAGGGAGGCCTTGGAACAGTACGACAATAAGGGCTTAGTATAACAAAAGGCCAAAACCATCTGACCTAGTCCAGTGCGCGACTAATGAACCAACTAGTTTAAGTCGCGCACTGGACTAGGTCGCGCACTGCACAAGCTAGTTAAGAAAATTGAGAAGTTAAGCTCCGTTAAATTACGAATGTTTTAAACTAAGTTAAGTTTCTTTAAGTAATTTAAAGAAGCTTAACTTCTCAATTTTCTTAACTAGCTTGTGCCCCGACTGCGCCCGCGTAGATGTCGGTGAAAATCCAACGGAAACCTACTACTATGATTAGAAGTACTCTAGGGGAATATTTCCGCAGTACATATTTTTCATATAACTGCCGTGCGATTCTGTAACCATCTCACCGTGTAAGCTTGGGTGAAGTGAGCGTGGAGTGAGCTGTCATTCGCTAGGGATTAACTACTACTAACTACACTATTAAGTGCTCACTTCACTTATGATTTCACGGTGAGATTTTTACAGAATCGACCGGCTGTATTGGTTTACGCGGCACGCCAGTAAAGTCAGCATGATTTTATTTTTGTGACATAATTCAACAATTATCGTCATATTTCAGCCAATTAACACAAAACGATGTTACCCAAATCGCCATGCAGCGTCAGCGTAACATCACCCAAATTTCTATTGTTCAGTCGCATCAGTACGATCTACATATAGGTTTGATACTTAATGGAATATCGGAGCCCGGTTATTATGGGATTTTGTGTTACCCGATATTGCAATGGCGGAAATCATTTTGCTAACGGGACCGTACGTAATTATGTTTGCTATTGATGGGATAAGCAAAAGCTTGGAGCATCAATAGTTGAATCCATCAAAGCGTTTTATGGACTTCTAATGAGTTGCCAAAAGATATTCCAGTTGCAGGGGTATTTATATTGAAAATCAGCTAATAATTCATTCACAAACCTTACCTGACTAATTTGAAAGATCGCCGTTTAAAGCGGATTTTATGAAAGACTTAACTAATTATACCACTGTCCTTATAACACTGATTAATTTTCTTTTACTATCAACGTGAGTACTTCTGGCTATATGGTTTTCTAGATACAAAACTTAAAATATAGTTTTTTTTTTCTGGTAAGCTTATACTGTCCCAATGCTAGACAAAAGCTTCCTACAAGTCCTTCCTGCAGTGCTATTCTGTAAAAATCTCATCGTGAGAACTTAGGTAGAGTGAGTGGGAAGTGAGCTGTCATGACCTATTAACAATTTTGACACTGCTCACTTCAAGCTCACTTCACTTACGATTTTACAGAATCGACCGGCAGGAACTCTTTTCCCGCGCCACCTCGAACCAGAAGATTAAAAGATTTATCGACACAAATTAAATTGTAAAAGTGGATACAGATATCTGAAAAAGCTTTTATAGCGGGGTTAATTCAGCGTGAATCTTAAACCATATCTTTTAGAACTAGGTTCAAAGTCAAAGGCAAAAAATAATATCTAAATCATAGCTCGAGTTCAAACAAAACCAAAACTTTAGCAGCATCTAACAAGTTTAATGCCAGCAATATTAACTACTACAATATTAACTACTACAATACAACAACTAATATTACTACTGCAATATTATTACTATGATCATAGTTACAGCTATGCGTGCAAGAACTTAGAAGTAACTCGTTAGTTACAGTGAAGCGTCGATTATCCGAACGTCGCTCAACCGAACGACCGCTTATCCGAACTACTACGCCCTCCCGACTCTCGCGTGCCTCTCTCCCGCCTCCCGCGCTACAGTGCTTGCGGCAGTCACTTGTCACGACTTGTCGATTTGTTATCTAAATGTAAATATGGTTTTCATTAACCTGTACGTATATATGTATGGCTGAATCAATATACATATAGGTAGTTCGATTATCCGAAAATACCTATTGTCCGAACACCCAAGTCCCCCAATTAGTTCGGATAATCGACGCTCTACTTTACTTCTAAGTTCTTGCACGCATAGCAGAGACAGACAGACAGAGTATATTCAAGCCTGATTCCGTTGAATCAGGCTTGAATATACTCTGTTACATGAAGTACTAGCAGAGCTCTAACACTGAACTCCAAAGAGAGAAAAACCACGGTAAAACAGTCTCAAATGTTTTAGCTTTAATGATCAGATCATAATCATCATCCTTGACAGCCTTGCTGCACCCACTGCTGTGTGTATGTCGTGGTCTGATCGTAGAAATGACCATCGTGGTCTGCCTGGCCATTTCACAATACGCCGCCATTTCATGATTTGACCATCTATCATCCGCCATCTCGTTCAAAGCTCAGCGTCTCACGATTTGCCCAGCGATGCTTGGGTCCTAAAAATACTAAAAAGCAAAGTTACTGCAACCAACTTTGATGTAGCGATAATTTTCATAAATTTTTGACAAGTGTTATTGATTGACGCTGACATGAGATTGCAACTAGATTTTTAATATACAAAAATGCCGATTGCGAGTAACGTGCGTACGTAAGGTGAGTAGGCACGTACCTGACGTGCACCTGAACTTTCTGAGGAACGTCACTAATAAGATCACTAATGTCCTTCTAGGACGTTCTTCCCGGCCTTTCCACTTACATCTTCTCATCTCATTCTTCTCATCGTCTTAGCAAATACATTTTTTTGTCGCTTTTTGTCCATCCTCTCAACATGACCAAACCATCTAACATTCTTTTCAATCAATCAATCAACTCAGCCTATCGCAGTCCACTGCTAGACATAGGCCTCTCCCAGACTGCGCCACAACATCCTGTCCTCCGCCTTCCGCATCCAGTCTACTTCAGCTACCTTCTTTAGGTCGTCCGTCCATCTAGCTGGGGGGCGTCCCACACTACGCTTGCCGATACACGGTTCTTTTCAATATTTGTTTATAATTATACTTATTTTCCCAAGACAATAATAATTTAACCACTTCATATTATTATTTTATTCCCGGCCAAACCACACTGCACTGCCCTCGATAATGTGGCGAGCTCCTTAGCTAAGCCCTCCAAGTAATATGTATGTAAATCACTTAGACACACGTACAAGTAGCACATAAGTGGACAATGGACAGCCCGTCTAATAATCTCTTTGATGTCGTACTCAAAGTTGCGCTCACGTACGCAGAGAATGTGGACAAGAAATTATATTCTACTTATTTTGGTTATAACTATGTTGAAGACAGGCTTTGACTGATTTCTGTAAGGTTCTGTTATGAATGTTTGAAAGTGTTTTGACTGTGCAAAACTTACTTTAAAGGAGAGTAAATTATTACAAATTATATTAATATTTCTGAGTTGAACTGCACGGTTACTGACAATTGCATGCACTGACTGGACAGGTCCACTGGATCTGTGCAGTTCTTTCCTCAAAAGACCATTTCAGATACCAATGTACATAGTCTTCACATGATCTCACCAAGATATGTCTGGACTTTAAAAGAGACTGTGACCTCTGAGTTTGTTTCAGCCTTTCTTCTCAGAGTAGTCAGATAGGAAACGCCGACCTCATCTAGTTTAAAAAAAAAATATGATTGACATGTAAAAGTGTTTGTACAAACCTACTTACAGAAAATAAATTATTTATCACTTAGCAAGGTTTTCATCATAATTATAATTTGACTTCTAAGGTATACCCCTTGCTAACCAAGCAATTATAGAAATTTTCTTCATAATTAAATGTAATTATTTAAACAGCAACTAAATAAATAAAACCAATGACTAAATAAAGATAATTGACTTACATTTTTCTATCACGACAAATTCAAAGTCTACGAAGACGAGTTCCAGGAAAATTGCTTCCGTAATTCAATGAACGAGCTCACAGTTTGAACGACGGGCGTCGAATCAATCACTCGTCATAATCAGTGACGTACTATTAGTTCTCGTTCATCATTCATCACTAGTAATTGACGTGTCAGAGGCAACGGTACTGTTTTATGTAGGTATACACTACTCGTCACTTGAATAGGTTCGCTATCAAACATGAACACATCGGCAGTTCTAGTCACATTACTGAAAAAGCAAAAGGTATTGTTCAGAACATTTCACTTATAAACATAAGGTGCAATCACATTAGAAATTAAATCGCGCGTTTATTACGAAAAAAACTATTTATTTATTAACATGCGTCAAAAATCTTCGTCACATGAATAGGTTCATCGAATAAAAAAGCAAATATTTTTAAAAGTAGTTATATATTTGATTCGTAATAGTGTGTAAATTTGCCATTGTTTCGTATTATTTCAAAAATTCTACTTGGCATTGAATCATAAAGAGAGCGAAGGAAAAAATCGAGATTTTTCCAAGCGTCAATGGCTGTTATTAGCTGTTGTTTGTTGTTATATTCTTGTTTTCCGATAAAAATTTGACGTGATAACCAACCCCAAACATTTTCCATTATGTTTATATCTGGTGAACATGAGGACCAGTTTAATACTTGGATATTTTTTTGTTTAAACCACTCTGCTCTTTCATGTGCAGAATGTATCGGTGCGTTCTTGTTGTAATATCCAATGACGGTGGCCCATAACTGTGTCAATCTTATTGTATTTATCTTATAGAAGCTGTGGGTACTTCATTTGGTTTTGTTTCCCTTGGAGAAAAACAATATCGATTGCACCATAATTTGAAATTGCACCCGAGACCATTACAGAATGAAGTGACGAATGCCGGCGAGAAATAATCTTCTCTTCCTTTCTCAGATCATGATAGTAATAATTAAAACCATCAGGGCCATCGAGGTTAAATTTTTTTCATCGGTAAAGATAACTGTTTTCCATTGGTGTGTCCAGCTCATGTGATTTTTGGCAAACTCCAGTCGTGTTGATGTGTAATATTTTTGTAAAGCCAGTTTCCTTTTTAATTTGAGTCTTTTCATATGAGGAGCATGTTTAATAATCCGTGTAACAGTGGAGAGGGATGCTGTAGTTTTAATGTCTCTAGCTATTGCTGCTGCACTCTTTGTTGAATTAGAAGCAGCGCGCAAAATCATTCGATGTTCCCGAGCAGTGGTCGCATATTTTGTTCGGCTTTTGTAATTTTTCGCATAATTTTCTTTATTTTTAACGTAGTTATTAATTACATTAGGGCTTCTATTTAATCTGCGTGCTATTTCGCGATTGCTTAGTTTTTGTCCTAAGAAAAAATGGATTTTATTAATTTCTTCAATAGTCAACTGTTTTTTGCCTCCCATTTTATAATGTCATAATCAAACTAATTAGGAATTACACACGTTGATACTCTTTTTGACAGACTGTAGGTGAATACCTACTTGTAGACAGTTGTGGTCTCGTTGAGAACTGCCGGCACGCAGACTGCGCTCGATCAACTCGTGAAACACCTTTTACCAAACGCTCGTTCACTGAGCGTCCCGCCGATACGTGGCTGACGTGACCTCATGAAGTATTTTGCAATTTAATAAAACACATCGATAACACATCAAAAATGAAAATTAAAAAACAGAAAGTCCTGTACGAGGCCAAAAGTTTCCTATCTCAGCATGATGTTGCGACATTTAAAAATAAAGTATGTCTTGAGATATTGTAATTAGAGTCCTTTCACAATTATTTTACCTCTGATTTTATATCACTGTCCAACTCACAGTGATCCTTACTCTCATTCAGATAAGGTTGCTTTTGGGTTGCTGCCATTAACAAGTCTGTCAAAATCATTGTGATCTTTATTATCGTCACAATAATGTTGTTTTTAGGTTGCTGCGGTCAGAGGTGAAATAACTATGAACGGACTGTAGATAATCCACGCGCCATAAGATTGTTAAATGTTATTTCAAATGAGGTAGATGTATATATTGCACTGCAGCCTGATGAACTTCACAGGAGTAGCATTGAAGTGCATTGAAAATGTTGAGAAGTGATTTTAATTGTATTTTTAATGGTATTTTAATTGTATTTTTAGTTGTATTTTATCTGCATTTTTAACTGTATTTTAAATTGTTTTTATGATTGTATTTTTGATTCTATTTTAAATTATATTTTTGAGTAGTCAATATGAGTTAGATGTATATCTTTGTGGTAGTATCATTTTTTTCTTTTTTTTTTTAAATGTTGTCTCACACTAGGATTTTCTCTTGTATTGTGGGTGCGTTTACAAACATTTAAAGTCACATATACAAACAGCCAGACCCGGAACAACTACTTGTAGATCATACAAATATTTGTTCCGTGCGGGAATCGAACCCGCGACACGCAGCGCAGCAGTCAATCGCTTAACCACTGCGCCAACCGTGTCGTCAAACATTACAACATTGCATTGGCGTTATAGCTGTTAAGGTGTTATTTGCGTAGTTTTGAATAAATAAATTAATTAATAAATATATACAATGAGCATTGAGCAAGTCTGATATTGCTCGTAGCCTATCTCTCTGAAAAAAGGCCTTTACCCTGCATTATTTCAGGCCTAGACCAGTAAAGCCTGACAGCTATGTACGCTCCCATTGTACACTTATCCCAAACAATTAATCACAACGTATTTGTCTACTAGATAAGTTTTACAGCACGATTTATCTTCCCAGTAAATCACTGGAATGTTTTGTAATAATTTCAAACGGGCGCCACCAAGATAATATGTGGGTACAGTCGCGTTCAATATGATAACGTAAAACAAATTGGTTTTGTTTTTGAACATCAGTGTTTTTTTGTAAATGGAATTCCGATTCGGGAGGTTTTATTTATACCGTTTCAATTTATGTTGGCTGGTATTAGTTAGTTTTTTGACACCTGTTTGTGTTGTTGTGACTTTGGGTTGTTAGCAGAAATAACTAAGTTATTCTATTTTAAGTTATTGGCTCACAGCAATAAAACATTAAAAGTAGATTCACTTGAAATGAGGTTAGAAGTGAACTTTACACAAAAGCACAACAGAAGGCTTCTCGAAGAATTCTCGTAATTTAAATGTTCGAAATCTAATCGCAGTCTCATCTCGGCGACAAAAAAATATCAAAAACTTGTCAAAAACGTAGGGAAATTAGAAGTATTTGTGACAGAGACTGACATCAGTCTCTGAATGTTTGAACTCAACCGTCGCACGTCATTCAAGTGAATTTTGCCAGTGTTGCGTTAGAGTATACGGGCGTGTACACATTTAGGCGAAAGCGATAATGTCTATTCACCTTTTAACGTGTATGGTGTGCATCAAAAGAGAGATGAATGATGATACTTCCGTACGTCCAACAAGCCTTGGGCAGTCCCGCTGGCTATGTACAGTAGGTACAGACGCCAGCACATCAAGGTACACGAAACTGTCAGATTTTCCCAATCAACTTTGAACCTTATGCTTTAGCGATAATGTTGAAAATCTATTAAAGAAATCTGACAGATTGTGGTAACTTGATGTGCTGGCGTCTGTAAATAGCTGAGCGTCTTTTTTTCGCTACAAAGGGGTTAGTTTTTTGAGAGGGTAAAGTTTGTGCTGGACTAGTTGAAAAGATTGGCATCAGAACTGCGAGGGGCGCGATCGAAACCAGCATGGAATTAAAAAAAAAAAACCGGTCAAGTGCGAGTTGGACTCGCGCACCAAGGGCACCAAATTTAAAAAGGTATGTAAAATAGCTTATCATGGATTTTTTTATTTTTTATAATGTAAGTTACTACAAATTTATGGTTTCCAGATTTTTCCTTTACTTGTGTTACATGACATTGCTTCTTGCCAAATTTAATTTTTCTAGATCAACGGGAAGTACCCTATAGGTTTCGATTCCGGAACATAAACGCCCGTATCTTTTGATTGCGTTGACTTTAGAAGTTTGATTTTTTTTCATTGCTGCAAGGGATTGCAGCCTTAAGTATTAGATATTAATTTTAACGTGATAACTCCACGTGTTCCTGAGAAAAAGGGTATTGACCGACGGACAGACAGACGGACAACGAAGTGATTTTATAAGGGTTCCGTTTTTTCTTTTGAGGTACGGAACCCTTAAAACAACCGATATATTTCAGGTTTTGCTGAATGTAATTACTTAGAAGCACATTACTACATGGGACTTAAAACAAATGTAGTCAAATGTGGGTGTACACTGTACCATATAGGTACAACTCTGCTTAATCCTTCGGGGATTAGAGGCGAAGTAAATGTTCAAATAAAATTAATAAAAATGGAATCTAAAATATTATCTGACCTGACAAATAGATAAATGACATCAATTTGTACTAAACGCAAACAAAATAATAAAGATTTTACCAACAAACAAAAAAAATATATATATGTAATTGTAATCTTTTGTGTGAAACAAAAGCGACATTGAATCAAATTCCTGCATCTGGATGCATGCTTTTCTTTTGAAATTGATTTTATAATTTCACTGGCACTATTCTAACTGACTGTACTTGTAGCATACTTGTGTATTATTCACTTCAATTATGCCTCCACTGTAATGATTACGTAGAATAAACCCATTAACATTATGTACAGTACTAATTGCGAGGTAATGCTCTGGGCAAGTACTTCATTTTCTAATTAAACGCTGTTAATATCTTGTTGGTTTACCTACTTGTGTATTTTATTTCACTTATTAATTGAGTACCTAGTTATAACACCTTTATGTTGTATTGAATTAGGTAATGTTGATCACAGACTGTATCTACCTAATCTAGATACACGAATCTTCTTCTTCGTATCATTGGCACGACAGTTATTTAAATGTCGTTGGCCCCAAAGCTTGAAAAAAGCTTGTTGGCAGTGGTGGTAACGGCTGCGACTTACGAATTGTGAGGAAACCGGTATGTCCTAGAACCAAAACAAAAATTCGACGATATGTGACAACCCGCACTGGGCCCGCGTGGCCCACTCCCTCTCACAGAGAGGAGGCCAGTGTCCCAGCAGTGGGAAAATTATAGGCTGATTATGTTATGTTGTGTGGACCAAAGCTTCGCCACTTCCACGGCGTTAGCGGTGGCAGCGCAGAGGTCAATGTGGCTGCATGTTTCGGACACAAACGGCAGGATAGGGGGAGGAGCATAGTTTGTAACAAAGCTCCACATCCAGACGCCGCTGTTGTTTCGTTGAGGTAGCCCCACATTACGAGATTCGAGTTTTTACAAGTTAAATACCAAATTTTTACAGGATGTTCTACCCATGAATATGAACAACTTGCACTATGGAACCAACTCTGAGAACACGAAAAAAAATCGGCTGTTCATACATTTTGATCAGGTAGGTATTGAACTTTTGTATTAAACAGCTGATTTTTTTTCGTGATTTCAGAGTTGAACCCATAGTAAAAGTTGTTCATAGTCACGAATAAAATTTGGAGCCTGTAAAATAAAACATCCAGTATATCAACTCAATAGTTATAGGTAAGTCCCAAACAATAATAGTATACCATTTCAAATAGAATACATACAAAATAAATACATTAAAATTTCAAATATCTACGTCAGTACATAACACATTAGTTTTCAAGCTTAACAAAACCAAGTCTAGTCTAGCTATCTCATAATTTATCGATAACATACCTCTAAAACGTACTTGAATGCTAAACAAAAACGTTTATTACAATGGCAAACACGTTGTAATAATTTAAATGTGTAACGTCACCCCTATAATACCGAAATCGGACGTACAGATTAGAACGTCTACATGCAGTTTGATAAATCATTCGATTATGGAGAAATACACACGATGTTTTGTTATCTACAGCGTGATTTTATAACGTCTGCGATAACTGTTAAATTTTGTTACAAAATCTTTCATTCCGCTAGGATTTAATTTACAAATTCCAACAGAATTGTTAACAAATGTAGGTCTGATGTCACCCCTATGATACTGAAAAGGGCGTACAGAGCGTCTACAGTTCGTTAAACGAATAGATTACGGAGAAGTACGCACGAAATCATCGTGGGTATTTCTTTGTGACAGCTTAATGTTGTAACTGTTATATATTCATACTTATTAGGTGTCTACGTATGTACAAAAAGTTATGATCTGTATGTCTTTACTCTATTGTTGTCAGCTTGTTATTTTTTTTATTGGAAAAGCTGTTAGCTTCTAATAAATACAATTCAATACTTCTAACATTATTCTTTTAACAAGCTTATTCTTTCAACAGTAAAGACCTAGAAAGTAAAACTACTGGGAAATCCTTCATTGGGGGTGTGCACCTTAAGGATTATTTTTGTATCTATAAATAGTACGAAATTAAGTTTTTTTTCTGTCTGTTTGACCGCTTTCTTCTAAATCACTTAATGGATTTTGATGCAGTTTCCCCATAATTTACAGATTTATTCCGAAAGGTTTATGTGCTTTATATTGTCGTAAAAAGTATGGTAATTAAAGAATGTATCTGATAGCTACAAACCGGTCATTAAAAAAAAAAAAAAACTGGTAGGTAATTCTTTATCATAGGTAGAATTCTTCAATATAATAACTTGTATTAGAATATTAGAGTTTAAAATCATAACGTGGAGTTACAGCTGAAGAGCTCGTTCCGCCATTATTATCATAGTGGGATCCAATCGGTGGTTCTGTATACCACCTCTATGTCTGTGTAACGGGAACTTATTTCAATAAATTTAGATTATTTTTCGTAATTTTTTTTACTATCAGCAGCCCGGGGTTTCACTCGCATAAGTTTCGATCCCGTGGTAATATCGGGATAAAAGTATCCTATTGTTAATCCCGGTTATAAGCATCTGTGTGCCAAATTTCATCCAAATCCGTGCAGTTGTTTATGTGTGAAAGAGTAACACACATCCATCCATTCATCTACCCTCATTCATTCATCCCAAAACTTTCGCGTTTATATAATAATATTATTATATTATATTGTATTTTAGTTGGGATTATTCTAAGCAAATCTGGCACTGCGTAAATAATGAACAATCCCCTGTAGAAACACACAACAATTGCGAACGTGTTCTATCAAATACATTCAGTAACACAGCTACAGTTTGAAATAGTGACAAATTGTTTTCATGTACGCCCATTTAAAACTAACGGACATATTTTATTGGGATTGTGTGAGGCGCACTTCCTGTTTCAATTTAAGCTAAAAATGAAACTGTCTAGTTATTTATGTGGTGTGATTGTGATGAGATTTATTGTTTTTTTTTTTTGTATATATTCTACTGCCTCGTTGGTTTAGTGGTCACAAGCTACTGGTGGCCCTGGGTTCGATTCCTAGGCCTGGCAAAGATTTCCATTAGAAATTTCTTGGAGTCTGGATTTGTGGCCAGTTGTTGGCAATGTGGACCTTACCCCGCGACCACCGCGGGACTTAAAATTACTGGCGAATTTTGAGTGTATCTAACAGTACCCACTATTAGATTCACTCACATTTCACAACTCTGCCTAACCATTCCGGGAAACAGAGTGTGATGTAATGCTATGCTATGTATATATTTAACTGGTTGTTGTTCGAGGTGATACCCTAGTCCTAGAGTAGTATTTTCAAATCTTCTTTTACGTTACTTGCGTTAAGTTATTCGAAATTGTCTCAGCTATATGGGTTTTACGGAATCGAAACGAAGATGACCTTTTGTTAATTAAAGCAAAACTACCGAAAATGTACTACCTACGAGTACCTACCCAAATTTATCGGTATTTCGCAAGGCCAGCAGACTTCTAACTTTGCCTACCTCTTCGGAAAATATAAACGCAATTAACTTTTTAAAACTATTGTAAAACTTTTCAATCATGAAATTGAACCAACCGAATAACAAAAAAAAAGTACACAAAGTGTTTTCGCAATTCTACTATCATCATCATCATCATCATCTGCCTAGCCTTTTCCCAACTATGTTGGGGTCGGCTTCCAGTCTAACCAGATGCAGCTGTATACCAGTATTTTACATGGAGCGATTGCCTATCTGACCTACACAACCCAGTTACTGGGTAATACGATAGGTACCCCTATGTAAGACGTTGTCAGACTTTCGGGCTTCTGACTAACCGTAACGACTGTCAAAGATCTGCGAATGACAGCCGGGACCAACGGCTTAACGTGCTTTCCGAGGCACGAAGGGGTCTCGGTATGTAAAGATGGTCACCCATCCACAGACCAACCGCGGCAAGCGTAGCTTAACCTGATCGATCGACATGTGTGGCTGTTATTATTTAGCCACGGGCCCCTCCCCTCTACTAAAATTACAATAGTGTTGTTATTTTGTCGATACCCAATGATCATTAAGAATTTCATTAAAAAACTGTAAGACCGCAGGCTTCGCCACTGTTTTAAAAAGTTTTTTATAAAAAGCCTGTGGTGATTTATTGTAATTTTTAGTATGAAAAGTGACAGGAATAAGTAAAATCTACTGAGCCGATTTTTTAATTAACGGAAAATCTAAAAAAATTATTTATTCATTAAACACTTTATTGTACACCACACAAAACAAAAGGGACCAACATGATTCCTGCCACCGCAACTTGAACATTTATTAAAGGGCATACATTCTTTTAAACTACTACATATTACAAATTCATTAAAAACACAGTGAAAACAATTTATTTAAATCTAGAATGTACTCCAGAAGTATATACGTAAGTATATTCTCATATTGTATGTTTATAATATGTATTTACATTAGAGAATTGTTTTTGATTTTATCTCTTTTGTTTTCCTTTCTTCTCTTACAAGCGTTGTTTTTATGTACTCTCTTATCGCAGGTATGCTGGAAGAGACATAATAAACATGATCTTTGTATTTATTTATTTTATTATTTATGTACACACAGTAAAAAACATGTGGATATGACATAGTAATAACGTACGTACGTACGTATTTTTTTGTTTCTTTCTTCTTGTCTGTTTATATTTGAGTACATAAATTAGTAAAATAAATGAATACATATTAAAACTAGTGTACATTGGGTGGCCTTATCGTAGAAGGCGATCTTTTACAGACTACTTTTAACCTTTCATATTTGTTGGGGCTCCTCCACAGAGGTTAGATGCGTGTATTACGTATGGATCCCCTCTTATTTATCTAACACTGGCGACCCGCCCCTGCGATTTGATCGATATTTCTTTATTATATGTTAGTTTATTATTAATATAATATGTACAACCTTATAGTACTTCTCTTATCTTATATCAAAATCCGTTGCGCAGTTTAGAAGAACAACGCGATACCTGCTCCAGACAACTGTCAGTACGCACCCAATAAACCAAGAAAAATAACCATACGTTATCCATAATCTCGCCACAGATGGGAATGATAGCTAAAAGATACAAAAAAAGGAAAAAAGCAGTCATAATTTTTCATTCTAATAAGTGGTACTCGTTTCCAACCGCTTGTCCCCATGATGAATTGAAATGATACCACGCGACACCATCAAATCGCCTGACAAATGGTTTGCTATAGAAAAAGCTGTATATTTTTAACCCCTATTTTTTTCCTCTCCTTTTGTTTGGATATCCAATTGATTTGGTTGAACGTGACCTGTGTTTATGGAAGTGCTTGTAATATCCACAAAATGTAATGGGATGGAGGGAAAGTGTTATTGAAGTAAAAAATATGGGGCACTCAAGTGTTTTTTTTCTACTTCATAACAGTAAGCCTCCTTGAAAAAGAACATGTCTGAAGAGTGAAACAGTTGAAGTCGGCGCCAAAACAATTTCAAATCAAACCCACCCAAACGCCTCTAAACAAAATAGAGAATTTTATTTTATTTTATTCAGAATCGAAGTTGTGAACACAATAAATAAACTGAAAAATCTGTTTCAACAACATTCTTTAATGAATACGTCCCGAAGGTCATCCGATAAGCAATTAATTAAATGAAATTAATAATTTGACTGACGGATTCATCCGTAGTGTCCTTCGACAAAGTTCGTTCATTATAATTTGAAGGGAATTCATTCAATTAGCGTCTAAGGATCAACGATTGGGATAAAGTATTGTAAAACTATTTTATTGAAGTGATTTAATTATAAAATATTATGCTGGTAATTAAAATGTTCAAATCTTAGTAATTTGTTGAGAGTTTTGAATGACAAAGTCGGTTTTTAATGTTGTTAGGGTTCCGTACGTCCAATTTAAAAAAAACGAAACCCTTATAGAATTACTCGTGTGTCTGTTTGTCTATCACAGCCAATATGCTCCAAATCTACTGCATAGATTAAGCTGAAATTTGGTACTCAGTAGGGATGCATGAAGAAGCCTGCTCGTGTGGCGCAGTTTGTTCCACCAGTTACTCAATTGAACCGAGCGCTCGGCGCATCCTGGACAGTCACACCCAACACCTTATTTGACTGGCCAATTCTAGCTAATGCCCGCCTGGTTTGCAACCACCCTCCCACCGGAGTCCGGCGTCAAAAGCCTGCTGTGTTTTCTCGATGCGTGGGAGTTCCAGTGCCTTAGGCACTTTAAGGCTCGTTCCATCATAGACCTCATCCATCGCTTTCCATTAGGCGTGATTGAGGTCAAGAGCAGGCCCATTCCACAAATAAAAAAAACATATGAATTTCTGTAACCCAAATATGGACGTGTAACGTAATTATATGAATTTTGAATATGGGGTTAATTTTGGGAGGCAAATTAGAAAATAAAAAACGGCCGAGCGCGAGCCGGATTCGCGCACGAAGGGAAGAATTATCTATAAAAAGGAGAAGAATTATCTATAAAAACGGCAAAAAAATCACGTCAGGCACGTCTGTTGTGTGGGAGCCCCCTTAAATATTTATTTTATTCTATTTTTTAGTATTTGTTGTTACTCGTATAGCGGCAACAGAAATACATCATCGGTGAAAATTTCAACTCTCTAACTATCACGGGTCATGAGATACAGCCTGGTGACAGACGGACGAACGGACGGATGGACAGCGGAGCGGGAGTAACAGGGTTCCGTTTTTCCCTTTGGGTACGGAACCCTATAAAAGGTTGGCTTGAGATGGAAGCCTCAGGGTGCGAGTCCTACTGGCACTTGTCCGGTTTTTTTTTACGATATCTCTTTGCTGGTCCAAGCGATACTGTTAAACATAAGGCCCTGGCCGAGTTCAGCAAATAGTTATTATGTTTTTTTATCAGGAATTGTAAGTCCATTCCCTATAACATAGGACTTCTAAACATAATTGGCCGAATGTGGGTGTACTATACTCTTTTGGATAAATCGGTGCGATATACCCTTCAAACAGGCACACAACCTCACAACTCAGCGGTAACATTCAGAATTTAAATGGAAACTAAACCAAACCAGACGTGTTACGTTTAAACTTTTAGTACTAAATTGCTCGAAAGGACGTACGTTTAAATGTAACGTATTGTTGGATATTCAATTTGTTTTAGGTTCGGAACTTTAGTTGACAGTCTACATTGTCGTAAAATATTGGAAAATTGAGTTGTTGTATTTCTAAAATGACAGTTGATGACAAACGGGGCTGAAAAGTTCTTGAGTAGCAACTGGTTACGGGAAAGTGGTGCTTGAGTAGGTTCCCTGCATGGTGGACCGACGACCTAGCGATGGTGGTAAGTATCTGCTGATTGCGGTCGCTAAGACGATAAATCATAATCAACTTATACTGTTCCAACTGCTGGGACACAGACCTTGTCTCTTTGAGAGGGAGTGGGGTTATAATCCACCATGCGGGCCCAGAGCGGCTTAGTCGATGTCACATGTCTTCAAATGTTTGGTTCTAGGATATGCCGGTTTCCTCACGATCAATGGCAATACGACGACAAAGATGACGAGACGATAAATGGAAGAGCTTATATCCAGCAGTGGATGTATTTCGACTGAGGTCATGATACTGTCAAAATTACATTAGACCCAGTGTGGTCTAATGTAATTTAGACATTATCATGCATCGAGCTCTTTCAAAAGGTTTATTACCTACTGTTCTTCCAAAAATAAATACATTCCTGGATCGGAACAATAATGATATTCTGAGTGCTATTAGTCCCGAATTAAACTAGGCTAATCCTGCAACTTCAGACCCAATACGGAGATTTGCATTAATTTCCATTGAGTACAAACATCTTACGCTATTAATGCCTACTTCGCGTAATCCTGGGATATGCTATTAGTTTGAGAATATGGCATATGGCAATCAGGAGGTACGAGACAAATATGTGCTGCTAATAGGTAATATAAATCGGAGTAGGGGCGAGAAATTGTGAGGCGAATCGCATAAGTCCTTAGATAAGAAACTACACGAAGACCACTACCGTTTGGACAAGAGTGCTACGTAGAAGAAGAAGAAGAATACTATGATCTCTAAACCAGTGATGGCTCTGTTTCTCGAGCCCAAGTTTGTGGGTTTAAATCGGACAAGTTCAAAATAATGGTTTTGGTGAGATGTCCCTGGAGATGGAAAATAGGTATACATATGGTGTGTAAATGTATATGGTAGGGAAACCAAGGTGTCGTTGCTTACGCATTTTCGTTGTTTGACACCGACTTCCGAAATTAAAGTTATTTTTCACTTTCTAGTGTTTTTTTGGAAGTCGGTTGTTTTTTTTTATGAAAAGTTTTTAATTTTCACTTTTTAGCTATGCTTAAGTTATGCCAGAATTTACTTGCAAGATCTAAACTAAATACTAAATACCCAATAACAACTTTGACAGTAATGAGGGTGTACGGTGGTACACTGAACACATCAGCGTACTGCATCTGCGTTTATAGGGTACAGACATGATGTTATGCTGTGCGATTGCGTAAACCATGCATACATATGCGATAGCAGCAATCGCGGTTGTTTTACTGGTATTTATTGAAGAGTTCCGTTGTCTGTCTCCGAAACTCATCACCAAATCTTTACGAAATTTAAATAGGACCATTTCGGGACAAACTTCTATCGATCAAAAAAAGAATTTTGCAAATCCGTCGATATATGACGGAGTTATGCCCGAAAATACTTACAAAAAAAAAAAATATCCGAATTGATAACCTCCCCCTTTTTGAAATCGGTTAAAAATACTGACTAGCCCAGCTTTAACTCGACAAAATGTATACGAGTAAAACATGTAATTTTTTTCCGCGATTTCTTTGATGGTATGTAAATTACTAAAAGTGGATCATAATGATGACCTCTTTTCGGGTTTCCAATTATCCAGGGTTATAGTATGAAAGAATTTCTTAACCTTAAATTGGAACAGTTACAATCCAGCCGAATGTTACTCATCGTAATTCTAATCACGTATCACAAAACTTGCGTGACCCACATTCTATTTATACGTTGTCACCCAAATAAATGGTATTTTTCCGGCCCAATACATAACTGTATGTTTTTCCAATAAATTAAAAGTGGAAAATATTTGCCGTGTTAATGGCTGACTTTCGAGCGGAAACGCGTGTTTGATGGGTCTCGATATTGAGTGTAAGTTATAAGTGATGAGCGAGCGGTTCTTTTTAATCGTTTTTTTATGAAGGACGGCGAATGAAAATGAAAACAAGCCAGACAAACCCGTAATAGTTAGGTACATGACTAAAACTGTGATCATGTTATATGTAATTAAAAAAATGATCAATAATGGCTAACGGAAATTTTGCAAGCTAAAGCTAAATTGAACTAACGACCTAGATGCGTACTGCGAGGCCTGGATTGAGGTGGCTCAGAGAAACGATGAATGGAAAAATTTTAAGACTGCACAGCGGTGGAACATTTCCGGTTTAATAAACAAAATAAAATTAAATCTATATCGTGACATGTAGCACACAGCAACAAATGGTATTACATAACCACAGAGACATAAAATCATGAATGTATTTCCCCTAAGCGGTAAGCAGATATGTATTTTACATCCACATTTTGTCAGTTATGTGTGTTTTGTGTTTTATGTTTGTGAGTTGTGTATGTTTAGTCTCATGTAGTATTTCATATTCAATGATCAAAACTTCAAGGTCGTTGCTCTGTTAAATAAAGACGACGATAGACGTGGCTTTGCATGAAAAACAAGATGGATTATGTAAGATTATGATTGAAGAGAGATTTCACCTTATTACTCAGGGTTGGTACATGTTTTGATAAAATAATGAGAGAAATCGCGTTGCCTGAAGGTACATGTTGCAGAACCTGAGAAAATGTAATAAATTGCTAATATACGTATGGATTCTTGAAACAGAATAAAGTAAAGTAAAGAATAAAATAATTTTTTCTTATTTTGTAAGCATATAAAAATAATAAAATTTTAATAGAACACGCTCTACTCTATATTCTGTCAAGAATCGTATATTACAATTTGCAAACGAAAACAGTAAAAAAAATATTACGTGCTTAAAAATATTTTTATTTTTATTTTGATTACATTTTAAGTTGATTTATTCTGTTTTTATTTCATTTGATTTGTATTGATTTGTTTATTTTATTTAATTTTATTAGATTTTTTACGTGTCTTCTATTATGATGTTATTAACCTGAAATTATTATTGAATTTATTATTTATTGTTATTATTGTACATATTATTAAATTGGTTCATACAAAGCATGCTTTGATGATATACATACCATAGATAGATTGTTGTTTCGTAAAATCATGTATAAAGTTGTTCAGGAAAAATAAACTGTAGAATTTCTGCTTGGATCTAACCATGATAATAATTGTACAGTTATGTACTTATAATAATAAATAAATGTTAACTAACGTCCATCATCACTAACAGTCTTCAGAATAAACATAAATATGTATTTATTTACAAGTTGTATTTCTTTTAATTTGCTTCGTTTGATGTAGAATTTTGGTAGTTAATTATATCTACGAAGAAATAGCACGTTTTAATGAAAATACGTATGCTATCTGCGTATATCTATGAATTCATTCATTCTCATACTACAGGGAGCGGGTTAGATTCAAAAATTCACGAGTGTGCATCAGAAATAAGTGATAATACTTGAATAGATCCAGGATCTCGCAAATGCCGTCCTATCGGACTACGAGAGTGAGGGAAGAGTAAGTGCACCTGTGTTTACACACTCGTGCACCATAATATCTCCCGCGCAGATGGCTAGTCTCCGCTGAGATTGGCTGCCATAGCTGGCAGTTTGGTCTGGATAACTATTATTAATTAATTCCAGATCTCTCAAATGCAGTTCAAACGCATTTCACAAAAATATATCTCTTTTTATTGGGAATATATTTTAAGGTGGTATTTTTACCATCTTCCCAAGTGACCAGACTTGATCAATAATTACTTAGGAAACACAAAGGAAACATAACATTTTTCATCAAACGATAAGTGCCTCCTCCTGTCTCCAAAATCACTGAGCCCCACGATAAATAGACATTTATCTCTTATAATTTAGGGCTGCGCATATCAGAAGCGGTCTCAATTTCACTCATTGATTGATTACGTCTACCGAGGGACACCCCTAGCCGGATTCGCACATTTTTCAAACTGTGACGCCCCTGACAATGGCTTTATTGAATGGCGCTATCTAAGATTGATAGTTTTGTTAATTTCGTACTTGTAGGTTTTCGAGTTGGTGTAAGGCTGTGCGCAGACTTGATCAAAACAATCTCTATCGTTGTAAAAACTGTTTTTCAATTTTCGTTTTAAAATTCCGTCATTATAATCAAAATGTACCAAACATTTTGATTATAATGACGGAATTTTATGATTCTGTGTCTAAGACAGTGCGAACAGTGGAAACAAAATAGAGGGGCAATTCTCGTAATTGTAAGAACTTTCAAAGTCTGATCTCAGTCCCAATCCGACAAAAATACCGCTATTTTCCCAACATTTTTGACATTATCGCTGAGATTAGATTACGTCCAGTTTTTGAACGTTTTTTGTTACGGGGATTGGCCTTCAGATTTTTCTATCATGACAGAAGAGTTTTGAATTCTGTCAAAACGGGTTTGCAGTTAATTTTCACAACTTTTACTAGTTGCGATTTGTAATGAGTTCAAATTCATACTGCGAATAGTCTTGACTCAGTCTATGCACTACCTATTGGAGTTCTTGAAGAAAGTAGGCCCAAGGGAGCGTTAGAGCATTTTATTTACTCTTTCAATATTATTTCTCTAGGGAATGAGTAGGTGTTCTAGTTGTAATACTCTTGTACGAGTAGTTTTACCTACTTGCGAGTTTGGTTGGTCTTTAAGTTTGCTGAAGTAATTGACCTTGCTTTACTTAAATTAACTTGGCATGCGCTCATTAGTACTTCTATCAATCTCATACTGCTGTTCTATACATTATGTATATACGTGCATTTGACGTCTAATTATTTGCTCGTGATAAATTATGTTCTTACCGCCAATATTATTCCACATTTACCTACGCTGATGATCATTTTATTGTATTAACCAAGCTTACGGCCCACTCCCTCTCGCCTAAAGGACGCCTGTATCCCAGCAGTGGGGACATTATAGGCTGATTACGAATGTTATGTAACCAAGCTTGTTGTTTATATTTTGTAAGATATTCATAGATATTCATAGATATTCAAAGATGCTTCAAACTATTGTAGCCAGCGTAGCAATGATTTTGTTTGCCAGTAAAGAGAAGGTTTTATTGTTTGCCATTAAATAATCTTCCACACAATGAGAAAACTGATATAGCAACTTGGTTGGATAACTTTAAGTGGACAATCGTTTGTTTTAGAGAAGCATGAAGTAATTAACACTACAAAAATCAATGCAATATGAAACATCACAACACAACTCCTGACATAACCTATAAAACTTCCGCAATTCACCCTTCTTTTACTTCAGTTAACATTTTGTTACGACCCTTGACTCGATGTACCGAAAAATCTTCACGTTAATGACCACTTAAGCCTTTTATTGTTCCCATTAGTACAAAACTGTGTCTTTTCCTGTTTGATTCCGCGATTGCGACACTACAGAATAATTGCTTTCTCTAGGAGTTCAGTTCGGGTGAAAGCGAAGTCGATTGGAAGTCGGAAACGTTTTGTTGCATTCGTGTTTTACTTGAAAGGTGATTTGTTTTATATCGAAGTCAGTGCAATTGGATTTTAGGTTATTGAAATAGATGTCATGCAGAAAAGAGATAACCTTTTTTGTTATTGTTTTAGGTATGGCACAAGACAGTAAGTGTTATAAATGTGTATAAGAACACTAATAAAAAAAAAAAACAAAAAACTTTTTATTTCAGCTTGTTATTTGGTTTTTTTTTTTTGTGTTTGATTTTCTGATGCGTCGTGTTTGCCGCAAATGAACAAATTTTCTTTTCTTCCCTTCTTTCATTCCAGGGGTCGAAGGGCCAAGGCGTTGTGATGATGATTACACATGACACATGATTTAAATGCATGTTAGTAAAACAATAAGGCATACACGCACAATCATAAAAACATCACAATCAGAGCAATATTTATCAAGTCGCATATCTGAAATTCCAAGGCATTGTGTAAATAACTAATAGGTATACTAATGACTTTTTCTTGGCCCGTTTTCAAGGGTAGACGCATCTAAGCAGAAAATTATTCTATATATCCAAAAACCCCGTGAAATCATTATTGGAGGATAACAAGCCGATAATATTGAATTAAATTTCATTCCAATACTTGGCTGTATGTAAGTGTATCTGTGCCTGTCTTTAAAAATGATATGTGTTCCTATTTCTGACATTTGGTGTCGGTGTCTTTCTTCCTTCCATAGTTTTACTTACTGTAATGTGTACGTTTCAAGAGAAAAATAAATTCTTTATTTTGTCCAAACTATAGAAATCTTATTTATTGTTATATCTCGAAGTGATAATAACGACCAGCCCTAAATCCCGTCACAGTAACAAAACCACATCTTAACATTTTAGGGCCTCGCAGCGAACAGGAAAACGGTCGTCCGTCAGTTTTGAAGTGTGCCAGTCACACAGTCGCTACCAAATTGAGTCAAGATTTATTGGAATTGGGATGTCTCAAATACTTTGAACGTAATCTGTTTTTATTGTCGTTTTTCTTGCAATTTGATTTGTTCGCAAAACAAATGATGGTGTGTTTTGTTTTTGTATACTTTGAAAATGATGATGAATTTAATGTATTTAGAAGTCTAAGTGATTTCAAAGATTTTTTTTTAACTTTGTAAATGATTTTGAATTTTATGAAATAATTTAGACTTCTAGTCTACACTTTCAGATCAAAGCTTTGCCTCAAAGCGGATAGTTAAATTAAGTTTCTCAAATTAATAATGAAAGCAAGGTCAAATTGATGTACAAGTACAAAATTTATGTTGCTGGGTTTAATTAAGGAAGCAATTACAGCTAGAGGCTCTTCCAAATAATTTTGAACTTCCTAGCAATTAAGTGGAGGACATGTTTTCTATTTAAAATTGGCAATTGCCTAAAGGGTAATAGCCTGTCTATAGTTTTGAGATAAAATAATTGCCATTTTGGCCGTTGTTGGCTTCAGGGAAATTATATTTGTGAGGTCAATAAACTTTATACCCTTATCCCAAAAGGTAGAAGCGTGCGAAGTTTTTGTTTCCCGGAAAATACTTCTTTGGAATGCGGTTATGTGTTATAAAAGTGTTTGTTGTTGCAAACCACAACTTCTAAAGTTATATGATTAAAACAATACGTTGTCCAATGCAGTTGAGATCGTTGTGCGTTACGTTGTAACTCAGCAACATGTTGTGCGTTCGAACGCAACGTATCAATGTGTTTTAGTCTTTAATAATAGTAGATAAAATAATGGCCCGATTCCCAGTTCAGGCAAACTGTTATTAGGTTTTTCTATCTATAGAATGTAGCAGCCTGGAGTCGGGATTTGTGCCCGGTTGATGGAAAAGGGCTCGGCACTTGTGAACTTGATGATTTTATGACTGCGTCAGTAAGCGGAGTTCGCGCAGTTGAATTATTTCTTGATTTTTGATGTTATATAAGTTCATAACCGTAACTCATAAGATCAAACTTTTTATCTGAAATTTTTGCTTATACTTTTAATATTTTATACTTACCCTCATTATATTTGTCATCAAATCAGCAATTGATCAAATAATACCCACTAAATATCTGCATTATTGTAACCATGATTTGAAATCAGTGTTTTATTTTATTTTATTTTATTTAGCAGTCAAGTGATAATTTTCTGCAATTGTGTAGAAGTTTGTGAGTGTTTGTGAACGAGGAAGACTGACCTGCCATGATGCAGTTTTCACTAGTACGGAGGTAAGTGTGAATCTAGCTCAAACAACCGTATAACATCAGGGCAGGGTGTTGTGGCGCAGTCTGGGAGAGGCCTATGTCCAGCAGTGGACTGCGATAGGCTGAGTTGATTGAACCGTATAACATACACAGGTATTTATAACCACCGTAATTTATTTTTTAGTATCTTTAGACATAAATTAAAGGATTGTTGGGCTTTGTATGTAAGGTTTGTTCTTTTATACTATCAATAAACTTGTTTACTTTAATTATGAAAAAGATGCCAAAGATGTTTGAGCTTTTTGCCATCGATACGCTCAGAAGAAGATTAACGAAAACCTATTAGCGATTAGCGAAATTTGGATGTACATACTATAGGTATTAACCCTTCTGTGGTTACAGGCGCCATATCATGTTATGTAATCATTCTGGTCTGGTTTATGGCAGGATAAACGTGTCTTTGCAGGGCATTTATATCCTTCTTTCCATCAACACACTTAAAAAATATACAAAGACTAATATAATGTTAAATTTTAATAGACTTTGATGAACTGAATTGATTTTTATAGACTTTTTCTAGCGTTATCAGACTGTGTCTAATGTCTTTTATTCTTTCAGTTTTTACCTAGCATTAATATTAGAACTAAGTGCTTAAAACAAGCACTAAGTAACGCTGAGTTAGAATATTTTGATTGAATTTTCAAGTTACTTATCTCAGTGAAATTTACGAAATTTTAAGGTATAGGTTATTCAATAAAGTCGGTTAAAAATACTCGTCTATTCTACATGAAATGACTCTTCATTTGGAGTCATATAATAAATGAAAATAAAATTAATATTTTAAGATTACCACAAATTATGCATTTTCAAAAAGTCACTGTCTTCTGAACTCCACCGCTTAATCTCTTTGCTAAGCCTATATTGATACTTTAGTGGTCTAAGTTTTGAGCTTCTGACTATTAAAAACTGCAGTCATAGATATTTGAATGTGGAATGGTACTGATGTACCATTCCACATTCAAATATCTTTTTTCACGTGCTTTATAAGGCACGATGATGTCTTAAGTGTAAAATATGACCGCCCATCCGACTAAAGAAATATGGCTGAGCCTCGCAGGGTGACTATTCTGACCTACTACTACGTAACCCCAAACAAAACTATAAACAAAAAAATTAAGCTAAATGAGAACCAACTTCTAGTTCAACACCACAAAAATCCTACAGCTTGAATATGTATGAGACAAGCATTACGTCATGTGAACAGAGGACAAAGTTGACCGCCTGACTCCCTACGGGTTAACATTTTTGCATTCAACTTCATGTAGTGGCAGCCGCGTTGAGAGACACTCACTGGCACGACTTCTTAATAACGTGGTGTAGTTAGAGGTAGAGAAATCGAATTAAAAGCATTACTATTTCATTTCATTTATTCACTAACAATTACAAATTGTGTCTGAATATTAACAAAAATAATATTTGAAGCTACTAACAATATTCAATCAAAACTAGTCATAATTATAGAACATTCATTAAACAAATATATATATCAGAATCAATAGAAAAATATACAACAATGTCAACACAAAAAAAAATAATCAAATACTACTGGCCTCCACAACCCAGTTACTGGGTAATACGATACCCCTAGGTAAGACTGGTTGTCAGACTTTCGGGCTTCTGACTACCCGTAACGACTGGACAGCCGGGACCAACGGCTTAACGTGCTTTCCGAGGCACGGAGGGGTCTCGGTATGTAAAGATGGTCACCCATCCACAGAACAACCGCGGCAAGCGTAGCTTAACCTGATTGATCGACCTGTGTGGCTGTTATTATTTAGCCACGGGCCCCTCTTTATTTTGCAACAAACACAAGACAAAAAATCGCATTTTATGAAATCCGCCTTTGTACCTCTTGTGCGAAAAGTTTAAATAAATAAAGCATAAATAAAATCAAGTCACTTTGCATACCTATAGATTATCACAATTTAAAACTTGTCATAACAGAATAAATTGATTCAATTTAAAATAAAACATAATTAATAATAAAATACAAATAATTTAGTAATCATCATTAGCTTAGGGTCATAAATTCATCAATAGAATAGAAACATGTTTCCAATAAAAAATCCTTAAGTCCCCTTTTGAATAAGGTGGTTTTGTATAATAATTCTCTTAAATCTCTATGTAAGCAAATAAATATTTTCACTTACTTTTCCTTTTTACAATTATAGATGTCTGGTCTTTAAAACTTTATTGGGATTCAGCAAAAATGTCTATGCTAAGGGCATATACATTTTTCGTCAGTCATCAAAATAAAAAATAAAATTCTGCTGTTTCACAGTAAAGTGAAATACCTACGCGGGCAAAATGTATGGAACAGCTATTTTTTTTTTAATACCTAACCCACAAAAAATTTCAACCCTTTTCAGAATCATGTACTAAGTTCATGGTATCATGTTGCGCGTCCACGTCCTTGACACCCTGTAAACACAAAATAATGATGAGATGGTAGATTTTGAGGATTTCACTATTTTTTTTTAACACAAGTGGACTTGCTTAAACCAGGGGAGCATGGCTCAAAAGAGAGAAAAACCGAAACTAAATAGTCGGAGGAACAAGGCAGCCAGATGATGATGACGTTGATGAAGATTTCGATCAATCAAAGTTTGTGATGTAGTGTCATGCACCTCACACATTCCATCCCAATATATAGCCGTAAACAGATCTTCACAGTACCATATACAATTCAAGAGCCATGAGTGTGAAACGTTTATTTATTTCAATGAACATCGTAGTGCACATAAACATTTCTCACTGTTAATGTATCTCCCGACCTGCGATATACATCTCCGGGCAGACACTCTGCATGCTGTCACATATAGGACGAAGAAGGCTCAGTCGTTACAAAGTGCACACAATGGAAATAGTCACTAAAAAGTTGGTGAGTGTAGTGTTCAGTTTGTTAAAGGGAGGTCTACACTAATTGGATTTTATGATCGTATGTTTTTATCAAAATTATTTCATTTTTAATTAGTTAGCGGTCTAACAATTGCAGATGTATTGCACACAATTTTCTGGAATGGTGAGGTAAACTACAGTACTCTCAATGCTTGAATTTAACTCACAATTGGTCGGGGTTTTATGCTGTTAAACTTTTTTTTTCTTTTGGCAGTTGGATTGGATAATTTGGTTACACGTGAATTCATCATTATTTTTAATATTTTTACCATTATCAGTTGTACTAAACTAAGGACCACTGGCTCTTCTGCAACTATTTTCATACCAGTCACCATTGTTTGGCGTCCGGCCACCGTCTCAAATGGGAGTCTAACTTCCAGATGTGACTAGGTGCAATAGCCCTGTATGGGGAACGAGTGTGCCCATCATTAACGAAGCGAACTCTGGACTGTTGTGAATATAGCATCAGATAATAATATAATGGAGTTTGTTAGTGTACAACAACTGTAGAAGTTGAATGGGGTTTTTATTTATTTCATCATTTCAACTTTTCGTTATCTATAATTTTATTGTTTCTCTATCCTTTATCGTTGTATTAAAACAACTGGTCCACATGCAATTATTTTCATAACACGTTTATTTTTGTCTTCCGGCCACCTTCCGAGAGGGGCCCGTGGCTAAATAATAACAGTCGCACATGTCGAACAATCAGGTTAAGCTAAGCTTGCCGCGGTTGGCCTGTGAATGGGTGACCATTTTTACATACCGAGACCCCTCCGTGCCTCGGAAAGCCCTTGCCCCCGTAAGCCGTTGGTCCCGGCTGTCATTCGTGGATCTTTGACAGTCGTTACGGGTAGTCAGAAGCCCGAAAGTCTGATAACCAGTCTTATCAAGGGGTATCGTATTACCCAGTAACTGGGTTGTGGAAGTCAGATAGGCAGTCGCTCCTTGTAAAATACTGGTATTCAGCTGCATCCAGTTAGACTGGAAGCCGACCCCAAAGTGTTGTGCACTATAATATCTCCCGCGCCGAAGGCTAGTCCCCATTAAGATTGATCGGAATACGGCCTGGAGGACTATTATTATTAAAGACTCACTTCGAGTGACGAATTTACGTAAATTAATTATCTATGTCCAGCGCAGTCCGTCCCCGATTCAAAAGACAATGTGCGACCTAAGCGAAATTAGTCTATTGTGAAGTTCTGAGGGGCCAGCTCCACTAGTCATTTATTGCCTACCAAGTTTTTTCACCATTCATGAGCTATCCTCATTTATTTCATGTCGTGTATACAAGATGAAGAAAGAGGCTTTGCCACTCTGTTTTATATTTTATTTCCAACACGTATTTAATTAATCTCGTCTACGCACTTACATGCGTTGTAGGCATTAATCTTTGCTATTAATAAAGCAGAAGAAGTTAAGTTGCTGTTTCTTTGTTTGAACGCGGTAATCCCTGGAACTACTGATGGATTTTTAAAAAATCTTCTTATATTTATTACTTATATTTATTTATATTTAATCTCTTTAAAAAATAGTAAGTACATTGTTCACCGAGAGGAGAAAGTGACCGATTACCGTCGAGGGTGTCGTTTGAAAAGTCTCGCTTTAAAACACCCGAGATCGGGAATCGCACTTTCTCTCGAGTGATACATAGTGCTTTATACTACACCTACAAGGAAAATAAAAAACTAAATCTTTATTTTACTTTCTACGAAAACTGAATCCTCAAACAACACACAAATTGGAAATGGCGCCAATGGCGTCTGCAATTTTCACATGTTCTTTTTTCAAATTGTTTATCCTGCCGCCGCAGGGTCGCACTGCCAGCCCGACACCATCCAACACACAGCTAGTGGCCAGTGTCATTTTGCGAACTTGGAGATAAAAACTCACTGTAAAAACTTTTTGGCTTTTGATATTTAGGTTACCGGCGCATAGTCTTACCCAAAATTAAAAAAGAAAAACCACGTAAGAAATGGATTTTAATACACTTTTCTCTCCCGCTCAGATGCGTTTTCTCCCCGCATATTTGTTCGATATGCAATAACGTACTTTGTACCGTAAATTTGATAAAGTATCAAGGTACTTTCCAAGCAGGTGTAGTATAAATATATGTTATTTAACATCACGCTAGGACTGTCAGCAGCCGAGCAAATTAAAGAAAAAACAAAAGAGATATAACGCCAAGCGAAAACGAAGTGATAGCGTGGGACGGGCAATGCGCTGCTACGGGGTGGGTGGGCAACTAGAAGTTTCACGCGGACGAAGTCGCGAGCAGAAACTAGTGTTCTTCTACACTAATATTATAAAGAGGAAAGATTTGATTGTTTGTTTGTATTAAATAGGCTCCGAAACTACTGGACCGATTTGAAAAATTGTTTTACCAGTAGAAGCCGACATTATGCCTGATGAACATAGGCTACTTTTCACCGCGGGAAAATGCTTCATTCCTACGGGAAAACGGGTAATAGGACAACGGGTAGTATGAATTATCCTTCCGTACTTATCTTTTTCACAAAACTTCTAAACGGCTGAACCGATTGGGTTGAAATATTATATGGGTATTTCGATGGTTTCTTGAATTATTTTAAAAATACAATTAGACCCGGTAGGTGGCGCTGCTGTCGGTATGTCAACTTCTAAACGGCTTGACCGATTGGGTTGAAATTTTGTATGTGTATTTCCATGGTTTCATAGACACGAATGTATTAAGCCTACCTAATCTATCTTTCCATACATATATAAATAAACCAATTACATTAAGCACATTATTTAAAAAAATCCTCCCCTAAGGGGGTGAAACTGGAGATCAAAAATTAAACGGCGGGAATTCCGTATTCTACGCAAACGAAGTTGCGGGCGGCTGCTCGTATTAAATAGATATAATATTATAGTAAAGGTGAATACCCCAAAGTTCAGTTCCCTTATATTTCGTGGAAGTCTGCATTGAAAACATATTAAAGGCAAATAAAAAACGTCTAACGTTGCTGTGGAGCGAGAATAAAAAAAAAGATGAAGTTGTGCTTCCAAGTGAATGATTTAGAATGAATAAGAGCGTATTTATATTGTCATTCTTATCCTTTTTCATATTATTACTAATAGCTCAGGAATCGGAATTCGCGCCATCGAAATCAGTCAATCAGCTCTCGAAATATCATCTAAAAAGCCGTTGTTTCCATACAAAATGTTTGAGCAAATGGATTATCTAATTTTGATGTTTTAATAGCTATTCTGCTATTTGGGGTGGAGGCAAATCCAAAAATCAAAGATCATAAAAATCGGTGCAGCTGTTCTTGAGTTATAAATGGTGTAACTAACGCGACTTTGTTTTATTTATAAAGTAAGATGTAAGATTAGATACAGCCATCGCACTAGAATTTCAGTAATATTCAGAATATTAACAATGTATGTATGTATGTAGCGAACGCTAAGAAGATTATGTGCTAGGCTAAGTGCCTCGGTGTTTAGTACAATAGCGTGCAAAATAAATGGCCCACTTTAAGAGCAGCTGAATTTCCTGTGCTAATAAAAATATTTCATTGAGAAGTTAATTATCTACGGTTTTAGTTAGCGGTACCATAATAATTAAGAAGGTAAAAAAGTTGTGTTACATTTGTTTTTATGTAAGAACTCTAGAATGTCATGTCTTGAACCTTCTCGAAGATTCTACAATGGCGGAACTCACTTTTGTTTTTTGGTTTTTTTCATCAAACATAGTTTGTCCAGTTACTATTTTAATGAGCCCTGAAAAAAATCACGTAGCAAAAATATCCCTCGTATGTTTGCTACTGGATACGCTAGTCGTTTCCTACATTAAGAGTTTTAAATAGACTCAATGTAGAAGAATAAATAAAAAGGAAGGTTTTTATGAAACCACGGTAAAAGTGAAACTTCTTTTCACATTATAGACATTTAACTAAAAACACAAATGAGTAATAGTCTATACACTACACGGTCAGCTGATGCGAACTATAGGCGCCGCCATATTGGCCTCGGCTGCTCTGACGAGCGCCTTTCACTTTATCCCTACTCCGCGGCCGACCGTCACGCGACATGGAACACACAGACGAAAAAGTTTGAGACGATGTAATAAAAGTTTCACTTTAATATTTTGCTGTAATTACACAATTATGAAAACCTAAACCTACCGACGCGTTCATAACTCCAGGTGATCCCTCGTAATCCTTAATTGAACCTGTATGATTCAGCAATAAATATTTCCAGACTGTTAACGACTTGGATAAATCTCATACAGAAAGAAGTGCCCGTTAATTTGGTCCGCCACAATTTAATACCGTCATAGGTATAAAGATTAAATGAGCACAGTCAAAGCCTGCCATATGATCTATAAGAGTCATCAGATTAACTATAAGCCCCTCGTGGGCGACTTAAAGAGTTCTTACCTAATGTGTTCATATTAGGGATTTTACTGACTGAGTGGGTTTTGAGTGAGTTTAACTGAGGATAACTATACAACGTGTAACGTTAAATGCGCAAAACCTGAAAATAGTTTGATCAGAATAACGAGCAGAATTAATTGAACCACTTTTTAACATCATCTTTGTACCTATTTTTCTGTTCTGTTTTTTCTTGTCTGTTTATACAGTGTGAGTCTTTATAAAGTGCACATATTAAAAAGGGTGAAAATATAAACAATTTTATCGACTGAAAAAATGTCTAAAAAAATTTTTTTTTATATGGTGAAAAATGATAAAAATGGTAAATTTTCTTTAAAAATCATGAATAATTAATTTATGAGGTTTCTTTTTCAAAAAATTATGGCTTTATTAGCTTGGCCTATTATTAGAGATCATTATTAATTTTGTTTTGTTTTAATATGACATTTAGTTTAAAAGTAGTAACAGTTTGTTTGCATGGGGTACCCAGACGAGAGTAAAAAAAATTAAAAATTTAATTTTTTTTAGATTTTCTTTTGACATTTTTTCCGTCGATAAAACTGTTTATATTTTCACCCTTTTTAATATGTGCACTTTATAAAGACTCACTCTGTATATGTGTGTACATAAATGGTAAATAAACAAATAAATAATAAATAAACAGGTCACATTTATCAAAAAATCTTCATTAAAAACGTTGCCGTGTCTATTTATTAATAGGCCAAGCAACCCAATGTCAGCGCGGCGCAGCGGCCCGGTGACGACTCCTCCCTCGATAAAGCATCGTCGCAGACACAAGAAACGATCAGAATGACCAGTAAAACTAAAACAGCACATAAAACCTTTACAATTTTTTTTATGAGTTATTTTCTCTGTGAAATAGGTCAATTGAATTAAAAATCAGTTGGAGTGTCTGAGGTTTTGCGCATTTAACGTTACACGTTGTATAAATAAAACAAAGTCGGGTTAGTCACACCATTTATGACTAAAAAACGGCTGGACCGATTTTATGATCTTTGACTTGTTGGATGATTTTTTTAAATGTTTATTGAAGCTGAGGTGGTCGAAGTTCGCCGGGTCAGTTAGTTGATAATATTTACAAAGCTATCAAAAACGTTATCTATCCGCAATGATTACACTTCGGAACTGCACAGTGCACATGTTTCTTTGTTTTGTAATGTTAATTACTTTGCATACTATTGCATAGAATAAAGTTCTTGTAACTTAACAGATAGCTGAGCTGCTGTGGAGTCTGTTGCACCATTTCTTTTTCCCAGCAAAAGCACTAGAAAGTGGTGAAGGGTGGGCGTTTTGGGGGAATTATGTAATTTTGACGTTCAATAATTAAAATTAAAGTTATTGTAATAAATGACTTTTAATTTTTATAGTGTGCACGCGAAGTACTCAGGTATAGCGATTATAATAAGTATTGCTACTTTTTAGAGGCACTTGAAAGAAAGAAAATAAGTTTATGTATAGGCATACAGACTTGTGTAGATACTTAATTATTAATTCATGTCCTTCTTTGTTTGCTGGCATACAAGCTGATATTTACAGTTATGATATATAAAGCTATGACGGTACATGTAAATAAACGAAAAATCCGAAATTCCGACGACCTGTCTAACTTAATCAAATCGGGTATTTCAGAGGAGCTAGGTTGCGGCTTCAGATGTCAACTAGTGTTAACCGTTTAGTATGCAATAATGACCAATCGAAAATAATCGAAGTTACCGACATAGCTTGCAGAGTAAGCAAGCTGAAGTGGCAGTGGGCTGGCCATGTCTATCGAAGGACCGATGGCCGGCGCAGCAGACGAGTCCTAGAGTGGAGAGCGTGTATCGGCAAACATAATGTCGAACGCCCCCCAGCTAGATGGACTGGCGACCTCAAAATGGTGGCTAGGACAAACTGGATGCGGAAGGTGGAGAACCGGGTGCTGTGGCGTAGCCTGGGAGAGGATTGTCCAGCAGTGGACTGCGGTAGACCAGTCACATTCGATTAGACTGGAATCTAGTTCACAAAATACGCAGCCTTGTTAAACGCACATAAATAAACGCTAAGTCCGTAAGCACCCTAACTGTACTCTCATGTGGTAAATACTTTGCAACGAAATTGCTTTACTTACTGTTTTTAGTGCTGTTAAAAGAATGGCGTTGAATACTAATGGCCTTGTGAGAGTTAAGCGTTGAGGTATTAGAGTAAATTTTGGGCTTCGAGCGATGCGCATATGTGGGATTTGGCATATGAATGTAGTCAATCGCGCCGATTCCCTTGTCCACAAAGTAAACTAAATTTAAGTTCAGTGTATTTTTTCTTTCTATTTCAACAAGAATATAAATATTAGTTTAGTGCTGTCAAATTAGTCAACGCCTGACGTATATTAACGTATTTTTTAATCACGTCTAAAATTGTCTATGGAGTAGGTATCTTAATTTGGCAGGACTAAACTAGTGTTTATCTTCTGTCCTTTTCTTAATGCAACAGAAAGAAAAAGATGTACTGAACTTTAATTTAGTTTAGTTTGTGAACAAGCGAATCGGTGTCGCTGTGTCGAAGTTTTAAAGGATTTCTGTCTAGGTTACGCGTGGTATTTAGCGTTTTACAGAGGAGTATCTAGCGTTTTACTAAATTATTGGCACAAGTTTTTAATTTTAGTAATAATGCCAGGACAGTGTAAGCAAAAACATAGCTTTAAGATGTATTCGATGAACACTTTAGCAGGTATCCAATCAAAAAGTAACGAAAAAATTTTGACGTAGAATAATGTCAACGCCAAAAGACATTAAATAAACATTTCTGTTTAGTACAAATGCATTTTCTAAACCTAACTTGACTTTCAATCTATGAATCTCTCGATTCATATAATATTATTAACAGCAAAGATATTTTCGATTTGTTTATTTAATACTTTAAGCACGCACATGTACAGAAGCGGACTTAATTAATAATACTTAGTCAACTTTTGGGTGATGCAGAGACAAACGGTTATAGGTGCTATTGTGAAAAATTGAGAAATGCATATTTTTAAATAAGTACACAAAAACCTATTAAAACTTAGAACGTAATATTTATACCTAATTATATATAAATATAAGCACACATAAATATAAATTAATACACGAATATACGAAGAACAAGTAAGACTAACAATGAGAAAACATTACTGTTGTGATGATACTACCAGCTTCTTGCGAATGTGCTCGCGAACTTTAAAGGATAATCGGTTGGTTGCCATCATAATTTGCCGAGGGAGCGCATTCCACAAAGAGATAGACTGAAAAAGAAGGAAGAGCGAATGAAGTCTTTGCTACGGTGGCTACATTGAAGAAGACCGTTGTATGAAGAACGTAGATTTCTATTGTGGTTGGCGCAAATGTACTGAAAGTGGGGTCAAAATCATTATGAAACGAATAAAAAAAACCTAAAAAAAATACACCACCCATATTTCTTTAAAACTCCATTCGAAATCGACTTTCCACCCAAATTAAATTTACATTAGCACGAACACCCGAAAACCCGTGGCCACAAAAGACAAGAGTCAACCCTCTCTTCGCCGTATAATGGAACATCTGTGTCGTGGGTACCCTCCACCACTTTTTTACAGAAGCGACCCCCGTCAACACTGTCAACCGCAATGTTTTAGAAAAACAGTGCGAAAGTGTAAGTCATAGGTGCCTACAATCATACCTCTATGTACAGGGGGTTGTCAAGGCAAGCGTCAGAGAAAAGGCGGCATTTTTAAAAGGGTTATGTAGGTTATGTCTTTAGGTAGGTTATACAAGCAAGTATTTTGGGTTGATCTAAAAAGGGAATTTTCAGATCATTGCACTTACATGGTTTGGCGATGAAATATTATTCTTTTAAGATTTTTGAACATATACGACTTCTGAGAGTCAATTTACTTTTTAATTAAATAACACTCATTAAGTGCTTGCTGGATATAAGGGTAGATCAAATATTCTACTTTTTAATTCATTGTATTCATTTTCGTCTGGCAACGAAATATTATTCTGTTAGGATTACTTTTATTAAGTAATCCTAACAACGAAATATTATTCTGTTAGGATTACTTTTATTAAGTAATCCTAACAGAATAATATTTCGTGTACGTTTCGTGTTTCGTGTTTCGTGTGTGTGTTTGCGTGTGTGTTTGTGTGTGTTTCGTGTTTCGTGTGTGTGTATTTCGTGTTTTCGTTTGTGTGTCGTGTTTCGTTTTAAATGATTAAAAAGTCTTATGTCCCTTATCTATTATAAGGGACATAAGACTTTTTAATAATTTGAAAAAAAAAACCCTAAAATGTAAATATCGTTTTTAACATTCATTTTATTTCCAGAGCAAACAAGTTGACTTTTTTTTTCTTTTTAAACAAAAAAAAACATGGTTTGCACTAAAGTGGATATCCTCTACAGAATAAATTACTACACTGGTTCATTGTTCCGAATTTTTATTAAACCGATAAAAAATATCGCTAACTATTTTTTAAGTTATACCGTCTCAAGGGAAGTGGTCCTCGTTTCGTTTGAGGCAGCATAACTTAAAAAAAAAAAAAAAAATTACATTATTTTTAATCACAATTTAGTTTTTTTTATTAAAAATTTATCTTACTTCCGTTCTTAAACGGGAAACTTTTACGTTTGCCAGTATATTTTTAGTCCTATGGTCCGCAGTCAGCCTGCTTATCACACACCCTTCTGTATAACCCATCTCATGCGGTTTGGTCGAAGTTTTTGTCGTTAAATTATACTTAGCGTAATTTAATTATGACCGCAGCAGAGGTTTTATTTTGTAGTCCTTAAAGTTCTAGAAGTCAGTTTTGGATGCTTAAAAGAACTTACTTGTCTTACAATTTGGTATATGTACCTAAAAGACATTTTGTGACACGGGCATTGTATTGCAAGATTAGTAGCGAAGTCCAATTTGTGTGTTGAATTCTTCATTTGAGCTTATATCGTAACTAATTGTGGGCATTAAACAATAAACATTCTCTAGGATAGGTAGAAACTGAGCGCAATCAGCACATCTAAGCCACGTTCAATAGCTAGCGAATATTGAAACTGACAGATCTTGATCGCGTTTAGTATCGTTGGTGTCATTCGCTTTAAATGAGCCTATAGGTATATATTTTGTAAGGTACGGTAGTAAAATATTTCCCGTGTGTCGAACTCGGTAAGCCAATCACTTAAACGCTGCGAGTATAACCCTAATAATAATCGAATTTAACAAGCTTCAGTACCCATCTTGAATAAAACGAAATTCAAACATAAATTGTTGTTCCTACTTTCAGACAGAATCCTTAAATAAGCTTACGACACCAACGAAAACAGATGGGGTAGGCTTTGAAGCCCACAAGGCAAACTCTTGAAAAACAAACGGCGGTAATTAAACAAGTTAGAACATTAATTAACATTGGGTTTTAATTGAAACGTCCGTATTAGGTACTTACATGAGGTGTGACGTAACATTTTAATAATAAACTGTGTGGATTCTTTGCATTTGACCTTTTATTTAACAGTAATTGGTTTCAAGCAGGGTCTTAATCTAAGACCTACACTGATTTTCTTTAACTTTGTTGTCGTCATCAACAAACTTCGTGTTTATATACAACGTGTAACGTTAAATGCGCAAAACCTGAAAATAGTTTGATCAGAATAACGAGCAGAATTAATTGAACCACTTTTTAATATAGGTCACATTTTTCAAAAAATCTTCATTAAAAACGTTGCCGTGTCTATTTTTTAATAGGTCAAATAAGCCAATGTCAGCGCGGCGCAGCGGCCCGGTGACGACGCCTCCCTCGATAAAGCGTCGTCGCAGACGCAAGAAACGATCAGAATGTAAAACTAAAACAGCACATAAATCCTTTACAATTTTTTTAATGACTTATTTTCTCTGAAATAGGTCAATTGAATTGAAAATCAGTTGGGGTGTCTGAGGTTTTGCGCATTTAACGTTACACATTGTATATAAATTTATGTTAGCCTACATTTTCCAACTAACTGCTCAGCAAATGCTTCACCCAAATCCTTTCACTGTGTTCCCTTCCACATTTAAGCCGTATGCTTTCAAAGCAAGAAAGAACAGGCATCTTCTGGGCACGCGCGTTCCATCATAGACCTCATCCAGCGCTTTCCATCAGGCGTTATCGAGGTCAAACGCGAGCCCAATCCACTAAAAAATAATAAAATCTATGTTGGTATTTTTTACGGTTGTGGAGAATCCCATGAAAATAAATAATCATGTGACGTTCCTTGTTAGAAATTCTTCCCGAATACTTGGTCTTTACAAAAGCTTTGAAGACCCTTCGCCATTGTAAATTTTATCAATTCATTAAATATCCCAAGTAACTCTACAATACTGCACTACGTACGAATTTTAAACATATGAATAGATTCTTTTATAATTTCTTTCAAAATGTGTAACGTATGCAATGCCTGTGGTGTTCGTGCATTTATTTTAAATAAACATTCCTTTACCTGTTATATTGTTATTTTCATTGCTATATTTTCCTGTAACACGAATGGATTGTCAAATAATATTTTCACAGAATTGAATTTTTAAATTGAAGTCTCCAAACAATTTGTCTTGACTATATCTGCAGTTTTCTCAGAAGGAGTTAAAGCGACAGAGTAAAATATGTAGATCTAGATAAAAATACAAATGCACAGAGGAGCGCGACCATGCAAATTGTATATACAAAAGCAGAAGTGATTTCTTTAGACAGACGACAATTTTGAAAATGAAAAACATTATGTGGTCTGGCGCAAATGCTACTTGAGAATATTATTCTGTGCATGCTCTGCCACGTTTCAAGCTAGGTAAGTAGCAACAATTTCGAGCTGCTGAATTTCTCGCGTACAAATTCAAAGTTTTGTTAGCTTAGCTACAGACATTCCCATCGAGTGTGCAAATTTTGTTAAATCAAACGTTGGTTGATGTATCTAATTAAATTGTTGATATAATGCTGTAGATATTAGATGAGTATTACTTAAAATAAACAACCTCTCTTAGAAAGGAATCTCAGAGATAATTTACTGCAGCAAATGATTGCAAACAAAACTAAACGCTTTATTATATGTTTCTACTATAATCATAATTACTGCCCATGCATGGGGTCCTGAGTTCGTTTCCCAAGTCGAGCAGTGTTATTGGATGTTTCCATTAGGAATTTTTTAGTAAGAGCCCGGAGTTTTAAAGTTGGTGGTGTGATACCCCCGTGCCTCGGAAAGCACTTAAAGCCGTTGGTCCTGGCCTGATCTCTCTCCAGTCATGTCAGATTAACATCTCATCAGACTATGACAGTAAAGGAACAGAGAGTGCACCTGTGTTTGCGCACAAACTTGTGCACTATAATATCTCCTACGAACCTGGCTAATCTTCGTTTAGATTGGCCACCGTGGCCGAAATCGGTCGGGATTATATTATTTTAATGAACAGTTGTAAAATTCTCTGTTACACAATCCGTTATGGACCAACACCACCACCACGTTATTAAAATGTAATCAAGAAAGGACTCACCCACATTAAAAGAAAACAGAATTGTGGGGAAAAGGGAGACGAAGGCCTTTGCCCTGCACTGGGACTATACAGACTAGTTATATTAGGTAGGAGTCGTTTTCCGTCAGGCGTGATCGAAGTCAAGAGTAGGCCCAGTCAGCAACATAAAGAAATACTACCATACCTACAACTTTTCCTCCTTAAACAAAACCATACCCACGTTTCTTTCCCAACACCAAAGACGTAGTAAAAAGTATTCACAAATCACTTCCAGTGCTATAGGTACCCAAAGCCGAGCGCAGTCAAAGTGAAATTGTTTAGCTTTTCCTTGCGTCTGGACTATCGACTGCAGCCTCTGAGGGGCCCTGTCTGCTACCGATGCACTATCCAGATACGGAATTTTAAATTGTATCAGAATTTATATGGATTTTCGAAAAAGTTTTTTTTTTTAAGGGTTTTGGAATTGTTAGTAACGTTTTGTGTTACATTGATTGAAAAGATTGAAGGTAAATTTAACATCGTTGGACCAGTTCAGTTAATACTTAAATCATTTTGATTGAATAAAAAAAAAATGTACTCAAAATAAAAATCAATTAATCAAAATAAATTAGGTACGGGACCATCAGCTTAACACCAATTGCATACGAATTTATATTAGGAACGGTGTATTATTTTTTCATATTTACCTTTTTTCCGTTACAAATTATTTAACATTTTTTATTCCCGAGTCCAGGTGGAATGAATCATCTCAACTGGTATAATTGGCTCATTTTAAGGACATCATCATCCCTTTGATTGTGGGGCACAAAAGTAATTGGAGTGATTTAATTTAATGACCGACTTCAGACAAAAAATGGATAAAATTGTTTCCATTTGTTTTGGACAGTTCTTGGGTGAAGGGTTAATAATTTGTCTATTTTTGCTGTCGTCTATTAGTAACTTGGAGATGGAATTTTCGACCGGTTTGTTAATTAGGACTGTTTCAACCCTACAGCGCATAGTGTCCCACACATGGGACATACCGAAAAATGTCTGTCTATTTCAAAAATCGATCCAAGTAGCATGATCTAGTGTTGACAAGATTAATTATTATGTATTTGAGTTTCGAATTTAGTACCATATATTTTGGATAGATCTGAACAAACATTTATTTGTGTTTTCGTCAAATCGGTAGGTACTTTGAATACGATTAACGAGCGGCGTATAATAACCGCAAAAAATTGATAAAATTGAATTTTTCAGTGACCATATAATTAGTAGAGGTAAGTTCATGTTCATATTTGTCATTTTACGTGTAATCTTGTAATTTCATTGATACTACGTAACACAGATTCACATTATATGTCATATGTGGGTCATACACAAAACATACGTTTCTATTGAGTTATTATTTTAGTAGGTATGTAAGTACCGTTAGAATATTTTTTTTGTTGTTTAGCCTATTCTGTCTCACTGCTGGGTAGGCATGGAACTCTTTTCCTACGCCACGTGGAACCAGCCCTCACGGTACGCGTGCAGGTCATCTTGCCACCGCTTTCTGGGCCAACCTCAGCGGCACCGAATTCAAAATTTCTTTTCTTTTTTTTGGATGCTAGCGATGATTTTTTTTTTTCACTACACTAAACAATATTTAAGTCACGGAATAAGCTGAAGTGGCAATGGGCCAGCCATATTAGCCGTAGAACCGATGATTGTTGGGATAGACGTATTCTTGAGCGGTGACCGTGACAATCATAACGTAGGATGCCTTCAGGCTAGGCGGAGCGACGATCTTCGCAGGTTGGCTAGGAGCATCTGAATGAGAATTGCCGAGAATCGAACTATATGGCGTGCAATTAGAGATGCCAGAAGTAGACTGCTATAGACTAATGATGATGATGACACAATAAGTGACCAATTAAATTAAATCTAAACTGCAAACACATCTTCATTATTTAAAATTCTAAAATACTTACAATATTTCTTGAAAATTTCGTGAATAATATCACCAATTCTTCGCTCCACCAACCATAATATATTGTCAGTGCGATATAACCACATATATCTTAAAAATCCTTCCAATGGATATGAGTTAAATATTCCAAATCTATTGCGCAGTATGCGAACGGCTTGGGTAGGTATAAAAACATTATCTTTTTGAACAAACCTTTCTTTATCTTTTGACGGGCGAGGCATAACTTTTCGACTCTATTTCGTTTACATTTTCCTCTATTGAATTGGTAACGTATTTTTATGAAGAATTGAGTGTGAAAGTTGGTAGCGGTTTTGTGTGTTCCTTTATATTTTCATGTGAATATATTTATTATAGTCTGTTAATATCTAAGAGATTTATATTTTGTTATTTCGTATGCGGTGTGTATTTGATGTGTGTGTGTGTGTTGATAAAATTGTAATTTAAATTATAGGGCTCATGCTATGAATCAAAGTCATAAGAGATAAAAAAAACATGTACTTACCTACGTAACATACTAGCAAAAAGCTTACGCACAAGATCGAAATAAATGGCGTCGCATGATTGGGAAAGCCGACGCCACATAACGGCAAAAAGCTAGGCTAAAGCAGAAAGGGTGTGAATGTGTGTTTAAATGTTTGTAAACGCACCCACAATACAGGAGAAAGTCCTAGTGTGGGGCAAAGTATAAAAAAAAAACAAGACACGTATTAGCAATCCGTAAAACTAAGGTGAGAAGTGACAAATCGTTTTTAATATTAAATAGGCTCTCACAAAACCTCACTAGATTATTCAGAGATGATGTTGTTGGTAATGAATAGTGCAACCTTGTAAAAAAGTATACTACCAAAATAATAAAAAGCTTGCCCTTAATCGAACTACAGAAATCGATATAATATAACCCAAAAAATCTGAATGCCAAACTGACACTTTACAAAGGACAGTTTAAAAAAGAGAATGCAAAAGCAATTGCAAATGTCATTTTATTCCCTCTGCAAACTAAATTTTTTAAAGGCATCCTCCTTGTATTTTACATACGGCTCCTCTTGCCCGGTCTTTGGGATTACGCAAAATTGTTTCGCTTCCATCTGGTTCTAGGGAGGACCTCTTTTTCGGCCACGGATGTTGTTGCAGGTGATTGAGGGATTAACCAGGCTTGGGGCAAATCATTGGAATAGCCGATAGTGAATCCTTATCGACTGGTAGGTGTCGTATATTGGAATTCATTTTGCTTCTAATATTCTGTCAAATATTTATGGTGGAGGTTAGAAGCAAGTGTTATTTTTATTATGTGGTTGGCATTTTGTCGAGCTGGCCATTTGGTTTGAAAATCAAAATTCAAAATTTTATTCAAATTTAGGCTGGTATATAATTTTTGTTTCGAATTTAGCGATTCATTTGTTTTCGCATTTGATTTTTAGTTCTGTTCACAATATGGAAAATGTAAAATATAGCGTTATTATATTATATGTTCACTGTTCAAGTTATATATTCCCACAATATCATGTTATTTTCTTTTTCTATAAAAAAAACAGTTTTTCTCATATTTTTCAAGTCCTTGTCCAACACCTCGTTCTATTTTCATAGCATTTCGTTAGGAACCCTTCAGTTCATATTTTATATTTCACTTTAAACTCAAGATGGGGTCCTTGAGTTCAAAGTGAAATACGAAATATAAAGCCGACAAATAGAATAAAATTCTATGAGAACTGTCGTAAGCTGTTTTTTGCTTACTTGATAAAGTGCTCCAGTTCGATTACGTATCGTCGGAGACGGAATAGAGATATACCTAAAACCGTGCAGAAGTGATACTAGTGTTGTACAATGGGCGGACAAAATGTTTACTTTGTTTTGGTAAAATAAATTGTATACTATGTTTTGTACATTTTATACGATGGACACGATGTTATGAAAGAATGGTTGTAAACAATGAAATGGTTTCGAGTCCGTGTGTACATCTTTTTGGTGCTGACTATACGATCATGGAAACTGTACTAGGTACTGTGTACTTACACAGTAGTACAGTTTCCCTGATGAATAATTATAGAGTACTAACTCTATAATTATTCATATCATAATTGTAATATTTAATCAGTCTTATGAAAGAGTTATCAGTAACATAGCTAATTTGCGTAGTGTGTCAATGTGTTAAATCATATATTTCCGTGATTGAAAGAACGAAAGAAGAAAAAATAGCATTTATTTAGCAACCGTTTCTGAAAAACGAAATGTAAATAAAAAAATAAAATAAAATAACTTTATTTGCACCTTCAAGTAAAGAATATGGTTACCAATAAAAAAAATTGCGATTACCAACAAGTGTGTACTAACTGTACGTTCATTTACACGTCACCTACCATTACTTACTGCTCCCTACCATCTACTGTTACAACGTCCAGAAGGGCAATTCTCGTAACTTTAAGAACGTTTACAGTCTGATCTCAATTTGTCAAAAACATCTCTAATTTCCCTACATTTTTGACAAGTTTTTGACATTAGTTGTCACTGAGATGAGATTGTGACTAGATTTTGAACATTTTTAATTATGAGAATTGGCCTTCAGCCGTGCGATTCTGTAACCAGTTCACCGTGAAAACTTGGGTGAAGTGAGCGTGGAGTGAGTCGTCAATAGTCTCAATCCCTAGTATCAGCATGACTCACAGCTCACTCTAAGCTCACTTCACCTTAGTTTTCACGTTGAAATATATCCAGAATCGACCGGTTGGTCTATGCATTCCTGACTGACTATTTATTGGTCCGGCACTGTAGGCATTCAACATGCGTTTGGTTCGCTAGTTTCGCTTCTATTCATTTTCATTCTTTGCGACGGTTTCTCTTGTACGTGTGAATTTTATCAAAGTGCTTTTACATTATTTCTTTAGTGATTGTCGTTTACTTTTATTGGTAGGTGCTGCGTAGTTTTCTGAACACACCTACCTTAGAAATGAATATAAAGTTCGTATGAAAAGTGTTTTTTTAAGATATTTGCGTGGATTTTTTTAAAATATTTTGTTCAGGGCCTAAGAGATTCTTTACGTCAATTTTATTTTTATTTTTACTATCTGCAACTCTTGACTAGAGCTGAGCCAGTGTTGAAAGTATAGTTTAGGTTTGAAGGAAAAATATATTGCTAATATTTTACTGCTTGATACACATTTTTTGTTTTCAATCAATGAACTCCAGTTTAGGCTTATTGCTCACTAATGCCTGTGACTCTGGGAATACGACAGAATAATCTTCATTTTATACATTTTATTTTAATATCTACAAATATATCAAAATTCACTAAAGTCGAAGCCTACCACAATCACAGGGGAGTATAATATTGTCTCAACATTACAATTTAATAAATTTCACAGGCGTCCGCGGTTTCTTGTAATTGATCATGAATAATGTATACACCCTCATTCATTCTCCTGTGCAAGATAAATTGATTCTGATTGTATTAATATTCCTCTGGAATTCAGGTAAGTGGGAATGCCAATGGCTGTTTTTGAGAATTGGTTTTAATGCGTACTTTATGGAGACGGATGATAATTTGAAATGAAGTTGTTTATGATCTACGGTTTTAGTTAGCGGTACCATAATAATTAAGAAGGTAATAAAGTTGTGTTACATTTGTTTTTGTGTAAGAACTCTAGAATGTCATGTCTTGAACCTTCTCGAAGATTCTACAATGGCGGAACTCACTTTTGTTTTTTGGTTTTTTTCATCAAACATAGTTTGTCCAGTTACTATTTTAATGAGCCCTAAAAAAATTCACGTAGCAAAAATACCCCTCGTATGTTTGCTACTGGATACGCTAGTCGTTTCCTAGATTAAGAGTTAAATTGACTCAATGTAGAAGAATAAATAAAAAGGACTGTGTGGTTTTTATGAAACCACGGTAAAAGTGAAACTTTTTTTCACATTATAGACATTTAACTAAAAACACAAATGAGTAATAGTCTATACACTACACGGTCAGCTGATGAGAACTATAGGCGCCGCCATATTGGTCTCGGCTGCTCTGACGAGCGCCTTTCACTTTATCCCTACTCTGCGGCCGACCGTCACGCGACATGCAACACACGGACGAAAAAGTTTGAGACGATGTAATAAAAGTTTCACTTTAATATTTTGCTGTAATTACACAATTATGAAAACCTAAACCTACCGACGCGTTCATAACTCCAGATGATCGCTCGTAATCCTTAATTGAACCTGTATGATTCAGCATTAAATATTTCTAGACTCTTAACGACTTGGATAAATCTCATACAGAAAGAAGTGCCCATTAATTTGGTCCGCCACAATTTAATACCGTCATAGATATTAAATGAGCACAGTCAAAGCCCGCCATATTTATGATCTATAAGAGTCATCAGATTAACTATAAGCCCCTCGTGGGCGACTTAAAGAGTTCTTACCTAATGTGTTCATACTCGTATTAGGGATTTTACTGACTGAGTGGGTTTTGAGTGCGTTTTACGAGGATAACAACTACCTATATAAATAAAACAATGTCGGGTTAGTCACACCAAATGGTGTGACTCAAAAATGGCTGGACCGATTTTTGTGATCTTTGACTTGTTGGATTTGTCTCCGCCCCAATAGCAGAATTACTAAAACATGGAAAAAAATATTTATTGAATCGGAGGTGGTGGAAGTTCGCCGGGTCATTTAGTTAATAATATTTACAAAGCTACTAAAAACGTTGTCTATCCGCAATGATTACACTTCGGGACTGCACAGTGCACATGTTTCTTTGTATTGTAATGCTAATTACTTTACATACTATTGCATAGAATAAAGTTCTTGTAACTTAACAGATAGCTGAGCTGCTGTGGAGTCTGTTGCGCCATTTCTTCTTCCTAGCAAAAGCACTAGGAAGTGGTGAAGGGTGGGCGTTTTGGGGGACTTATGTAATTTTGACGTTCAATAATTAAAATTAAACTTATTCTAATAAATTACTTTTATTTTTTATAGTGTGCACGCGAAGTACTCAGGTATAGCGATTATAATAAGTTTGCTACTTTTTAGAGGCACTTGAAAGAAAGAAAATAAGTTTATGTATAGGCATACAGACTTGTGTAGATACTTAATTATTAATTCATGTCCTTCTTTGTTTGCTGGCATACAAGCTGATATTTACAGTTATGATATATAAAGCTATGACGGTACATAACGATGTAAATAAACGAATTATCCGAAATTCCGACGACCAGTCTAACTTAATCAAAATGGGTATTTCAGGGGAGCTAGGTTCCGGCTTCAGATGTCAATGAATGTTAACCGTTTAGTATGTAATAATGACCAATCGAAAAGAACCGAAGTTACCGACATAACTTCCAGAGTAAGCAAGCTGAAGTGGCAGTGGGCTGGCCATGTCTGTCGAAGGACCGATGGCCGGTGCAGCAGACGAGTCCTGGAGTGGAGAGCGCGTATCGGCAAACATAATGTCGAACGCGCCCCAGCTAGATGGACTGGCGACCTTAAAAGGGTGGCTAGGACAAACTGGATGCGGAAGGTGGAGAACCGGATGCTGTGGCGTAGCCTGGGAGAGGATTGTCCAGCAGTGGACTGCGGTAGACCAGTCACATTCGATTAGACTGGAATCTAGTTCACAAAATACGCAGCCTTGTTAAACGCACATAAATAAACGCTAAGTCCGTAAGCACCCTAACTGTACTCTCATGTGGTAAATACTTTGCAACGAAATTGCTTTACTTACTGTTTTTAGTGCTGTTAAAAGAATGGCGTTGAATACTAATGGCCTTGTGAGAGTTAAGCGTTGAGGTATTAGAGTAAATTTTGGGCTTCGAACGATGCGCGATATGTGGGATTTGACATATGAATGTAGTCAATGGCGTCGATTCCCTTGTCCACAAACTAAACTCAATTTAAGTTCAGTGTATTTTTTCTTTCTATTTCAACAAGAAAAGAACAGAAGATAAATATTAGTTTAGTGCTGTCAAATTAGTCAATGCCTGACGTATATTAATGTATTTTTTAATCACGTCTAAAATTGTCTATGGAGTAGGTATCTTAATTTGTTAGGACTAAACTAGTGTTTATCTTCTGTCCTTTTCTTAATGCAATAGAAAGAAAAAGATGTACTGAACTTTAATTTAGTTTAGTTTGTGAACAAGCGAATCGGTGTCGCTGTGTCGAAGTTTTAAAGGATTTCTGTCTAGGTTACGCGTGGTATTTAGCGTTTTACAGAGGAGTATCTAGCGCTTTACTAAATTATTGGCACAAGTTTTTAATTTCAGTAATAATGCCAGGACAGTGTAAACAAAAACATAGCTTTAAGATGTATTCGATGAACACTTTAGCAGGTATCCAATCAAAAAGTAACGAAAAAATTTTGACGTAGAATAATGTCAACGCCAAAAGACATTAAATAAACATTTCTGTTTAGTACAAATGCATTTTCTAAACCTAACTTGACTTTCAATCTATAAATCTCCCGATTCATATAATATTATTAACAGCAAAGAAATTTTCGATTTCTTTATTTAATACTTTAAGCACGCACATGTACAGAGGCGGACTTAATTAATAATACTTACTGCCGCACTCAGAGACTTCACTTAAAATTAATCAATCATTAACTTTTATTAACCAGCATATCTTGGCACAAATATCAACAAAAATGTTTTTAAATCACATATTTTTGTTGACTGACTGCGTTCCAATTTATACTGGTCAATTAAATTTAATGATTGATTAATTTTAAGTAATGACTCTGAGTACCGGGGTTAGTTAACTTTTGGGTGATGCAGAGACAAACAGTGATAGGTGCTATTGTGAAAAATTGAGAAATGCATATTTTTAAATAAGTACGCAAAAACCTATTAAAACTTAGAACATAATATTTATACCTAATTATACAACGTGTAACGTTAAATGCGCAAAACCTGAAAATAGTTTGATCAGAATAACGAGCAGAATCCATTGAACCACTTTTTAATATAGGTCACATTTTTCAAACAATCTTCATTAAAAACGTTGCCGTGTCTATTTATTAATAGGTCAAGCAACCCAATGTCAGCGCGGCGCAGCGGCCCGGTGACGACTCCTCCCTCGGTAAAGCGTCGTCGCAGACGCAAGAAACGATCAGAATGGCCAGTAAAACTAAAACAGCACATAAAACCTTTGCAATTTTTTTAATGACTTATTTTCTGTCTGAAATAGGCCAATTAATTTAAAAATCAGTTGGGGTGTCTGAGGTTTTGCGCATTTAACGTTACACGTTGTATATAAATATAAATTAATACACGAATATACGAAGAACAAATAAGACAAACAATGAGAAAACATTACTGTTGTGATGATACTACCAGCTTCTTGCGAATGTGCTCGCGAACTTTAAAGGATAATCGGTTGGTTGCCATCATAATTTGCTGAGGGAGTGCATTCCACAAAGAGATAGAATGAAAAATGAAGGAAGAGTGAATGAAGTCTTTGCGGTGGCTACATTGAAGAAGACCGTTGTAATTATGAAAAACGTAGGTTTCTATTGTGGTTGGCGCAAATGTACTGAAAGTGGGGTCAAAATCATTATGAAACGAATAAAAAAAAAACCTAAAAAAAAATACACCGCCCATATTTCTTTAAAACTCCATTCGAAATCGACTTTTCACCCAAATTAAATTTACATTAGCACGAACACCCGAAAACCCGTGGCCAGAAAAGACAAGAGTCAACCCTCTCTTCGCCGTATAATGGAACATCTGTGTCGTGGGTACCCTCCACCACTTTTTTACAGAAGCGACCCCCGTCAACACTGTCAACCGCAATGTTTTAGAAAAACAGTGCGAAAGTGTAAGTCATAGGTGCCTACAATCATACCTCTATGTACAGGGGGTTGTCAAGGCAAGCGTCAGAGAAAAGGCGGCATTTTTAAAAGGGTTATGTAGGTTATGTCTTTAGGTAGGTTATACAAGCAAGTATTTTGGGTTGATCTAAAATGGGAATTTTCAGATCATTGCACTTACATGGTTTGGCGATGAAATATTATTCTTTTAAGATTTTTGAACATATACGACTTCTCAGAGTCAATTTATTTTTTAATTAAATAACACTCATTAAGTGCTGGCTGGATATAAGGGTAGATCAAATATTCTACTTTTTAACTCAATGTATTCATTTTCGTCTGGCAACGAAATATTATTCTGTTAGGATTACTTAATAAATAAGCGACATAAGACTTTTTAATAATTTGAAAAAAAAAAAACCCTAAAATGTAAATGTCGTTTTTAACATTCATTTTATTTCCAGAGCAAACAAGTTGATATTTTTTTCTTTTTAAACAAAAAAAACAAGGTTTGCACTAAAGTGGATATCCTCTACAGAATAAATTACTACACTGGTTCATTGTTCCGAATTTTCATTAAACCGATAAAAAATATCGCTAACTATTTTTTAAGTTATACCGTCTAAAGCGAAGTGGGCCTCGTTTCGTTTGAGGCAGCATACCCTAAAAAATCTAAAAAAAATTTGACATTATTTTTAATCACAATTTAGTTTTTTTTATTAAAAATTTATCTTACTTCCGTTCTTAAACGGGAAACTTTTACGTTTGCCAGTATATTTTTAGTCCTATGGTCCGCAGTCAGCCCGCTTACCACACACCTTTCTGTATAACCCATCTCATGCGGTTTGGTCGAAGTTTTTGTCGTTAAATTAAACTTAGCGTAATATAATTATGACCGCAGCAGAGGTTTTATTTTGTAGTCCTTAAAGTTCTAGAAGTCAGTTTTTGATGCTTAAAAGAACTTACTTGTCTTACAATTTGGTATATGTACCTAAAAGACATTTTGTAACACGGGCATTGTATTGCAAGATTAGTAGCGAAGTCCAATTTGTGTGTTGAATTCTTCATTTGAGCTTATATCGTAACTAATTGTGGACATTAAACAATAAAGATTCTCTAGGATAGGTAGAAACTGAGCGCAATCAGCACATCTAAGCCACGTTCAATAGCTAGCGAATATTGAAACTGACAGATCTTGATCGCGTTTAGTATCGTTGGTGTCATTCGCTTTAAATGAGCCTATAGGTATATATTTTGTAAGGTACGGTAGTAAAATATTTCCCGTGTGTCGAACTCGGTAAGCCAATCACTTAAACGCTGCGAGTATAACCCTAATAATAATCGAATTTAACAAGCTTCAGTACCCATCTTGAATAAAACGAAATTCAAACATAAATTGTTGTTCCTACTTTCAGACAGAATCCTTAAATAAGCTTACGACACCAACGAAAACAGATGGGGTAGGCTTTGAAGCCCACAAGGCAAACTCTTGAAAAACAAACGGCGGTAATTAAACAAGTTAGAACATTAATTAACATTGGGTTTTAATTGAAACGTCCGTATTAGGTACTTACATGAGGTGTGACGTAACATTTTAATAATAAACTGTGTGGATTCTTTGCATTTGACCTTTTATTTAACAGTAATTGGTTTCAAGCAGGGTCTTAATCTAAGACCTACACTGATTTTCTTTAACTTTGTTGTCGTCATCAACAAACTTCGTGTTTATATACAACGTGTAACGTTAAATGCGCAAAACCTGAAAATAGTTTGATCAGAATAACGAGCAGAATTAATTTAACCACTTTTCAATATAGGTCACATTTTTCAAAAAATCTTCATTAAAAACGTTGCCGTGTCTGTTTATTAATAGGTCAAACAAGCCAATGTCAGCGCGGCGCAGCGGCCCGGTGACGACTCCTCCTTCGATAAAGCGTCTTCGCAGACGCAAGAAACGATCAGAATGGCCAGAAAAACTAAAACAGCACATAAATACTTTACAATTTTTTTAATGACTTATTTTCTCTCTGAAATAGGTCAATTTAATTGAAAATCAGTTGGGGTGTCTGAGGTTTTGCGCATTTAACGTTACACATTGTATATATATTTATGTTAGCCTACATTTTCCAACTAACTGCTCAGCAAAGGCTTCACCCAAATCCTTTCACTGTGTTCCCTTCCACATTTAAGCCGTATGCTTTCAAAGCAAGAAAGAACAGGCATCTTCTGGGCACGCGCGTTCCATCATAGACCTCATCCAGCGCTTTCCATCAGGCGTTATCGAGGTCAAACGCGAGCCCAATCCACTAAAAAGTAATAAAATCTATGTTGGTATTTTTTACGGTTGTGGAGAATCCCATGAAAATAAATAATCATGCGACGTTCCTTGTTAGAAATTCTTCCCGAATACTTGGTCTTTACAAAAGCTTTGAAGACCCTTCGCCATTGTAAATTTTATCAATTCATTAAATATCCCAAGTAACTCTACAATACTGCACTACGTACGAATTTTAAACATATGAATAGATTCTTTTATAATTTCTTTCAAAATGTGTAACGTATGCAATGCCTGTGGTGTTCGTGCATTTATTTTAAATAAACATTCCTTTACCTGTTATATTGTTATTTTCATTGCTATATTTTCCTGTAACACGAATGGATTGTCAAATAATATTTTCACAGAATTGAATTTTTAAATTGAAGTCTCCAAACAATTTGTCTTGACTATATCTGCAGTTTTCTCAGAAGGAGTTAAAGCGACAGAGTAAAATATGTAGATCTAGATAAAAATACAAATGCACAGAGGAGCGCGACCATGCAAATTGTATATACAAAAGCAGAAGTGATTTCTTTAGACAGACGACAATTTTGAAAATGAAAAACATTATGTGGTCTGGCGCAAATGCTACTTGAGAATATTATTCTGTGCATGCTCTGCCACGTTTCAAGCTAGGTAAGTAGCAACAATTTCGAGCTGCTGAATTTCTCGCGTACAAATTCAAAGTTTTGTTAGCTTAGCTACAGACATTCCCATCGAGTGTGCAAATTTTGTTAAATCAAACGTTGGTTGATGTATCTAATTAAATTGTTGATATAATGCTGTAGATATTAGATGAGTATTACTTAAAATAAACAACCTCTCTTAGAAAGGAATCTCAGAGATAATTTACTGCAGCAAATGATTGCAAACAAAACTAAACGCTTTATTATATGTTTCTACTATAATCATAATTACTGCCCATGCATGGGGTCCTGAGTTCGTTTCCCAAGTCGAGCAGTGTTATTGGATGTTTCCATTAGGAATTTTTTAGTAAGAGCCCGGAGTTTTAAAGTTGGTGGTGTGATACCCCCGTGCCTCGGAAAGCACTTAAAGCCGTTGGTCCTGGCCTGATCTCTCTCCAGTCATGTCAGATTAACATCTCATCAGACTATGACAGTAAAGGAACAGAGAGTGCACCTGTGTTTGCGCACAAACTTGTGCACTATAATATCTCCTACGAACCTGGCTAATCTTCGTTTAGATTGGCCACCGTGGCCGAAATCGGTCGGGATTATATTATTTTAATGAACAGTTGTAAAATTCTCTGTTACACAATCCGTTATGGACCAACACCACCACCACGTTATTAAAATGTAATCAAGAAAGGACTCACCCACATTAAAAGAAAACAGAATTGTGTGGAAAAGGGAGACGAAGGCCTTTGCCCTGCACTGGGACTATACAGACTAGTTATATTAGGTAGGAGTCGTTTTCCGTCAGGCGTGATCGAAGTCAAGAGTAGGCCCAGTCAGCAACATAAAGAAATACTACCATACCTACAACTTTTCCTCCTTAAACAAAACCATACCCACGTTTCTTTCCCAACACCAAAGACGTAGTAAAAAGTATTCACAAATCACTTCCAGTGCTATAGGTACCCAAAGCCGAGCGCAGTCAAAGTGAAATTGTTTAGCTTTTCCTTGCGTCTGGACTATCGACTGCAGCCTCTGAGGGGCCCTGTCTGCTACCGATGCACTATCCAGATACGGAATTTTAAATTGTATCAGAATTTATATGGATTTTCGAAAAAGTTTTTTTTTTTAAGGGTTTTGGAATTGTTAGTAACGTTTTGTGTTACATTGATTGAAAAGATTGAAGGTAAATTTAACATCGTTGGACCAGTTCAGTTAATACTTAAATCATTTTGATTGAATAAAAAAAAAATGTACTCAAAATAAAAATCAATTAATCAAAATAAATTAGGTACGGGACCATCAGCTTAACACCAATTGCATACGAATTTATATTAGGAACGGTGTATTATTTTTTCATATTTACCTTTTTTCCGTTACAAATTATTTAACATTTTTTATTCCCGAGTCCAGGTGGAATGAATCATCTCAACTGGTATAATTGGCTCATTTTAAGGACATCATCATCCCTTTGATTGTGGGGCACAAAAGTAATTGGAGTGATTTAATTTAATGACCGACTTCAGACAAAAAATGGATAAAATTGTTTCCATTTGTTTTGGACAGTTCTTGGGTGAAGGGTTAATAATTTGTCTATTTTTGCTGTCGTCTATTAGTAACTTGGAGATGGAATTTTCGACCGGTTTGTTAATTAGGACTGTTTCAACCCTACAGCGCATAGTGTCCCACACATGGGACATACCGAAAAATGTCTGTCTATTTCAAAAATCGATCCAAGTAGCATGATCTAGTGTTGACAAGATTAATTATTATGTATTTGAGTTTCGAATTTAGTACCATATATTTTGGATAGATCTGAACAAACATTTATTTGTGTTTTCGTCAAATCGGTAGGTACTTTGAATACGATTAACGAGCGGCGTATAATAACCGCAAAAAATTGATAAAATTGAATTTTTCAGTGACCATATAATTAGTAGAGGTAAGTTCATGTTCATATTTGTCATTTTACGTGTAATCTTGTAATTTCATTGATACTACGTAACACAGATTCACATTATATGTCATATGTGGGTCATACACAAAACATACGTTTCTATTGAGTTATTATTTTAGTAGGTATGTAAGTACCGTTAGAATATTTTTTTTGTTGTTTAGCCTATTCTGTCTCACTGCTGGGTAGGCATGGAACTCTTTTCCTACGCCACGTGGAACCAGCACTCACGGTACGCGTGCAGGTCATCTTGCCACCGCTTTCTTTTTTTTTTTTTTTTTTTTTTGTTTCGGGGTGGAAAATCCTCATGGATGTCCGCCGCCCTGGGGCGGGCGGCGGGGTCTGTCAGACTCTTACTGACTAAAAACCACCCCGGTGTTCCCTCTCTCACCTACGCCGGGGGTCGCGGGAACGAACGATACTTCCGCAACCCCCGGCTGGTGCTGGCCCGCTCCTGCGGGCCTCTCCTCGTGGCAGGGGGGGGAGTGAGGTGTTAGACTCCCCCCGCGACGACTAAGAGGGGCGCGCGTGGAACACTACGCGCCGCCGCCTCGGGTCCAGATGTGTGGGGGGTGACGGACGTCCCCAAGTCCGTCGCCCCTGGACCCATTTAGGGGGGCTGGAAGAGGGCGTTGTCCGCCCTCCGCCGACGCCCGGTGCGCCTGCTGCGGGCGGGGTGAGGGGACGAGATCTCCCTCTCCCTTTCCGCAGCCTCCTTCTGCGAGACGACTGTTTCGCAGAAGGAAACCACCGCGTCCCAGGACTCCTCGCCGCCGACCATAGACTCGACCACGGCCGGCAGCGATAGGTCACTGCCTACTCCTGAGATGAGGGCACGGCGTGGCTCCTCCCAAGCGGCACACTCTGCCAGCGTATGCCACGCCGTGTCCTCCCGACAGTCGACGCAGTGGTGACACCGAGCGTCCGGCTCCCTGTTTATGCGACACAGGTACTTCCCGAAGCAACCATGCCCCGAGAGCACCTGCGTCACCCGAAACGACAGGGAGCCGTGCCTCCTCCCGAGCCATTCGTCGAGCACTGGTCGGATCGCCCCGACAATAGCGAGGCCGGCGGTAGGGCGTAAAAGCCTGTCCCGCCATTCCGCCACCAGGACCTCGCGGAGCTGAGACCGACGCAGCTCCCAGTGTCGCTGCATCGGTCGCTCGCCCCGCGCCCTCATTTCCTCGCGCCACCGATACAGCGACGCGAGTACTTTCGCCTCGAGGTCCCAGGGCGGGGATCCGGCCAGTGCACAAGCCGCCTCGTAGGAGATCGTGCGATACCCCCTGATGACTCTGACGGCCATCGCTCTTTGCGGTTTCCGCAGAACTGCGATACTGCCGGCCGTCAGGTCAGAGGCCCACACCGGGGCCCCGTACAGGGCCATGGATCGCACGATCCCCACGTAGAGCCGCCTACAGGCGGCGCTCGGGCCCCCCAGATTGGGAAGCAGCGTTGATAGCGCCCCAGCAGCGCCCAACAACTTGGGCGCCAGCCGCCGGAAGTGGGGCTCGAAACTCCACCGGCTGTCGAGCACCAATCCCAGGTACTTCATGGTGGACTCGACAGCAATCCGAGCCCCCCCGACCACGATGTGTGAGCCGGGCGGCGGCGCGCCACCGCTTTCTGGGCCAACCTCAGCGGCACGGAATTCCAAATTGCTTTTCTTTTTTTTGGATGCTAGCGATGATTTTTTTTTTTCACTACACTAAACAATATTTAAGTCACGGAATAAGCTGAAGTGGCAATGGGCCGGCCATATTAGCCGTAGAACCGATGATTGTTGGGATAGACGTATTCTTGAGTGGTGACCGTGACAATCATAACGTAGGATGCCTTCAGGCTAGGCGGAGCGACGATCTTCGCAGGTTGGCTAGGAGCATCTGAATGAGAATTGCCGAGAATCGAGCTATATGACGTGCAATTAGAGATGCCAGAAGTAGACTGCTGTAGACTAATGATGATAACGACACAATAAGTGACCAATTCAATTAAATCTAAACTGCAAACACATCTTCATTATTTAAAATTCTAAAATACTTACTATATTTCTTAAAAATTTCGTGAATAATATCACCAATTCTTCGCTCCACCAACCATAATATATTGTCAGTGCGATATAACCACATATATCTTAAAAATCCTTCCAATGGATATGAGTTAAATATTCCAAATCTATTGCGCAGTATGCGAACGGCTTGGGTAGGTATAAAAACATTATCTTTTTGAACAAACCTTTCTTTATCTTTTGACGGGCGAGGCATAACTTTTCGACTCTATTTCGTTTACATTTTCCTCTATTGAATTGGTAACGTATTTTTATGAAGAATTGAGTGTGAAAGTTGGTAGCGGTTTTGTGTGTTCCTTTATATTTTCATGTGAATATATTTATTATAGTCTGTTAATATCTAAGAGATTTATATTTTGTTATTTCGTATGCGGTGTGTATTTGATGTGTGTGTGTGTGTTGATAAAATTGTAATTTAAATTATAGGGCTCATGCTATGAATCAAAGTCATAAGAGATAAAAAAAACATGTACTTACCTACGTAACATACTAGCAAAAAGCTTACGCACAAGATCGAAATAAATGGCGTCGCATGATTGGGAAAGCCGACGCCACATAACGGCAAAAAGCTAGGCTAAAGCAGAAAGGGTGTGAATGTGTGTTTAAATGTTTGTAAACGCACCCACAATACAGGAGAAAGTCCTAGTGTGGGGCAAAGTATAAAAAAAAAACAAGACACGTATTAGCAATCCGTAAAACTAAGGTGAGAAGTGACAAATCGTTTTTAATATTAAATAGGCTCTCACAAAACCTCACTAGATTATTCAGAGATGATGTTGTTGGTAATGAATAGTGCAACCTTGTAAAAAAGTATACTACCAAAATAATAAAAAGCTTGCCCTTAATCGAACTACAGAAATCGATATAATATAACCCAAAAAATCTGAATGCCAAACTGACACTTTACAAAGGACAGTTTAAAAAAGAGAATGCAAAAGCAATTGCAAATGTCATTTTATTCCCTCTGCAAACTAAATTTTTTAAAGGCATCCTCCTTGTATTTTACATACGGCTCCTCTTGCCCGGTCTTTGGGATTACGCAAAATTGTTTCGCTTCCATCTGGTTCTAGGGAGGACCTCTTTTTCGGCCACGGATGTTGTTGCAGGTGATTGAGGGATTAACCAGGCTTGGGGCAAATCATTGGAATAGCCGATAGTGAATCCTTATCGACTGGTAGGTGTCGTATATTGGAATTCATTTTGCTTCTAATATTCTGTCAAATATTTATGGTGGAGGTTAGAAGCAAGTGTTATTTTTATTATGTGGTTGGCATTTTGTCGAGCTGGCCATTTGGTTTGAAAATCAAAATTCAAAATTTTATTCAAATTTAGGCTGGTATATAATTTGTGTTTCGAATTTAGCGATTCATTTGTTTTCGCATTTGATTTTTAGTTCTGTTCACAATATGGAAAATGTAAAATATAGCGTTATTATATTATATGTTCACTGTTCAAGTTATATATTCCCACAATATCATGTTATTTTCTTTTTCTATAAAAAAAACAGTTTTTCTCATATTTTTCAAGTCCTTGTCCAACACCTCGTTCTATTTTCATAGCATTTCGTTAGGAACCCTTCAGTTCATATTTTATATTTCACTTTAAACTCAAGATGGGGTCCTTGAGTTCAAAGTGAAATACGAAATATAAAGCCGACAAATAGAATAAAATTCTATGAGAACTGTCGTAAGCTGTTTTTTGCTTACTTGATAAAGTGCTCCAGTTCGATTACGTATCGTCGGAGACGGAATAGAGATATACCTAAAACCGTGCAGAAGTGATACTAGTGTTGTACAATGGGCGGACAAAATGTTTACTTTGTTTTGGTAAAATAAATTGTATACTATGTTTTGTACATTTTATACGATGGACACGATGTTATGAAAGAATGGTTGTAAACAATGAAATGGTTTCGAGTCCGTGTGTACATCTTTTTGGTGCTGACTATACGATCATGGAAACTGTACTAGGTACTGTGTACTTACACAGTAGTACAGTTTCCCTGATGAATAATTATAGAGTACTAACTCTATAATTATTCATATCATAATTGTAATATTTAATCAGTCTTATGAAAGAGTTATCAGTAACATAGCTAATTTGCGTAGTGTGTCAATGTGTTAAATCATATATTTCCGTGATTGAAAGAACGAAAGAAGAAAAAATAGCATTTATTTAGCAACCGTTTCTGAAAAACGAAATGTAAATAAAAAAATAAAATAAAATAACTTTATTTGCACCTTCAAGTAAAGAATATGGTTACCAATAAAAAAAATTGCGATTACCAACAAGTGTGTACTAACTGTACGTTCATTTACACGTCACCTACCATTACTTACTGCTCCCTACCATCTACTGTTACAACGTCCAGAAGGGCAATTCTCGTAACTTTAAGAACGTTTACAGTCTGATCTCAATTTGTCAAAAACATCTCTAATTTCCCTACATTTTTGACAAGTTTTTGACATTAGTTGTCACTGAGATGAGATTGTGACTAGATTTTGAACATTTTTAATTATGAGAATTGGCCTTCAGCCGTGCGATTCTGTAACCAGTTCACCGTGAAAACTTGGGTGAAGTGAGCGTGGAGTGAGTCGTCAATAGTCTCAATCCCTAGTATCAGCATGACTCACAGCTCACTCTAAGCTCACTTCACCTTAGTTTTCACGTTGAAATATATCCAGAATCGACCGGTTGGTCTATGCATTCCTGACTGACTATTTATTGGTCCGGCACTGTAGGCATTCAACATGCGTTTGGTTCGCTAGTTTCGCTTCTATTCATTTTCATTCTTTGCGACGGTTTCTCTTGTACGTGTGAATTTTATCAAAGTGCTTTTACATTATTTCTTTAGTGATTGTCGTTTACTTTTATTGGTAGGTGCTGCGTAGTTTTCTGAACACACCTACCTTAGAAATGAATATAAAGTTCGTATGAAAAGTGTTTTTTTAAGATATTTGCGTGGATTTTTTTAAAATATTTTGTTCAGGGCCTAAGAGATTCTTTACGTCAATTTTATTTTTATTTTTACTATCTGCAACTCTTGACTAGAGCTGAGCCAGTGTTGAAAGTATAGTTTAGGTTTGAAGGAAAAATATATTGCTAATATTTTACTGCTTGATACACATTTTTTGTTTTCAATCAATGAACTCCAGTTTAGGCTTATTGCTCACTAATGCCTGTGACTCTGGGAATACGACAGAATAATCTTCATTTTATACATTTTATTTTAATATCTACAAATATATCAAAATTCACTAAAGTCGAAGCCTACCACAATCACAGGGGAGTATAATATTGTCTCAACATTACAATTTAATAAATTTCACAGGCGTCCGCGGTTTCTTGTAATTGATCATGAATAATGTATACACCCTCATTCATTCTCCTGTGCAAGATAAATTGATTCTGATTGTATTAATATTCCTCTGGAATTCAGGTAAGTGGGAATGCCAATGGCTGTTTTTGAGAATTGGTTTTAATGCGTACTTTATGGAGACGGATGATAATTTGAAATGAAGTTGTTTATGATCTACGGTTTTAGTTAGCGGTACCATAATAATTAAGAAGGTAATAAAGTTGTGTTACATTTGTTTTTGTGTAAGAACTCTAGAATGTCATGTCTTGAACCTTCTCGAAGATTCTACAATGGCGGAACTCACTTTTGTTTTTTGGTTTTTTTCATCAAACATAGTTTGTCCAGTTACTATTTTAATGAGCCCTAAAAAAATTCACGTAGCAAAAATACCCCTCGTATGTTTGCTACTGGATACGCTAGTCGTTTCCTAGATTAAGAGTTAAATTGACTCAATGTAGAAGAATAAATAAAAAGGACTGTGTGGTTTTTATGAAACCACGGTAAAAGTGAAACTTTTTTTCACATTATAGACATTTAACTAAAAACACAAATGAGTAATAGTCTATACACTACACGGTCAGCTGATGAGAACTATAGGCGCCGCCATATTGGTCTCGGCTGCTCTGACGAGCGCCTTTCACTTTATCCCTACTCTGCGGCCGACCGTCACGCGACATGCAACACACGGACGAAAAAGTTTGAGACGATGTAATAAAAGTTTCACTTTAATATTTTGCTGTAATTACACAATTATGAAAACCTAAACCTACCGACGCGTTCATAACTCCAGATGATCGCTCGTAATCCTTAATTGAACCTGTATGATTCAGCATTAAATATTTCTAGACTCTTAACGACTTGGATAAATCTCATACAGAAAGAAGTGCCCATTAATTTGGTCCGCCACAATTTAATACCGTCATAGATATTAAATGAGCACAGTCAAAACCCGCCATATTTATGATCTATAAGAGTCATCAGATTAACTATAAGCCCCTCGTGGGCGACTTAAAGAGTTCTTACCTAATGTGTTCATACTCGTATTAGGGATTTTACTGACTGAGTGGGTTTTGAGTGCGTTTTACGAGGATAACAACTACCTATATAAATAAAACAATGTCGGGTTAGTCACACCAAATGGTGTGACTCAAAAATGGCTGGACCGATTTTTGTGATCTTTGACTTGTTGGATTTGTCTCCGCCCCAATAGCAGAATTACTAAAACATGGAAAAAAATATTTATTGAATCGGAGGTGGTGGAAGTTCGCCGGGTCATTTAGTTAATAATATTTACAAAGCTACTAAAAACGTTGTCTATCCGCAATGATTACACTTCGGGACTGCACAGTGCACATGTTTCTTTGTATTGTAATGCTAATTACTTTACATACTATTGCATAGAATAAAGTTCTTGTAACTTAACAGATAGCTGAGCTGCTGTGGAGTCTGTTGCGCCATTTCTTCTTCCTAGCAAAAGCACTAGGAAGTGGTGAAGGGTGGGCGTTTTGGGGGACTTATGTAATTTTGACGTTCAATAATTAAAATTAAACTTATTCTAATAAATTACTTTTATTTTTTATAGTGTGCACGCGAAGTACTCAGGTATAGCGATTATAATAAGTTTGCTACTTTTTAGAGGCACTTGAAAGAAAGAAAATAAGTTTATGTATAGGCATACAGACTTGTGTAGATACTTAATTATTAATTCATGTCCTTCTTTGTTTGCTGGCATACAAGCTGATATTTACAGTTATGATATATAAAGCTATGACGGTACATAACGATGTAAATAAACGAATTATCCGAAATTCCGACGACCAGTCTAACTTAATCAAAATGGGTATTTCAGGGGAGCTAGGTTCCGGCTTCAGATGTCAATGAATGTTAACCGTTTAGTATGTAATAATGACCAATCGAAAAGAACCGAAGTTACCGACATAACTTCCAGAGTAAGCAAGCTGAAGTGGCAGTGGGCTGGCCATGTCTGTCGAAGGACCGATGGCCGGTGCAGCAGACGAGTCCTGGAGTGGAGAGCGCGTATCGGCAAACATAATGTCGAACGCGCCCCAGCTAGATGGACTGGCGACCTTAAAAGGGTGGCTAGGACAAACTGGATGCGGAAGGTGGAGAACCGGATGCTGTGGCGTAGCCTGGGAGAGGATTGTCCAGCAGTGGACTGCGGTAGACCAGTCACATTCGATTAGACTGGAATCTAGTTCACAAAATACGCAGCCTTGTTAAACGCACATAAATAAACGCTAAGTCCGTAAGCACCCTAACTGTACTCTCATGTGGTAAATACTTTGCAACGAAATTGCTTTACTTACTGTTTTTAGTGCTGTTAAAAGAATGGCGTTGAATACTAATGGCCTTGTGAGAGTTAAGCGTTGAGGTATTAGAGTAAATTTTGGGCTTCGAACGATGCGCGATATGTGGGATTTGACATATGAATGTAGTCAATGGCGTCGATTCCCTTGTCCACAAACTAAACTCAATTTAAGTTCAGTGTATTTTTTCTTTCTATTTCAACAAGAAAAGAACAGAAGATAAATATTAGTTTAGTGCTGTCAAATTAGTCAATGCCTGACGTATATTAATGTATTTTTTAATCACGTCTAAAATTGTCTATGGAGTAGGTATCTTAATTTGTTAGGACTAAACTAGTGTTTATCTTCTGTCCTTTTCTTAATGCAATAGAAAGAAAAAGATGTACTGAACTTTAATTTAGTTTAGTTTGTGAACAAGCGAATCGGTGTCGCTGTGTCGAAGTTTTAAAGGATTTCTGTCTAGGTTACGCGTGGTATTTAGCGTTTTACAGAGGAGTATCTAGCGCTTTACTAAATTATTGGCACAAGTTTTTAATTTCAGTAATAATGCCAGGACAGTGTAAACAAAAACATAGCTTTAAGATGTATTCGATGAACACTTTAGCAGGTATCCAATCAAAAAGTAACGAAAAAATTTTGACGTAGAATAATGTCAACGCCAAAAGACATTAAATAAACATTTCTGTTTAGTACAAATGCATTTTCTAAACCTAACTTGACTTTCAATCTATAAATCTCCCGATTCATATAATATTATTAACAGCAAAGAAATTTTCGATTTCTTTATTTAATACTTTAAGCACGCACATGTACAGAGGCGGACTTAATTAATAATACTTACTGCCGCACTCAGAGACTTCACTTAAAATTAATCAATCATTAACTTTTATTAACCAGCATATCTTGGCACAAATATCAACAAAAATGTTTTTAAATCACATATTTTTGTTGACTGACTGCGTTCCAATTTATACTGGTCAATTAAATTTAATGATTGATTAATTTTAAGTAATGACTCTGAGTACCGGGGTTAGTTAACTTTTGGGTGATGCAGAGACAAACAGTGATAGGTGCTATTGTGAAAAATTGAGAAATGCATATTTTTAAATAAGTACGCAAAAACCTATTAAAACTTAGAACATAATATTTATACCTAATTATACAACGTGTAACGTTAAATGCGCAAAACCTGAAAATAGTTTGATCAGAATAACGAGCAGAATCCATTGAACCACTTTTTAATATAGGTCACATTTTTCAAACAATCTTCATTAAAAACGTTGCCGTGTCTATTTATTAATAGGTCAAGCAACCCAATGTCAGCGCGGCGCAGCGGCCCGGTGACGACTCCTCCCTCGGTAAAGCGTCGTCGCAGACGCAAGAAACGATCAGAATGGCCAGTAAAACTAAAACAGCACATAAAACCTTTGCAATTTTTTTAATGACTTATTTTCTGTCTGAAATAGGCCATTTAATTTAAAAATCAGTTGGGGTGTCTGAGGTTTTGCGCATTTAACGTTACACGTTGTATATAAATATAAATTAATACACGAATATACGAAGAACAAATAAGACAAACAATGAGAAAACATTACTGTTGTGATGATACTACCAGCTTCTTGCGAATGTGCTCGCGAACTTTAAAGGATAATCGGTTGGTTGCCATCATAATTTGCTGAGGGAGTGCATTCCACAAAGAGATAGAATGAAAAATGAAGGAAGAGTGAATGAAGTCTTTGCGGTGGCTACATTGAAGAAGACCGTTGTAATTATGAAAAACGTAGGTTTCTATTGTGGTTGGCGCAAATGTACTGAAAGTGGGGTCAAAATCATTATGAAACGAATAAAAAAAAAACCTAAAAAAAAATACACCGCCCATATTTCTTTAAAACTCCATTCGAAATCGACTTTTCACCCAAATTAAATTTACATTAGCACGAACACCCGAAAACCCGTGGCCAGAAAAGACAAGAGTCAACCCTCTCTTCGCCGTATAATGGAACATCTGTGTCGTGGGTACCCTCCACCACTTTTTTACAGAAGCGACCCCCGTCAACACTGTCAACCGCAATGTTTTAGAAAAACAGTGCGAAAGTGTAAGTCATAGGTGCCTACAATCATACCTCTATGTACAGGGGGTTGTCAAGGCAAGCGTCAGAGAAAAGGCGGCATTTTTAAAAGGGTTATGTAGGTTATGTCTTTAGGTAGGTTATACAAGCAAGTATTTTGGGTTGATCTAAAATGGGAATTTTCAGATCATTGCACTTACATGGTTTGGCGATGAAATATTATTCTTTTAAGATTTTTGAACATATACGACTTCTCAGAGTCAATTTATTTTTTAATTAAATAACACTCATTAAGTGCTGGCTGGATATAAGGGTAGATCAAATATTCTACTTTTTAACTCATTGTATTCATTTTCGTCTGGCAACGAAATATTATTCTGTTAGGATTACTTAATAAATAAGCGACATAAGACTTTTTAATAATTTGAAAAAAAAAAAAACCCTAAAATGTAAATGTCGTTTTTAACATTCATTTTATTTCCAGAGCAAACAAGTTGATATTTTTTTCTTTTTAAACAAAAAAAACAAGGTTTGCACTAAAGTGGATATCCTCTACAGAATAAATTACTACACTGGTTCATTGTTCCGAATTTTCATTAAACCGATAAAAAATATCGCTAACTATTTTTTAAGTTATACCGTCTAAAGCGAAGTGGGCCTCGTTTCGTTTGAGGCAGCATACCCTAAAAAATCTAAAAAAAATTTGACATTATTTTTAATCACAATTTAGTTTTTTTTATTAAAAATTTATCTTACTTCCGTTCTTAAACGGGAAACTTTTACGTTTGCCAGTATATTTTTAGTCCTATGGTCCGCAGTCAGCCCGCTTACCACACACCTTTCTGTATAACCCATCTCATGCGGTTTGGTCGAAGTTTTTGTCGTTAAATTAAACTTAGCGTAATATAATTATGACCGCAGCAGAGGTTTTATTTTGTAGTCCTTAAAGTTCTAGAAGTCAGTTTTTGATGCTTAAAAGAACTTACTTGTCTTACAATTTGGTATATGTACCTAAAAGACATTTTGTAACACGGGCATTGTATTGCAAGATTAGTAGCGAAGTCCAATTTGTGTGTTGAATTCTTCATTTGAGCTTATATCGTAACTAATTGTGGACATTAAACAATAAAGATTCTCTAGGATAGGTAGAAACTGAGCGCAATCAGCACATCTAAGCCACGTTCAATAGCTAGCGAATATTGAAACTGACAGATCTTGATCGCGTTTAGTATCGTTGGTGTCATTCGCTTTAAATGAGCCTATAGGTATATATTTTGTAAGGTACGGTAGTAAAATATTTCCCGTGTGTCGAACTCGGTAAGCCAATCACTTAAACGCTGCGAGTATAACCCTAATAATAATCGAATTTAACAAGCTTCAGTACCCATCTTGAATAAAACGAAATTCAAACATAAATTGTTGTTCCTACTTTCAGACAGAATCCTTAAATAAGCTTACGACACCAACGAAAACAGATGGGGTAGGCTTTGAAGCCCACAAGGCAAACTCTTGAAAAACAAACGGCGGTAATTAAACAAGTTAGAACATTAATTAACATTGGGTTTTAATTGAAACGTCCGTATTAGGTACTTACATGAGGTGTGACGTAACATTTTAATAATAAACTGTGTGGATTCTTTGCATTTGACCTTTTATTTAACAGTAATTGGTTTCAAGCAGGGTCTTAATCTAAGACCTACACTGATTTTCTTTAACTTTGTTGTCGTCATCAACAAACTTCGTGTTTATATACAACGTGTAACGTTAAATGCGCAAAACCTGAAAATAGTTTGATCAGAATAACGAGCAGAATTAATTTAACCACTTTTCAATATAGGTCACATTTTTCAAAAAATCTTCATTAAAAACGTTGCCGTGTCTGTTTATTAATAGGTCAAACAAGCCAATGTCAGCGCGGCGCAGCGGCCCGGTGACGACTCCTCCCTCGATAAAGCGTCTTCGCAGACGCAAGAAACGATCAGAATGGCCAGAAAAACTAAAACAGCACATAAATACTTTACAATTTTTTTAATGACTTATTTTCTCTCTGAAATAGGTCAATTTAATTGAAAATCAGTTGGGGTGTCTGAGGTTTTGCGCATTTAACGTTACACATTGTATATATATTTATGTTAGCCTACATTTTCCAACTAACTGCTCAGCAAAGGCTTCACCCAAATCCTTTCACTGTGTTCCCTTCCACATTTAAGCCGTATGCTTTCAAAGCAAGAAAGAACAGGCATCTTCTGGGCACGCGCGTTCCATCATAGACCTCATCCAGCGCTTTCCATCAGGCGTTATCGAGGTCAAACGCGAGCCCAATCCACTAAAAAGTAATAAAATCTATGTTGGTATTTTTTACGGTTGTGGAGAATCCCATGAAAATAAATAATCATGCGACGTTCCTTGTTAGAAATTCTTCCCGAATACTTGGTCTTTACAAAAGCTTTGAAGACCCTTCGCCATTGTAAATTTTATCAATTCATTAAATATCCCAAGTAACTCTACAATACTGCACTACGTACGAATTTTAAACATATGAATAGATTCTTTTATAATTTCTTTCAAAATGTGTAACGTATGCAATGCCTGTGGTGTTCGTGCATTTATTTTAAATAAACATTCCTTTACCTGTTATATTGTTATTTTCATTGCTATATTTTCCTGTAACACGAATGGATTGTCAAATAATATTTTCACAGAATTGAATTTTTAAATTGAAGTCTCCAAACAATTTGTCTTGACTATATCTGCAGTTTTCTCAGAAGGAGTTAAAGCGACAGAGTAAAATATGTAGATCTAGATAAAAATACAAATGCACAGAGGAGCGCGACCATGCAAATTGTATATACAAAAGCAGAAGTGATTTCTTTAGACAGACGACAATTTTGAAAATGAAAAACATTATGTGGTCTGGCGCAAATGCTACTTGAGAATATTATTCTGTGCATGCTCTGCCACGTTTCAAGCTAGGTAAGTAGCAACAATTTCGAGCTGCTGAATTTCTCGCGTACAAATTCAAAGTTTTGTTAGCTTAGCTACAGACATTCCCATCGAGTGTGCAAATTTTGTTTAATCAAACGTTGGTTTATGTATCTAATTAAATTGTTGATATAATGCTGTAGATATTAGATGAGTATTACTTAAAATAAACAACCTCTGTTAGAAAGGGATCTCAGAGATAATTTATTCTAGCAAATGATTGCAAACAAAACCAAACGCTTTATTATATGTTGCTACTATAATCATAATTACTGCCCATGCATGGGTTCCTGAGTTCGTTTCCCAAGTCGAATTGGATTTTTCCATTAGGAATTTTTTAGTAAGAGCCCGGAGTTTTAAAGTTGGTGGTGTGATACCCCGTGCCTTGGAAAGCACTTAAAGCCGTTGGTCCTGGGCCTGATCTCTCTCCAGTCATGTCAGATTAACATCTCATCAGACTATGACAGTAAAGGAACAGAGAGTGCACCTGTGTTTGCGCACAAACTTGTGCACTATAAAAATGCAAACCTGGCTAATCTTCGTTTAGATTGGCCACCGTGGCCGAAATCGGTCGGGATTATTATTATTATTATGAACAGTTGTAAAATTCTCTGTTACACAATCCATTATGGACCAACACCACCACCACGGTATCAAAATATAATCAAGAAAGGACTCACCCGCATTAAAAGAAAACAGAATTGTGTGGAAAAGGGAGACGGAGGCCTTTGCCCTGCACTGGGACTATACAGACTAGTTATATTAGGTAAGAGTCGTTTTCCGTCAGGCGTGATCGAAGTCAAGAGTAGGCCCAGTCAGCAACATAAAGAAATACTACCATACCTACCTCATATAACTTTTCCTCCTCAAACAAAATCATACCTACGTTTATTTCCCAACACCAAAGACGTAGTAAAAAGTATTCACAAATCACTTCCACTGCTATACCCAAAGCCGAGCGCAGTCAAAGTGAAATTGTTTAGCTTTTCCTTGCGTCTGGACCATCGACTGCAGCCTCTGAGGGGCCCTGTCTGCTACCGATGCACTATCCAGATACGGAATTTTAAATTGTATCAGAATTTATATGGATTTTCGAAAAAGTTTTTTTTTTTTAAGGGTTTTGGAATTGTTAGTAACGTTTTGTGTCACATTGATTGAAAAGTTTGAAGGTAAATGTAACATCGTTGGACCAGTTCAGTTAATACTTAAATCATTTTGATTGAATAAAAAAAAATGTACCTAAAATAAAAATCAATTAATCAAAATAAATTAGGTACGGGACCATCAGCTTAACACCAATTGCATACGAATTTATATTAGGAACGGTGTATTATTTTTTCATATTTACCTTTTTTCCGTTACAAATTATTTAACATTTTTTATTCCCGAGTTCAGGTGGAATGAATCATCTCAACTGGTATAATTGGCTCATTTTAAGGACATCATCATCCCTTTGATTGTGGGGCACAAAAGTAATTGGAGTGATTTAATTTAATGACTGACTTCAGACAAAAAATTGATAAAATTGTTTCCATTTGTTTTGGACAGTTCTTGGGTGAAGGGTTAATAATTTGTCTATTTTTGCTGTCGTCTATTAGTAACTTGGAGATAGAATTTTCGACCGGTTTGTTAATTAGGACTGTTTCAACCCTACAGCGCATAGTGTCCCACATATGGGACATACCGAAAAAGGTCTGTCTATTTCAAAAATCGATCCAAGTAGCATGATCTAGTGTTGACAAGATTAATTATTATGTATTTGAGTTTCGAATTTAGTACCATATATTTTGGATAGATCTGAACCAACATTTATTTTATGTTTTCTTCAAATCGGTAGGTACTTTGAATACGATTAACGAGCGGCGTATAATAACCGCAAAAAATTGATAAAATTGAATTTTTCAGTGACCATATAATTAGTAGAGGTAAGTTCATGTTCATATTTGTCATTTTACGTGTAATCTTGTAATTTCATTGATACTACGTAACACAGATTCACATTATATGTCATATGTGGGTTATACACAAAACATACGTTTCTATTGAGTTATTATTTTTCTAAATATTTTTTTCGAGAAACGGAATCATATTTGCAAGCTAATGTATTTTTTTAAGCCGGTAAGAAAAATCATGAACTGTAGGGTTAGGTAGGGTAGGGAGAATATTAAGTAGGTATGTAAGTACCGTTAGAATATTTTTTTTGTTGTTTAGCCTATTCTGTCTCACTGCTGGGTAGGCATGGAACTCTTTTAATACGCCACGTGGAACCAGCCCTCACGGTACGCGTGCAGGTCATCTTGACACCGCTTTCTGGGCCAACCTCAGCGGCACCGAATTAAAAATTGCTTTTCTTTTTTTTGGATGCTAGCGATTATTTTTTTTTTTCACTACACTAAACAATATTTAAGTCACGGAATAAGCTGAAGTGGCAATGTGCCGGCCATATTAGCCGTAGAACCGATGATTGTTGGGATAGACGTATTCTTGAGTGGTGACCGTGACAATCATAACGTAGGATGCCTTCAGGCTAGGCGGAGCGACGATCTTCGCAGGGTGGCTAGGAGCATCTGAATGAGAATTGCCGAGAATCGAACTATATGGCGTGCAATTAGAGATGCCAGAAGTAGACTGCTATAGACTAATGATGATGATGACACAATAAGTGACCAATTAAATTAAATCTAAACTGCAAACACATCTTCATTATTTAAAATTCTAAAATACTTACAATATTTCTTGAAAATTTCGTGAATAATATCACCAATTCTTCGCTCCGCCAACCATAATATATTGTCAGTGCGATATAACCACATATATCTTAAAAATCCTTCCAATGGATATGAGTTAAATATTCCAAATCTATTGCGCAGTATGCGAACTGCTTGGGTAGGTATAAAAACATTATCTTTTTGAACAAACCTTTCTTTATCTTTTGACGGGCGAGGCATAACTTTTCGACTCTATTTCGTTTACATTTTCCTCTATTGAATTGGTAACGTATTTTTATGAAAAATTGAGTGTGAAAGTCGGTAGCGGTTTTGTGTGTTCCTTTATATTTTCATGTGAATTTATTTATTATAGTCTGTTAATATCTAAGAGATTTATATTTTTGTTATTTGGTATGCGGTGTGTATTTGATGTGTGTGTGTTGATAAAATTGTAATTTAAATTATAGGGCTCATGCTATGAATCAAAATCATAAGAGATAAAAAACATGTACTTACCTACGTAACATACTAGCAAAAAGCTTACGCACAAGATCGAAATAAATGGCGTCGCATGATTGGGAAAGCCGACGCCACATAACGGGAAAAAGCTAGGCTAAAGCAGAAAGGGATGTGTCTTTAATTGTTTGTAAACGCACCCACAATACAGGAGAAAGTCCTACTGTGGGGAAAAGATTTAAAAAAAAAACAAGCTACGTATTAGCGATTCGTAAAACTCAGGTGAGAAGTGACAAATCGTTTCTAATATGAAATAGGCTTTCACAAAGCCTCACTAGATTATTCAGAGATGATGTTGTTGGTGATGAATAGTGCACCCTTGTTAAAAAGTATACCACCAAAATAATATGAAAAAGCTTGCCCTTAATCGAACCACAGAAATCGACATAATATAACCCAAAAAATCTGAATGCCAAACTGACACTTTACAAAGGACAGTTTAAAAAAGAGAATGCAAAAGCAATTGCAAATGTCATTTTATTCCCTCTGCAAACCAAATATTTTAAAGGCATCCTCCTTGTATTTTACATACGGCTCCTCTTGCCCGGTCTTTGGGATTATGCAAAATTGTTTCGCTTCCATCTGGTTCTAGGGAGGACCTCTTTTTCGGCCACGGATGTTGTTGCAGGTGATTGAGGGATTAACCAGGCTTGGGGCAAATCATTGGAATAGCCGATAGTGAATCCTTATCTACTGGTAGGTGTCGTATATTGGAATTCATTTTGCTTCTAATATTCTGTCAAATATTTATGGTGGAGGTTAGAAGCAAGTGTTATTTTTATTATGTGGTTGGCATTTTGTCGAGCTGGCCATTTGGTTTGAAAATCAAAATTCAAAATTTTATTCAAATTTAGGCTGGTATATAATTTGTGTTTCGAATTTAGCGATTCATTTGTTTTCGCATTTGATTTTTAGTTCTGTTTACAATATGGAAAATGTAAAATATAGCGTTATTATATATATATGTTCACTGTTCAAGTTATATATTCCCGCAATATTATGTTATTTTCTTTTTCTAAAAAAAACAGTTTTTCTCATATTTTTCAAGTCCTTGTCCAATACCTCGTTCTATTTTCATAGCATTTCGTTAGGAACCCTTCAGTTCATATTTTATATTTCACTTTAAACTCAAGATGGGGTCCTTGAGTTCAAAGTGAAATACGAAATATAAAGCCGACAAATAGAATAAAATTCTATGAGAACTGTCGTAAGCTGTTTTTTGCTTACTTGATAAAGTGCTCCAGTTCGATTACGTATCGTCGGAGACGGAATAGAGATATACCTAAAACCGTGCAGAAGTGACACTAGAGTTGTACAATGGGCGGACAAAATGTTTACTTTGTTTTGGTAAAATAAATTGTATACTATGTTTTGTACATTTTATACGATGGACACGATGTTATGAAAGAATGGTTGTAAACAATGAAATGGTTTCGAGTCCGTATGTACATCTTTTTGGTGCTGACTATACGATCATGGAAACTGTACTAGGTACTGTGTACTTACACAGTAGTACAGTTTCCCTGATGAATAATTATAGAGTACTTACTCTATAATTATTCATATCATAATTGTAATATTTAATCAGTCTTATGAAAGAGTTATCAGTAACATAGCTAATTTGCGTAGTGTGTCAATGTGCTAAATCATATATTTCCGTGATTGAAAGAACCATAGAAGAAAAAATAGCATTTATTTAGCAACCGTTTGTGAAAAACGAAATGTAAATAAAAAAGTAAAATAAAATTACGTTATTTGCACCTTTAAGTAAAGACCAATAAAAAAAAATACGATTACCAACAAGTGTGTACTAACTGTACGTTCACTCCAGTTTACACGTCACCTACCATTACTTACTGCTCCCTACCATCTACTGTTACAACGTCCAGAAGGGCAATTCTCGTAACTTTAACCCGTGAGAAGGCGCGCTATGAGCAATTTGCTCACACAAAAATCTAATTCAAAAATTTTTTGTCTTTCCCATGCCACACCAATTCAAGCACTTAAGTACCTTCCTAAATATTCACCCCCTCTCCCCTGACACAATTCTCGATCCGCTCAGTGGCGTTGCGACCGCGCAGCAAGGCGTTTGTGGAGGCCGTGTACCAACGTGCGGCAATTTGCTCATCACGCGCCCAGCAATTACTTTGCACCGAACATGTAAAATGCATGTGTTCAGTGTGTTTCGAGAGGCACATTAGTGTAGATTTAATGGATGAATAACACTTTTTAGTTTTTGTTATGGAACAGTTTTTATTGTGATTTTTATGAAACGTGCCAAAAAATTAATTAATACTAGGTTGTTTTGTTATTTGCGTTAGAAGTTGCTATTATGTTTAATAGTTTTGATTAAAATACTTGTTTTCTTACTTACTAAACCTTGTGTTATTTATTTAAATACATTATAAGCCAATAAATATAGAAACACTAAAAATATAATCATTTATGATAGTGTGAGCAATTTGCTCGCGCGCGCCTACTCGTGTAAGAAAATTAGGCGCGCCTTCTCACGGGTTAAGAACGTTTACAGTCTGATCTCAATTTTTCAAAAATATCTCTAATTTCCCAACATTTTTGACAAGTTTTTGACGTTAGTTGTCACTGAGATGAGATTGCGACTAGATTTTGAACATTTTTAATTACGAGAATTGGCCTTCAGCCGTGCGATTCTGTAACCAGCTCACCGTGAAAACTTGGGTGAAGTGAGCGTGGAGTGAGTCGTCAATAGTCTCAATCCCTAGTATCAGCATAACTCACAGCTCACTCTAAGCTCACTTCACCTTAGTTTTCACGTTGAAATATATCCAGAATCGACCGGTTGGTCTATGCATTCCTGACTGACTATTTATTGGTACCAGCACCGTAGGCATTCAACATGCGTTTGGTTCGCTAGTTTCGCTTCTATTCATTTTCATTCTTTGCGACGGTTTCTCTTTTACGTGTGAATTTTATCAAAGTGCTTTTACATTATTTCTTTAGTGATTGTCGTTTACTTTTATTGGTAGGTGCTGCGTAGTTTTCTGAACACACCTACCTTAGAAATGAATATAAAGTTCGTATGAAAAGTGTTTTTTTAAGATATTTGCATGGATTTTTTTAAAATATTTTGTTCACGGCCTAAGAGATTCTTTACGTCTATTTTATTTTTATTTTCACTATCTGCAACTCTTGAATAGAGCTAAGCCAGTGTTGAAAGTATAGTTTAGGTTTGAAGGAAAAATATATTGCTAATATTCTACTGCTTGATACGCATTTTTTGTTTTCAATCAATCAACTCCAGTTTAGGCTTATTACTCACTAATTCATGTGACTCTGGGAATACGGCAGAATAATCTTCATTTTATACATTTTATTTTAATATCTACAAATATATCAAAATTCACTAAAGTCGAAACCTACCACAATCACAGGGGGGTATAATATTGTCTCAACATTACAATTTAATAAATTTCACAGGCGTCCGCGGTTTCTTGTAATTGATCATGAATAATGTATACACCCTCATTCATTCTCCTGTGCAAGATAAATTGATTCTGATTGTATTAATATTCCTTTGGAATTCAGGTAAGTGGGAATGCCAGTGGCTGTTTTTGAGAATTGGTTTTAATGCGTACTTTATGGAGACGGATGATGATTTGAAATGAAGTTGTTTATGCGGGTGAATTAAACCCGATTTGAGTGGTGTATCTATTAATTACAGAAAACTGAAACCATGAATTTAGCACATGATTCTAGAGCACTAGAGAAATTTTTCGTTGGTTCTTAGAAAAAAAAATCAACTGTTTCACAGAAAATTGCAAGGTCACTTATTTTTTTTAATAACCTACGAGAAATGTCAGCGCAGGAGGGTTCAGAATCATGTAATACTGAATCCAGGGTAACAGGTCGATGTCCAAGCCGCCCTGTATATTCATAAAATCAATCACCGTCATCATACATTATTCCTTACACACTACGTATTAAACGTAAAATTTTCCGGTCTCTATATATACCGTAAGTGTTATAAAAAACACAAGAATTGTAATTCATAGATAATAATTATGTAAATTATCAAGACTTTAGTGCAGGGCAACACTTTAATTATTTTCGAGCAATAGGTGTACACGGAATGTGAATGCCAATCATCAAATAAATTCCTGTCCCTTATAGCAAAGCGACATAATTATTCAAAATGTTACCACGTTGGCATAGTCAATAAGTTGCTTAAAATTTTCCTTTGGGCGCATTATGTCCAAGAAGCCGATGCAGTATCCTATATTTGCTTCGTCAAATATCATTCCCTGACAATGAATTTGAGTATGAATGTCGATCAGAATAAGAGTAGAGGAAGACCAAAGAAACGATGGGTGGACTGTATAAAATGCTAGACAACGGGTGATTACCGAAATGACGACTAATTGTGACATGTTGCTCTGACCCCAAATAAATTCAAATAAGGGCAAGAGGGGTACCAAGGGATATCGCCAGTCGCTTCATGTAAAATACTGGTATTCAGTTGCATTCGGTTAGACCGGAAGCCGACCCCAACATATTATAGTTGGGAAAAGGTTAGGCAGATGATAAGATTGAAAATGCACTCATCTAGTCCACTAGTTGTGTCAATAAAAATATACAATAAACTACCCGAGGTACTCAAAAATGAGAAAAAAATTGCTATTTTTACAAATAAATTAAAAAAATATATTACTAAATAAACGTTAGCATAAATGAATACTTAATTGACAAATCCATAGAACTGACATAATAATATAATTAATAATACATATATATATATATATATTTTTAGATATAATTTAATAAAATGTTATCATATGTTATACTTAGATTAAGTTAGTTTGCATAAGTCCTCTTCCTAATTTTTTTTTTTGCTGTGCCCGACAGGGTCCACGATTGTTACAACAAATGTTACCTACCACCTAAGCATATAAATTGTGGAATGCAATAAATGATTGAGTATTGAGTAAGATGATGAAGGGCAAGAGAATGGTGGTGATTTTGACGATAACTGTACGTAGGCACTTTGCATCGAAACCTTTATTCCGATGCAATAATATGTGTCGATACTACAGCCCTTCCCATGTCTACCCCTCAATCACTCAAATCATTCGTACAATGGAGGCTGAAACTAGCACTCGCCAAAATTGTCACCATTCGCGCCATTATTTAGCTCGGACCGTGCGTTCCCGTCAGGCTGTCCGCAAATTAGCGGACATTACCATAATTTGGCTAACAGCTAATGCTGCATATGTCACGGATATAGCTTGCAGTTAGCTGTTGTGAAAGTAAGACGTATTTTATGAGGCTGGAATAGTACAGACGCGGACAATGAACCATTTGCGAATACTATGGATAAAAATGTCGATGTCATTAACTTTAACATCACGTCTGGGCAAATGTTTCTTCCTCCTTCTTCCTATAACCGTTTTTTTCCAGATTGTTTCTACCTAGAACTGCCAGTGTTTGGAATCCAGTGCTAATGTGAAACACTGGTCGTTTGGAGGATGTGGCTACATCCACTATGGAGCCCTGAGACAGCTAGAATGCGTCAAGGCAGACCCCGGAGAAGATGGCAGAACGAGCTGGGGAAAACATAGAAGGTGCACTTGCATTTATCTACCTGTAATTTAGTCTCATATAACAAACGGCCAGCCTATTTCTCATTATGTAGACGCCGTCCTGCTACGAGATATTTTTAAAAGTTAATCTATATAACACTGGGGGTAAACTCCAAACGTTCAGTAATCGCGTTTGCTACCATTAAACCAACGATGCAGTGCTTACAACACGATTATATTTATAGAGAAACTATTTTCTCCACACTTTATGAAGTCACTATATAATTATCCTATGTTACCTCCTACAGCTGGTTGGTCTGTGGATGGATTTCCATCTTTACATACCGAGACCCCTCCGTGCCTTGAAAAGCACGTTAAGCCGTTGGTCCCGGCTGTCATTGGTAGATCTTTGGCATTCGTTACGGGTAGTCAGAAGCCCGAAAGTCTGACAACCAGTCTTAACTAGGGGTATCGTACCTATTACCCAGTTACTGGGTTGTGGAGGTCAGATAGGCAGTCGCTCCATGTAAAATACCGGTATTCAGCTGCATCCGGATAGACTGGATGCTGACCCTAACATAGTTGGGAAAAGGCTAGGTAGATGATGATAGCTCCTATAGCTCCTCTTCATTCTCCTATCCTTATCCCAATATACAACGTGTAACGTTAAATGCGCAAAACCTCAGACACCCCAACTGATTTTTAATTTAAACTTATTTCAGAGAAAAAATAAGTCATTAAAAAAAATGTAAAGGTTTTATGTGCTGTTTTACTTTTACTGGCCATTCTGATCGTTTCTTGCGTCTGCGACGACGCTTTATCGAGGGAGGAGTCGTCACCGGGCCGCTGCGCCGCGCTGACATTGGCTTGTTTGACCTATTAATAAATAGACACGGCTACGTTTTTAATAATTATTTTTGAAAAATGTGACCTATTTTAAAAAGTCGTTCAATTAATTCTGCTCGTTATTCTGATCACACTATTTTCAGGTTTTGCGCATTTAACGTTACACGTTGTATTTGGGTCCAGCGAAACATGTCTTTTTCTTCCCTACTTCTCTATTAGTCATCATCTCAGTAGTCGCCCCCTTTCTAACATTATCATCATTCACACAGTTCATCCATGGTTTCTTTGGTCTTCCCCTATTCTTATAGCCAATGACATTTATACTCAAAACTTTCCTCATTCCTCCATAAAACAAGCCATACCATGACAACCGATTTCCACACAAACATTTCAGCTACCGGTGCCACTTTCAGACTTCCTCTTATGTTCTCATTTCTTATTCTATCCATTGAGTTAACACTACACATCCCTCTTAGCAATCTCATCTCAGTTGCGTGTAATTGGTTTTCATTCATTATTTTTGTACATTACTTGACGGAAAAAAGGATCCCCATTCCGTCATCCATTACCCCATCCTATTTCTGAGAGAGTAAGGCTAAAAATAGTTTTCACGTTACGAAGCACTAACTTTTGGCCGCAACTTCATCCGCAATAAAGATTTCAGTTGACTTAACTCACGTAAGCCAAGCTTAGTTAAGTTTTAAGCCGGATTTTTACTGACGAGCCTTTAAACATTGGAAATTGTTTGAAATCCTATTTTTAGTTACTACCCCCTAAAAGGTTGATGGAAGCTTTAACTAATTACTTCAGAATAATTCCATAGAGCATTTTGTTTCCATTATTTATGCAGTAGTAAATTAGTGTTGTCTTTTGGGAATACCGACCTATGTCATAGATCCTTTGTCTATATATAGTATGTAGCAATATTAAATACCCATTAGGTTTAGAGACTCCGTCAGTCTGTCCTTTTATTGATACATTCTTAAAACTTATATTAAAAACATCCATTGATCCCTTGTTTATCAAACCGTGAATGAATATACGAACATTTCATCACAAAACACGTTGTGAAAATCATCGCGCTCTCTAAATGAATTTCATCCCAGTTTAGCGTCTAATGAAAAAAAAAAAATGTTATGTTAACCAGTTAGACGGACGGACGCCCTTAAAAAGGTGGCTGAGACAGACTGGATTCAGAATGTGGGGGACAGAATCTTGTGGCGCAGCCTGGGAGAGGCCTATGTCCAGCAGTGGACTGCGATAGACTGACTTGATTGATATTTTTCACTGGTGTTACAAATTAGGATGAAAATAGGAAATGTAGCAAGACTAATCGCGTGTAGGTACCTCTATTACGGTTGTAAATAAGAGCATTGAGTTTTCTGCTATTATTAGTATTATGTATTCAACAAATGAGGAATAAAGACTTATTTGTATTACCAAGAGAATTGTCGAGCAATAGAGACTAAATTAAAAGTCTTATGCAGTACCTGTAATATTATCAGCACAAAAGTCCTCGACCTGAAACGTACAGTGTAACTTGGTAATTAAATAGGCATGTTTTTAATCATTCCAATTTTATTTATTTATTTATTTACTTCGAACACAGATGATTCATATTGTTGTTAGTAACTCTTATAAAACTACGTTAGTAACATCCTGAGCAATAAACAAAACAAAACTAAAATGAAATATACAAACACTAATTCACTAATTCATAAACCTATAACTATGACTATGCCCCCTTCCCGCAGGACCAGACTCGCAGCTGTGTATACGGGTCCAGTTTAGAATGCTGTTGGTGCTCGCTCGAATCCTACGCATCAGGGATGCTGTTCTTTTTCGCATAATAGCATGAAAGCCATTTGAATTTTGCATTCCTAAAAATAATATTGAAAACTTAAGTAGAATGCGCCTGTTTTTGTGAACTAATTCTTATTTTAGGGGTACCGCAGCTTATTTACTGGGACCAACTACGAGAAAATACCAGAAAGTTAAAACGAGGCTCATGAATTAAAAAAAAAAGTGTTCATCGTTAGAAGGTCAAAAGTTTTTCGAGAGTCGGTTAAATAGTTTCCTATTAAATAGGCACACTAGTAGTAGGACAAGCTTTGCAACAAGCAGCAAAACTTTTCATCAAAATTGACTGTTACCTTAACAATACAATATCCCATTATTTGAACGTCATTCAAACTAAGTCTCCAAGTAACTTCGGATATGATAGCAAGTTTATACTTGAGTTCATTAAGATAACTGTATGGTGTAATATCCACCTAAGAAGAGACGATAGTTTCTCAGTAAAACAGTATATCCCTACGAAACGCCTGGGAAGAGAAAGACCCCCGCTACATGGTGGCCCAGTATTGAGAGGGAGATAAAAGCGCAGAACCTAACTCATATGACAATCCACGACGGATCGTCCTTGCGCCGCTGTACAAGAAGACTCGAGCCAAGATAGAACTGGGATTAAGGGATGGAAGAAGAAAAAAATAGAATAAGATAGATAAGAAGAGAACTGTATGGCGTGAGGTGCAAAAGGTCAATGATAAACATCCCAAGATATAGGGAGATAAACTAAATCGAAAACCGATTTTTAGGTTGTGGGTTCAAATCCCGGAAAATACCAATGTTACTTTTTCAACTCATATATTAAATACTTTCAGAGTTTATCTTGGACATTAGTAACATCAGTGAAGGAAAACAGTGTGAGGAAACCTGGAGGGTAAGTCTGAAATCGCCAATCAGTCTTGAGCAGGCGTTGTGATCAATGCTCGTGTTTTCTCTGAATGGAAAAAACCCTTGTCCTGCAGTGGTACAGTTTCAGGCTGGTATTATAAAGTATTTCAAAACTGTTTTTAATTTATTAACTTACAATACAAATACAAATACAAAATAGTTTATTGTGTAAACAAGGAAATTTATTACATTATAATATAATATAATATTCCACAACTTTCACACAACGCCATCTAGTCCCAAACTAAGCAGAGCTTGTGCTATGAGTACTAGACAACTGATAAACATACATGTATATTTCTAAATACATACATATTATAGATAAATAATTACACCCAGATAAAGAACAAATGATCGTGCTCATCACACAAACATTTGTCCTGGGTGGGAATCCAACCCACGACCTTGAGTATAGTAGTCAGGGCCACTGACCACTAGACCAACAGGCCTGCCAGATTTAAACGTGTTCGGAGCCTCCAGTTAAGCAACTGTATTAGAAGGCTCCGAACTTACTTTTAAATAGATCACAAAAAGCTGTCATACACAAAAAGTCTACCCCCAGGCCTAATCAGTCTATAAAGTTCCCACTGGTGGGACACAGGCCTCCTCTCGGTGAGAGAAAATGGACTGTATGGATTACGACCCACTAAACGCAGGCCCAGTGCGGGTTGGTGGATATTATGTTAGACCCCTCCGTGCCTCGGATAGCACATAAAGCCAGTCATTCGTGGATCTTTGACAGTCGTTACGGGTCGTCAGAAGCCCGAAAGTCTGACAACCAGTCTTACCAAGGGGTATGTCGTATTACCCAGTAACTGGGTTGTGGAGGTCAGATAGGCAGTCGCTCCACGTAAAATACTAGTATTCAGCTGCATCCGGTTAGACTGGAAGCCGACCCCAACATAGTTGGTGTAGGAACTACAGTAATAATGCAAACGAGGCAAATGCAATGTGCCCCAGCGCACACAGGCAAGCGGCAGTCGTCATCGCCGCGCCTTAGCACGAACTTGTGTGCTAGCGGTATATAATAAGAAACGTCAATGTAACATAACTCCTGATCCATAAATAGACTCTAATATCGGACTCTGTGATTTCATTTACATCCTTCTCCAACCAAGTACCAAAGGTTCCAACAGTTGGGAAAAGGCTAGGCAGAGGATGATGATGATGATGTCTTCGTATTATTAGTTCTAGGACATGCCTGTTTCCTCACGATGTTTTCCTTCACCATTTTGAGAGCAGTGATGATAAAATTTAAAAAAGTATTTAGTAGTATTTTACAAAAAGTATTTGCAGGCAATCGATAACTGCTATCCCTTAAAACATACGCAGTCTTCTTATCCAAACAGACGTAACTCGAAAGACTAAATTAAACTCACGTCGCACACAAGTAATAACTTCAAAAGTTTGTTGAATCGCCAAACTCATTTTTCATTTCCCATCTAAAGGCATTGTGTAAGAAACCGAGCAAATAAGAAGGTTTCATTACGAGACGCTCATATTGAAAAGTGGCCAAACACCGATATTTGAATTATTCAATAGATGTTATTATGTTGGTGCAATCGAGATGAATAATGTTGCAATAAAGAAGCGTTTTTGGGAGCAATGGTGGCCCAGTAGAAACGACCGCGACTACGAGTTGTAGGTCGTAGATCAGAACCCAAGCAGGCATTTTCCTTTATGTAAATTAATTCATCACCACCACTCAAAATTCGAAGACTTGAGATCCACCAACCCGCACTGAGCTCGTTTGGTGGATAGCGTCCCAATCCCTTTCACAAAGAGGAGGCATGTGTCCCAGCAGTGTGAACATTATAGGCTGATTGTCTTTACGCAGTAAAAAAAAAAAATAAAAAAAACAAAATTGATTTATTCAAACTAGGCTGAGAATCAGCACTTTTTGAACGTCAAAATTACAAAAGACAGTCCCCCAAAACACCCGCCCTTCACCACTTCCTAGTGCTTTCGCTGGGAAGAAGAAGTGGCGCAACAAACTCTCCAGCAGCACAGCTTGACTGTTTAGTTAGAAAATACTATATAAAGATGAGAATTTTTATGTAAACATGAAAAATATTCATGGTTTCGTGTTTTGTAATTGGTTTCTGCAGGGGTGAATTTTTAAGACGGTGTAATATCTTTAATGTTTTTCAGCGGGCCGGCTTTTTTTGACTTAAGAATTAACTGTGTAATTCTTTGTGGAAATATTGACTACCATCTGGGTAAGTTACTTGAAGACAGTGATTGTGGCCTGTTTTTTAGTCTTTTGATATTATAAGATAGAGGGTAGACTGATTTTTTTATCAGCCTTACGCTTTGTAATTTAGCGTGGAATTGTTGGGACCTCATTTCCCAAAACACACGTTAGGCTGGCGTGGTGTATAACTGGCTCTCACAGAGAAAAGACATGTGCCTCAGCAGGGGAAACATTACCTATTTATAGGCTGATGGTTCAAAAATATCACTGAATATTATCCGACCACTGCCAATGTATGTAAGTGTGAAATAAGTAGTATGCCTACTAAGTATTCTGTTATTATTAGTCCATTAACGGCTCAAATTAAATACCTTACATTCCTACCGCAAATCAAATCAGTGCTACAGGCATTTATCTAATTAAACCGAGAAAGGATCTATGGTTAGATAGAGTAATCGGATTCCTTGCAAGGATTCTAGCTTGTGGAATGTGCAGATTATTTATACGTTTTTATTTGACTTTACCGTAACTCTTAACCACATATGAAACACAATACTGCGTTTCTCGACGCAAGTTGTGGGGGTTTAAGCTGTTAAACTGAAATGGGACTTGTATGTCAAATGGCAGATGATTGCAGGGCATAATTAACAATTTAATGGTTGTCAAAGAACAAAAAGCGACGCCGTGGAAGAACCAGGAGAAGATGGCGGCACGAAGTGGCCTGCTCTGCTGTACAGATTCATCCACAACACCAAACAGCCGTGGGAAATAAAAGGAGTGGAGCTTTTGCCCATCTTTGGGACAGTATTGGCTGATAGAATCCACACTGGAATTCGTACCCCGAGCTCTAAGATACAAACTAATTGTCTAGTTTGGAGTTCACGTGCAAATAATATATTGTAACCTTTTGTTTTTGTTTTCGCTGGGAAACCTTCAAAAGGTACCCGACCTCCGGGGAGGGAGGTCAGGAAGTGTAGGATTTTCACCTTACTAAAACCACCCCTGTGATCACCATCAGCACATAGGGGTGGTCCCGGTTCCTCTTAAAAGACCAATTCCGGAACCCCCCCGTGCAACGCCTGTAAGGCACATCCCTGGGGAGACTGTAAAGGAGCCTCCCCTGAGCCTCGCTATTCACGGCAGCACGTGACCACTGTGCCACCGTCTTCCCTGGGGTCACTTGGTGGGCGGACAGAGTCTCCACTCTGTGCGCCCGCGACCCCAAAGGTCAACCTACACTGGTTCGTAAGCGGGTTTCGGCGTATTAGGCGTCAAGGCGGTTGCCTCCCCGACGCCTCCTTCTCCGAGGATATATTGTAACCTAGCAGTAGGTAGTGTTTTTAAGCTACTAATGTCATCTCAAATTACTGTTCAACTGTGATCCTGCTTACTGTATTAATGGCCTATAATTTTACTGTCTTACAGGAAGGCATAACCCCTACTCATACATAAAAGGTACGAGCGTTAATCATCACGCTTGAACAGAGCTGGCCGTCGGTTTCAGCCAAATGAATTCCAGATTAAGCATAAGTATGATCGGACTATCATGTCGCACTGCTGGAATGCAGTCCTCTTCTCTGAGAAAGGGAGTAGCAATAGCTGGCTCAGAGCTGGTTGGTGGATGTCAATATGCCTTCAAATTTTTGGTTCTAGGACATGGTAGTTCACGATATCTTCCTTCATCGTTTTGATAGCAGTGGTTGGTGTTGATTTTAATTGCACGAAGTAAGGTGCGTGCCACCGTGCAGGTTGACTCACCATATTTGAAACTGTAGATTTTTTCTAAAAAAGTGGTAAAACTACAGACAAGTTTAATTATTATTAAAAAGTTTTCGACTTCAGTTTTCAAAGATTTTCTAGGTAAATTTCAAATGAATCAATTTTACTATCCATATACTAAGATTAGGTTACTGATTAAATATTCCACTTTACTTTCCTACTAAAAAACGCTGTAAATAAACTCTGGTATACGAACGATAGCACATCACGCTGTACTATCGAATAAACAGAACTCTCATTTTTCGGAAAGTCTACAGAATGGTAGGTCAGTTTACACTGGAATGTACAGCTGGGTATGTCGTCGTATGTACAGACGCAAGCACATCAAGCTACTACAATCTGTCAGATTTCTTTAATAGATTTCCAACTTTAGCGCTAAAGCATAAGGTTCAAAGTTGATTGGGAAAAACTGTCAGTTTCGGGTAGCTTGATGTGCTGGCGTCTGTACTACACAATATCTGTGTTCAACTGCACCGTTCGGTTTGTCACGTTCGAAGTAATCTCGATTCGCGTGAACACGCCGCCGTTGTGGGCTCTTACGAGTACCTATGTACCTCGTACCTCATATCTCTATTTTTATCTATTTCCTTATAGGTGCACGTCGGGTTTCATAGTAGCGTTGTTGAAGTATTATATTTTAGAGAACGCAGTAGGTATCTTTGCGCAGTGTCTAGGGAACTATCATCATCATCATAAGCATCTTGAATCTATCTATTAAATATGGTTGAGGAAAACATTGTGAAAAAACCTGACATGTAAAAGAAGTAAAAATATTAAGAGCCAACTAACCTATAAAATCAAAATTAATAGTCATTTATTCAAACTATGCTGAGAATCAGCACTTTTAAAACGTCAAAATTACAAAAGACACTCCCCGAAACGCCCGCCCTTCACCATTACCTAGTGCTTTTGCTGGGGAGAAGAAGTGGCGCAACAAACTCCGCAGCAGCGCAGTTAGCTTCAGCTAACCCCACCACCCGGCCACTACCACCACCACCTTTTCCCTACATTTATGTTTGCATAACTCGTCAAAAAGTAGAGAACCGCTGATTTTTCTTTTTTCGCAATTTCAAGGTTGGTCTCATAGTAAAAGTTGTCCATAAGGATGAGTACAATGGCCTCTTTATATGTCCAACACCATTTAAATTACACCTTGTAGATGCGGTAGCAACTTCAAGCCACTACCTCTCAAAAGAAGGAGGTCATGATCTGCCCAGCCTTTTGCCTACTATGTTGAGGTTGGCTTCCAGTCTAACCGGGCGCAGCTGAATACCAGTATTTTACACCCAGTTACTGGGTAATACGATACCCCTAGGTAAGACTGTCAGACTTTCGGGCTACTGACGACCCGTAACGACTGTCAAAGATCTACGAATGACAGCCGGGACCCACGGCTTAACGTGCTTTCCGAGGCACGGAGGGGTCTCAATTTGTAAAGATGGTCACCCATCCACAGACCAGCCGCGGCAAGCGTAGCTTCACCTGATCGATCGACCTGTGCGGCTGTTATTATTTAGCCACGGGCCCCTCTCTAAGAGAAGGAGGTCTGGAGTGTAATATTTTTTAGAAGGATCTTTGTAGGCCGATTATGCAAGACAAGCCCTTTTGAAAGTAAAAAAAATATAAGAGAATTCAGTGGATAACTTGTTATTGGAAGAATTTGAAAGAAACTCTCTTAATTAATTCATTTTTATTTATCCATTATCATTATTTCAACCGTAGGAAGTCCGTTGTTGAACATATTGGCAAGCAACGCCATATAAACCGGCCCTATAATTCATTTTCATTCATTTATTTAAAATCAACCCGTTCAAAACTACGAAAGCCAATCCGGCTTGGTTTCGTTCAAAACGTGCAGCCGGGTATAAAATTCCTTATACGATGGCACGGCCCCGGTATGTCACGTGCCTAGTAATCTCGATTCGCGTGAACACGCCGCGTCGTGCGGGTTATCTGATATGTAGGTGTGTGTGCATGTGTGTGTTGTGTATGTAGTTACAGTTAGAAAAATGTAGGGGTGTGGGTGTGTTTGAATGGAAGTGTGGGTGTGTGAGTTGTTGTAGATGTTTTTATTGTATGTGCAGAGGTGTGAATGTTTGTTTGAAGTGTGTAAAGGTTGTATGCAAAATGGCTCTAACTGTGAATCTTGTGCTTGAGCTGTTTTTTACCGGGACTGCCTAAGACTTTAATTAATTATACGTATAGTTACGATTCTTAATTGGATTATGCCTAAAACATTGTTTTCATATTATCTAGTTTCGTATTCCGTTTTACACCCTCACATAGTGAACCTCTCAATTACACTTTGTATTTTTTTTTAAATTTTCGCTGTATGTCAATCAGTCAGTCAGATACTAAACTGCTTAAAAAACGCATCTATACATATTCGTAGTGTGACATAAAAATAACACTTTATTCTCCTTTCAGTACAGTATAGAACACTTACTTACAAAATTACTTTCAATGCAGTGTTGATAACGGTCATCTTCTCCTTGTTCTACCACCAAGAATTATCACAATGAATATAGATAGAGAATGTAGTGATAATAGACATGTTCTGCACAGAATCTCAATTCAATGTATTTCTAATGGTTCAATGGTTCTATCTACACTTCAGGAAACAAAGCGTTCGTTGGTGCGAATATCTTGTATGCAAACGGCGTGGATTGAATTCATGACCAACACCTTATGATGTGGTCACGTTTGTACTATACAAGTGTGCTTTGCCATATATTATTGAATGTGTTATAGCTGTTGGCTTGTTTGGATTTCTATTTAGCTATTCTAAGAAGTAAAAGACAATAGTCGTCTTGTGCGGTTGACTCGACGGAAGATTTAAATATATATTTTAATATAGATAAGATTTTAATATATTTTATTTATATTATATTTTTTATATATATAAATATATATTTTAATTTTTTGTTTAAATAAACATTCATTTCTTAAAGTAAATTGTCAAAACGGAACTCGTAAATACAATTAAAATACAATACAAACCGTTTAATCCAATGTAAGAAACCGTTTCGTAAGGCGTCAAATTAAGAGGAAATTAATTATTTTTATTTCAACAATAAGTGTCAATCAGCATTTATTAAAATCACGGTACTTACAATAATCGAGACAGCAAATCGTTGACATAAAAAAGCACAACTACGTTTTAGTTATTTTGCATGTCCCAGAACGCGTTTTTGATAGTGCAGTCAACTCATACACAACAGATTCAACCTCATCTCATGTTCGGTGAACGAATTTGACAAGTGACACTGAAGTATACGCTTCCTATTGGGAACAACAGTTTACATGTTAGCTCAAAAACGTGAAGTATGACTGTCCATTCATGGTAAACAAAATGTAGGGCCGCATCGATATAACAAAATGCTTCTGTGTGTGAAAAAAAATACAGTGAAAAAGTGTTTATTCACGAAGATAATAATTTTACAATATACAATATATCTATATATAATTTACAATACCTCTTCCAAACTGCAAAACATTTGAATCGATTATTTGAGAAACCCCGTAAGTCAGCTTTTTTGGCAAAATTACTTTTTTTGTAATATGCATTCTTTGGCAGTAAATACACATTACAGAGAGAAATCCCACAAGTCAATGCATTAGTATGGAAATTATAACATGCTGAATATTTGGTTTATTTGAGTAACCCCTTAAGTCAGTGACTAATGGTGTTTCTCAAACAAATGAGTGGCAACACCGAATCAACTGTCGTCAATTGTCACTAAAAGAAAAATAAAAATAAGACGAACTGATCGGATCTACACTGAAGGAAGTTGCAGCATTGATTCTAAGTTCAACGGCGAAAAACATTTTCTTGGTCTCATTGCCTTCGTCATATCAATACATAGTATAAAACAAAGTCGCTTCCCTGTTTGTCTGTCCCTATATGCTTAGATATTTAAAACGTCGCAACAGATTTTGATGCGGTTTCTTTTAATAGATAGAGTGATTCAAGAGGAAGGTTTATATGTATAATACATGCATAATATAGTAGAGAAACACTGATAATTTTAGAGGTTTCTAATGTGATGTCGTAAATAAACACATTTTTTGCGTTTACATTGCAAACGCTGGCTGAATCCTACGAGGTAGATCAAAATAATTTACTACAGTATTGTACACCTTAAAAAGGTCTACAAAAAAATCCACAGTGGTATATGTCTATCTCTTAGGGATAACCCACAATAACGATTTTTTATGCTATACTTTTTACGAGAAACAATGGCTCTAAAATTATCAGTTTCTCTACTATATTATGCATGTATTATACATATAAACCTTCCTCTTGAATCACTCTTATCTATAAAAAAAAACCGCATCAAAATCCGTAGCGTAGTTTTCAAGATCTAAGCATACATAGAGACAGACAGCGGGAAGCGACTTTGTTTTTATACTATGTAGTGATCAGCATTGCACCCGTGCGAAGCCGGGGCGGGTCGCTAGTGATATAATAGACTACAAAAAGTGGTGGCCAAAATTTTACAAAAAGAATATGCTCGCGGTTGAATCAGCTGGTAGACACATACCCAAAGAACAGAAAGTGTCATTCAAGATCAGCCAATATTGCTACTTTCGCTATTCTCACGAAAGAGATGGAGTAGTGGTCGTAAGGGACTTTATTGATGGTCTGATTGAACATTCTTTCAATCTTAGGAATGCAAATAAAGAGAGACTTGTTTTGCCAACCAACAAAGCGTATCCAGAGGGTCAAATACCAATTAACAAAAAGAAAATGGAAGATTTAAATAAACTTAAAAGTTACTTGCCTCAAGATAAAGAAGTACAGGACTTTTACGAAAAAATATACGCATGGCCGGTCACAGATCGCGATACAGATGAGACTTTGGCCTAAGCAATTAATAATTCAATTATTCAGAAGATAATTATTGCTTTATAATGTTTTCTGATTAAAATTTCATGATTTTTAAACCTATGAAACGTGTTTCATTTTGTTTATTGGAGAAAGCCCTTAAGTCAACGACATTCCGGCGCTATTTATTCCATGATAAGGACAAAATTTTAAGAAAAAAGCATCAATTTATATAGGTATCACTTCAACCATTTAAACTAAATACAAAACACATCCACTTCCATATATTTTTTTTTCACGTAGAGGTTTTTTTCGTTTCCTGTAAAGTTAGGGTCTGTTGACTTATGGGGTTTCTCAAATAAACTATTCATTTACCATTTAACATTTACCATTCATCGTTAAGTTTTATCTTGTTTATCAAGTTTTTTTAGATATCGTCTACGAGGATTATAGTGACGCTTTGACAAAATATTATAGAGGTATTTATGTATTTTATTTTCAAAAGAGGTAAGATGCTTGCAGGATGTTTACAAATAAGAATCTTCAAAGCTGACCGATTATTTCTGAACAATTTTAGTTCAATTTTAGTGCTACTGACAACAAACTAAGGAAAACATTGCTAAATGTTGCCATATTGAGCAAAAGAACTAGGAGTTGGTAGCTAATAAGTAAAGTCCGTCTCATGAAAGAAGTATCGATCTCGTATTACAGGAGCTGGTTCATAAAATGAACAATCTTAAATAGAGAACGGCGTCTGAGGTATTAGGGTCGTCGTTAATAATACTTTAGTTCCATTGCACTTATTGCCACAGGACTTTTTTTCGTGCGACGGTGTCTAATCTGAAATCAGCAGAATGCATTTAGCAAGAGTGGTGAAAATTGCTCGTATCTCGAGATGTCTATTTCGTACAATACATCGATAACATCCCGGTTTTTATTACAGTCTCTAATTCACATTATTTCAAAATTCGATCCAAACTTTCGTGAAAGAAAACGAAGGTAATTTTCAACACACCTACACAATTTTCCTTAACAAAATCTTAAAATATTAGCATATCTCCGAAGAATAAGCAAACGTGTGACCATTTGAGAATCAGACTTTCAAATCCTTTCCCGTCCCACCTGAAGCCGCAAGAATAAATTTATTCGCATACATAATCTTTTTAAGTTCGAAAGGAAACGTAACTGAAAATTGGAGAGTTTTCATAGCTGAAACAGTGGCTGAAATTTTTTTACTTAAGTTTTGTGAATGTTATTACAGAAAAATATATGCAAATTGATATGAAAATATTTTCGAGATTTCAAATTTTGACATCACGAAACATGTTACAGTTAATTTATTTATTCTCTTAATTTATTTTAACGAACACACTCTTCCCTGTTTTTGTTATTTTAGCGTATGGCACTCGCCAGTTGGTGATTGTATTGTCGTCTGACATTATGCTGAGCTGAGGACCTTTGGCATAATAATAATAAATAATAATAATAAATTGTTTATTTATATAAAGGGGATACATTTACAATTAATTGGGCCACATTGGGATCTACCCATAAAAAAAAATTACATTCCAATATTTTTTTTTTTTTTTCACCAATGCCGATGAAAAATAAGGTAAATATTTTTTTTGGTGAAAATTTTAAGACTGGACCTAAATTTTAGGTATTTAAAAGATGATATCTGTAACTTTCTTCTATTCAATCGATAGTATGATGATTCAAGATGAAAATAAAAAAAAAACCTGTACTTGAAAAAGTTTTCGTTCGTAGAAATGGCATGGAAAAAACTGATCAAAGGTAGAGATTTTCCAAAATTTCATTAAACATCATAAAACTCGGAAACCATAAGACTTTTACCATATTCATTTTTTTTTATTGATAGATCCCAATGTGGCCCATCAGCAGGTAAAAGGTAATCCATGACTTTTCAGACACCCAGTATATAGAACATTATTGTTTGTATATTGCAAACTTGAATACAGTTTGTTCAGAATAAGTAACCGAATCAATTCCAATAATTTTGACACCGTGTTATATTTTGTCCCAAAATATTTTTAAAAGGTTACAAGTTGGACACCGAGAGACACTAAGTACATAATATCCGCAATTATATGCACAAAACACAGGCCACGGCTGGTCATAGTGGTACTAGGTAGGGCGCACAGCGGTCTGGAGGCGCGGGTGGCGCGAGGGCACCGCGTGGTGTGAGCATATTTTTGTACGGACATCCAGGTAACATAACAAGCTTATAACTTTGTGATTTTTCGTGATACAGTTTTTGAAATTTTGTACACAGATTCTTTACATAAAAATTCTAGACACGTGTTTCGGGTTTCGCATATACTAAAACTAATGTTGTTTATGTAGGTACACTGCTACAAGGAGCTTAAGGTGCGAATGACGTTGACAGGGGTGCTGTTGGTAAACATTTCTGCAATAGTTTTGTGAAATGTCACTTGAAATGTATTAAAAAAATAAGATGGCAGCGCTCCGATTTTGGCCGCGCGCCAAAATAACCCTGTAGGTTTGAATGCCATTATACAGGGTAACTGGTGGACATTAAAATGATGTTGTTTATTTTAATTTTAGTAAGCATTCACTGTCCCACTGCTGGGTAAAAGCCTTCCCTAATGTTGTTATTACTGTACAAAAACTTTTAATTGGAGTAGCAACCTGGAGTCCAGATTAGTGCCGGGTAGTAAAATGGGACTTCCATTAGGTACTGGCTAAATGTGGGCGTAATGCACACTCTAGGTATCCCTTTCGGGAATACAAACATGATAATTATTTACTCGTAATGGTTTACTTTTGATATACAACGTGTTTCTTAACATATTTTTATTAAAGCTTCAGAATTATTTTAGTTTTTTTTTTAATTTTTTTTTTTTTATGTCCAAGTGGTATGTGATGATAGACAAAATAGTTCTGTTTTATTATTGCTAATGATATGACAAACAAACCCCATTAGGATTTATACGCTAGTTTTTTTATTTTTTTAGAGTAAATAAACTGTAAACATGTCAAACCATATATGGTTTCCTATGCGGTAAAGGGTTAATGATGACTCACTAACTGATTTACATACTGTTACTCTGGGTGACATAATTATTGTGATCTGCATTTTTTTTATTTTGTTTTTGTTGCTGTGAACACGCTGACATTTTTTTTTTTTTTTACTTTTCGCACAAAAGATACAAAGGTATTATAATATTAATACGTTGTTAGGTATACAGAAATGGATGTAGGGTACTTTTCATTCCGAAAAAAAGTGTTGTTCCCTAGGAAAATAATAATAACGTTATTATGATAATAGACGCTACCATGTGTCTTTCAAATCATGATTTAATTATATTAGAAACTTAAGAGATTTTTTTTTAATATAATCCTTAAACATGTTGTGAGTCTAGAGTGATAAATTAGTTTAATAATTTAATTTCGTTAGGTTTTTATAATAATTTGCGAACTCCACGTGGGCAAAGCGGCGGGCAAAAACTAGTAAATAATAACGTTTAAGTTGCACTAAGAAAAAGTTCAGACAACCTACCTTACTTTTAAACTTATCATAAAATCTCACACAAACCGTTCATAAAATCCTTTATTTTTTCAAAGGTATCTAATGTGAAACTTGAAACTCATGTAATGCAGTAAGCTCGTTTTATGAAATATTCCTTCCAGTTCCGGGCTTACATTGTCACGTACTAAGCACAAACGTAGCGTAAAATATTATCTTGCTGACTGGGATGCTGTCGTTACTAAGCTTTAGTAAAGTTTCGAAATGCCGTCATATATGCAATTTTAAAGTTTAGTACTTATAAGCTAAGTTTTGCTTGTGACATTATGCATAAAAGTCACTCTGCTTGAGAGGCTTCGTAGTGCTTAAAACGCTTAACAAAATGAACATAATATATTTGAGGATATTACTGTAGAAGTTCTTCTGACATTTGTTTATTAACAACGTTCAGAAGCTTAATTTTGTAATTTTATTCAGCTTTTTCACAGGACACCATTTTGGCGCAACAATTTACTGTACTGTGTTGGCAAATAGAGGGGAATTTTCCGTAATTTTAAGAACGTTCAGTCTTATCTCAGTCTCAATTTGTCAAAAATACCTGTTCTTTCCCCAGATTTTTGACAAGTTTTCGACATTGATTATCACTGACATGAGATTCCGACTAGGTATATTTACAACGTTTTTAATTACGGGAATTAGCGTTCAGCTGTACGTCAAGTGCTACGAGGCGTAGCTACGCAGCTACATCGTAGACACTGCTACGCAGACGGCTACGCGGGTAAACGCTTCTTCAACTTTGCGATAAAATGATAATTTTAATCGAAACAGTTATGTATTACATGTTGTCAATACTGAACTCCTATGAACCAATAAATTTTCAGTTGTCGAACAATGATCAAAAGTATTTGTTGAGGTAGGCCAACGTTTATACTTCACAGCTATCCTCAATCCATTTATATTTCCAATACATTAATATCTGTTAACCACAGTGTGGTTTGGTTTATTTGGTTATGATTGTAATGATTTGAATTGATTTATAAACACAACGATTTAGTTATTTATATTATATTAGTCGGAATTCTGTGGCTTCATCAGGGTTAGTAATTATGATAATGTTTATGCCATTAGGTATGTTTGCAAATTATTTTGAATGACGCATAGTCACTTAATAGAATGATTTGATAACTAATCAAATAATTATTAAAAACTGTTTAATGATCGAAATAAGCTGCATGTCCGGTGATAAAAGTAGGTGCGTAGTTGGTAATTTTGGATAGTGGTATATAAAGAAAAATACATATATTTAATTATGCATACTATAAATCTCATTAAAAAATCTACCAAATTTCAAAATTATCTATTTTTATATACATAGGTACATAAACTCACGCTTTCTGGGAAGAAGAATTGTTGGGTAGGCAAAAACTACAGAACGGCACCTGGTACGATTCTTATATACCCTATAAAAATCTTGCTTATTGCCAACTAAACGTCGCATTACCGCTTACAGAACTTACATACGTCCTTTTGATTTCCAAACGTGTGGCAAGCTTGGTTGATGACGTATCAGCCACGCTTCCGCATGACAGATTTATCGCTCAACATTATATTATGCGCACACATATATTAACAGAACTCACAATGATTCCTTTCGGCATTTCTGGTTTATTTCCATTATTTAAATGAATGAATTTCTTGAGGGGTGTGATGCTGAAGAACCAACAAGTTAATATTGTCTATTTAAGGGGGTTGCTCTAGGTACTCCGTGAAATACCAATTTTCGTTTGGTTGTATGTTGATAAAAATATGATTTGCGAGCGTAACAAATATGATTTCACAGAATTATAATCATTGAAATCATCTATAAACCGTCAAAGTTCAAAGCATCAACTTTGTACCTATTTTTCTGTTATGTTTTTTTCTTGTCTGTTTATATAATTATGTGTGTACATAAATGGTGAAATAAATAAATAATCTTGTTCAATGACATTTCATGAAATATCAATCAATTTGATTCGCGGGCGAACCTAACTGATATTTCCCCCTTAATTCATTCATTCACTGTTATGGGTGTAGAATCATAAAATTTTGCTCAACAGTAGGATATGACGAAGTTGAGAACTAAGGAAGATTTTTTTTTTTAAATCAGTTCCTTTTGAAGTTGGTTTTTTTTTTCCAATAGAAGATCCAATCGGGCGAACGGTTTGTAACTATACAGTTTGTATATATCGCAATTGTTTATGCAAGTTATACATTGAATCTTATAAGAAGGTTTCCTCTATGATGTCAGATTTAATTTGTAGATTTTGGCAAAAATAGGTACTAATGAACAGTAGTAAAATAATATTTTTGCCATAAATAGTAATATGTAATAAGTGAAAATGGATACCTACCTGCACTATGTCTGTATTTTATCATTCAACTCCAGGCCCCTAAAATGCCTCGCCAACAAACACTACTGTCGTACTAGACCACTTCGAAAGACAACTGACACGCGATCCCTGTTCATGCTCCTATAACTAACGTTACTAGACCTGACAGCCACATCCCCACAAGCCCTAAAAACACCACCAAATTCCCCTTTAAGCCGGGTAGTATGTGCACATACGACCATATTTCACGAACATCAGACAGCAGTTTATCAAGCAGCGGATCGTCGCATAAATCAGTGGGTGAATACTCTGCGATGTGATGTGGCCTGTGGCCTGAAAAATTCAAGCAATTTGGTTGGATGTCCTATTAATTGGGTGGTTAAGTGGTTCAGCTGGATCAGTCTGTTTGTGTACGGTGTGTACTTGGCTGATAATTATTTTGTCGAAGTTTGGCTTCTACATTGGGCCTTATTTTGGTCTGTTAAGTATATTGTTTTTGTATGTATTCTGGTTGTATGATTCTGCGTGCATACATTAGCGGTTAAAAGAGAATTATAATTTCAACAAGATTTACTACAAAAATAATCATTATTTTTGTTTAAAACTGTGAAATGTAATCCGTTATGATTACATAATTGAGTAAGCGAATATTTTGTGAAACTTGCGATTGCAAAACATAATTATATACAAACGATTTATTGGAAAAATCTAAGCATTGATTTTATTACAGACTTCATGAAAGATGAACCCATTCTCTGACACAGTTAAATGTATTCTAAGTAGAAATATCATTGTTATTTCCAGTTAAGACATAATTTGTTATTTCTATTTAGAACATAATTAAATGTGTGTTCATAACCAACGATAAAAAATATCTGATATTTATAAAGGAACGGTAGTCATCAATTTTCTTACAAAAATATCGAACAAAGCCATAATTTTTATGTCCAAAGATATCTGTTTGAATATATTTCTTCTTCCGAAAGCTGTCAAGTAGCTCGACCCTCGCAGCGTGCCCTTTTTACCCAATTTCAAACCCTTATTGGGCGCTATTATTCAATTCGAACTGTAAGCATTTTTTTCGTACATGTAAACATTTATTTCTTAAGCGACAGTGGACCATCTTTTACCTCTGCCTTGACAGCCAACCGAGAGGTCGTGAGTTTAAATAAAGGGTCAAATACTGAGTACAATAAGCAAATATCACATATATGTAGTATCAAGTTTGGTTTAGGTCAGAGAGAGCAGTGATGGTCCAGTGGTAACTGCCGCAGCTTAGGAGTTGTACATCGTAGGTTTGAACCCAGACAGGCGCTTTACTTTGTGTAAATTATTTCATCACAGCTGCTCTCAAAACATTGAAGGAAAACATCATGATGAAACCGGCTTTTCCTGGAACCAAACATTCGAAGACATGTGACATCTGACCCATACTGGTGGATCACGGCCGGGCCCACTCCCTCTCACCGATAGGAGGCCTGTGTCGCAGCAGTGGGAAAAGTATATGCCAATTATGTGTATACCAAGTTAGATTTATTACAGTTTGTTACAAAGGTCACCCAATACGAGTATGACATAACATTTAGCCCTGCCGCGTTGGAGTGTGTTTTTAGTTTTACCTGATACGACTTGACATTGAATAACGACCTAATTATTTATTCACAGACCAGCTATAAAACGTTTGGGTTTCTATTAGGTTGTCTCATAAGTTCTTGCCATATTTTATTTTTCTCGAATTTTCTCGTATTTAAACTAAAGTGAATTCAAGAAAGTTCTAGATCTTTCTAGTAAGGATGAGTATCTTTTATGGTAAGGTTATAAATAGGCGCGGACGCAACGTAATAGTCTTTAGTGAAAATGGGTCAGCGTCAACTGCGAGCTATTATGCTATAGGAGCATCGACTTAAAGTCTCTTCAACAGACACGGCTAAAAAGATTAACACTGCATTTGGACCGGGTACTACTAGCGATCAGACTGTTCGTTTCTGGTACAAGCATTTTGACACCGGTGATATAAGCTGCGAAGATCAACCTCGCCCAGGCCGATCCACCAGCTTTGATGAAGATACTTTGTGTCACGAACTTGAGCTACATCCAGACTATAGTACGCGCGATTTAGAGAAGGCGCTTGGACAATCCCACACGACTATAGATCATTATCTCAAATCGATGGGATATCGCAGTGATGTCACGTTGGACACCTCATGCGTTAACGGACCATGACCGGGCCGTTCGTGTGGCCATTTGTCAAAGTTTGTTACTTCGTCCGCACACACGAGACTTTCTCAAGGACATTATTACATGTGACGAGAGCTGGATACATTATGAAACTAACACGAGTCGTGCCTATTGGATTCCTCGCGGGGAAAACCCACCAGCCCAGTCTAAACTTAATGAACACGGTCGTAAGATTATGTTGTCTGTTTTCTGGGATTAGCAAGGAATGATTTTCTGGGAACTCCTCGAATCTCATCAGACTATTTACGCCAATCTGTATTCGCAGCAGCTTCGCAAACTAGCAGAGATGTTAAAAATTAAGCGGCCAAAACGACTTGGAGTCCAAATTTTGTTTGACGACGCACGACCTCATTGCGCCAAGTTAACACATAAACAGCTGGAGGAGCTAGGATGGCTGACTGTTCCACATCCATCGTATAGCCCGGATCTTGCGACTTCAGACTTTCATTTATTTCGAGCTCTTAAATTTCATTTACTAGGAAAAAAAAAATTAAGTTCTGGAAGTATTAAAATTGAACTTGAAATTTTTTTCGAGTCCCAACCTGCCTCGTTTTGAGAGAAGGGTATTCAAATTTTGCCCAGTAGATGGCTGACTGTTGTTGATAACGAGGGAGACTATATAATTGATTAAATGTATTTGTTATTAGTAAAAAAATATGAATAATAATTTGTTTTTCAACTGGCAATAATTTATGAGACAACCTAATAATTACACATTAAGAATATATAATGTTACTGTAGTCTTTCACAATGTTTTTTTTTTTTCTGGTAAAAGGTTTCGACGTTTGGATTTTTGTTTGTTTAATCAATTAATTGATTGAGTCTTACAGAGTAAACGAACAAAAATCCAAACGTCAAAACCTTTTACCAGAAAAAAAAAACATTGTGAAAGACTACAGTAACCTATTCAATAATATTAAAAGCGTAATACATTACAGCGATAGAAAAAAAAAAACGTACTTTTATCCGCGAAGTACCCTTACGCTGCAAATTAAATTAAGTAACAAAACAAGCTGAGCGTCCATCCAACAATAGATGTCCAACAATAATGGACTGCCTGATAAACTATCCTTTCATCGCGGCCTTTCTTCCGGCCTATTGTGGCCTCAATTTGGCAATAAATCGCCTATTTCAGGCCCCGAGTGCGCGCCGTTGATTGGTTTTCTTTACTTCTATTTGATTGTAGTCTCGGAATGCGCCGTTGGTAGTCTTTTGTTTCTTCACGTAAAGGTTACCCGCAGTTTCTGAAAACTTGAACAAGTTTTGTTCGGCAAATCTCGGCAACCAATCATTTCAGTTGACTTGATAATTATTAGAAACAGAAAGGTTATAAATATTTATAGACCAGCTGCGCCCCGCGGTTTCAACCGCATAAGTCTCGATTCCGTAAAAATATTGGGATAAAAAGTATATTTTGTCGTAATCCGCGTCACGGTCTACCCATGTATCAAATTTTATCAAAATTTTTCTGCCATTTTATCGTAACAAACAAATAAACGAAAATTCAATTTTTTTTTTCTTGATAATACTTATTAGTTTAGATGAGGAAGACTTGTTGCGCCTACCTGAAATAAATGGGGATAAGGGCAGGGCGGAAATGTTGAGATTAGAAAGAAAGTGTTTCAGAAATTGGAATGAGCATCACTTGATGTTGATACATACCTAATACGAGTATAACATAGAGTCGCGTTTCGTGCCTCTCTGTGTGAACGCTTGGATCTACACAATAGATTTTGATGTTGTTTGCGCCAACATTTAGAGCATTTATTCTGAAAGGTTTATGTGTTTGATACAATCATTTTAAACTTAGATATAGCGTTAGAAATAACTAAAAGGTCGATGTTGCAGCCTTGGAAAGCAGAGACGGGTCGCTAGTTAGAAATAATAAATCTAAATAATATAATACTCGTATAATGAATAGGTTAGTAGTTACACTATTTATGATACAAGAAAGGCTAGACAGATTTTTATGATTTTTAATTTGTTGGATTTGTCTATGCCTTGAATAGCAGAATAACTATTCAACCAAGGGAAAAGTTCACGTAAAAAAGATAGTTCATTTTCGCCGACATTTTGTATGGAACGACTATTTTGATGAAAAGTATGGATTGACTGATTTCTATCCCGGTAAGAAGTTCACCGGGTCAGCTAGTCTACACTAATATTATAAAGAGGAAAGATTTTATTGTTTGTTTGTATTGAATAGGCTCCGAAACTACTGGACCGATTTGAAAAATTGTTTAACCATTAGAAGCCGACATTATCCCTGGCTACTTTTTACCGTGGGAAAATGCTTCATTCCTACGGGAAAACGGGTAATATTATTGAATTCTACGCAAACGAAGTTGCGGGCGGATGCTAGTTAAACATAAAACAGATTACCACCACTTATACTGTCAGATCTTTAGAAAAACGAATCAAGGAAACTACCTTTATTCATACTTCCATTTTAAATCTAAAAAATGTAAGGAAACTAAAGTGGTGACTCTTTTGAAAAAAAATGCTGTCACCGAACAAGGGTCGGCATGCAAAACCTTTTTGAAATAGTTTTGCAACAAACTATAACTGTGAAATATTTAGTTAACCGGCGCAGCAGTTACTTTAGTTTTAAAGCTCCTTGGCTTGCCGCCTTCATATTAATTAGTTCAGCAACATTTTCCGCCTAATGTCAGAAAGTTGAGGACCAAAGCTTCTTCAGTTTTTAGTTTCGCTTTTTCATCATCGTCACTGACAACTTTGTTGCACCAACTGCTTAATATATGCTTCCCTTTTGTGTCATGATTGCCTGGCCTGTGCATGTTTCAATCGGGTCTTATCTACGATCTTCTAAATGTCATCTAACCATCTGGCTTGTAGACTGCAAACATTCCTTGAGACAAAGGTAAGGGCTCTAAAATTACGATGTGCAGCCAAATTACGATGCTAATTTACTATTTATTTTTTACATACTTCTTTGACATAATATTTTTATTATTTGTCATTATATTATACAGCGACAGTTCTACTTTCAATTCTTTATTAGTGGTTGTAATGGTAATCTTATCATTCGGTTTATTTAAACCGAATGATAAGATTGCCATTACAGAAATTTATATCATTCATAAGTATTTTATTTATCTTTGTTATAGATTATTTTATATTTTGTAAATGTCAGGACTTTGTAGGCCTTGTAGACTTTAGACCATTTTTTTTTATTAAGTAACTTGTTGTCAGGCCTACGCTGCCCTCCCATACATATTAATACTGTGATTTGAAAACATTGTAAAAGCCAATTATTTTTAAAACAGTAACCGTGGAGTTTCTTACCGGCTCTTCTCCATAGGAAACAACCAATTGGAACCGTGTACCTAGCTTCTGACGTTTCATAAATGCCAGTGTAGGTTTATGTGGAATAAATTGAATTTGATTTTGATTTGATTCTTCTCCAACTGCCATCCCCGCTTCTAGCCAAGTGTTCTGCCCGTCCCCATTTAGAGCCGCTTTCCAAGCTGTATTCAGGTTTCCTTTTTTCTTTATTCAGCACTGTTCGTGCTATTGTTTTTAAGACAATCTGATGAATGAAAAATATTGATAGTGTATTACGCAATTACCCCGTAATAGCGTAATACGCTATCAATATTTTTGTAATGAACACTGTACTAAGACAACACGCAGCGCTTCCATACAGCACTGAATTTACAAAAAGGAGACGGAAAGATATAGTTTTAACTCAACATGCCTTCACAGTCAATTTTTTTATGTACCCCGGACCGCTACTCTGTTATAGGCTAAATGATAAAGGGAAAATCTACTCCATAAATCAGAGTAACTGCAAGAAAATCCTTATGCAGACTCTTCAAACTATGTCCTATGAAGATGCAGAGAAGTTATTACTTGTGCTAAAGTATTATATAAATATTGTAAATAAATATTATAAAAATATTGTTCATATTATATAATTTTACACTTTTTTTATATGTACATATTTGTACCAATAAGATAAATATGATAATTTTGTGATTATTTAATCAATTATAATTACTTCCAATCGCCTGAAACACAGGATTATCTAATTCAGACACAAATCATGGGTGAACTTGGCATAGCTTTAAGAAAAACTGTATTTAACGTTAGTCTTTATATTATTTTGAATAAAATAATGTTATTTATTATTTTATTATTATTAGTAGCAATGGCTTTCATTTTGACAGTTCAACAACATTCATTGCGGCATTTACGTAGCTGAGCAGAATAATATAATATATTTCGAACATATGAAACAATGGATTAGCAATTTCCGTCAAAATTATTCAAATTATGATTGGAAGCGTGTTACGCAATTACGTGGTGCTAGACTTTTCAAGCAAGCACGATCATGGTGAAGGAAACATCGTGAGGAAACCGGCATGTTATAGAACCAAAAATTCGAAGACACTTGACATGTACCAACCCGCACTGGGCCCGCGTGGTGGATTACGGCCCACTCCCTCTCACCGAGAGGAGGACTGTGTCCCAGCAGTGGGGACATTATAGGGTGATTATAACAGCCGCACAGGTCGATCGATCAGGTTAAGCTATGCTTGCCGCGGTTGGTCTGTGGATGGGTGACCATCTTTACATACCGAGACCCCTCCTTGCCTCGGAAAGCACGTTAAGCTGTTGGTCCCGGCTGTCATTCGTAGATCTTTGACAGTCAGAAGGCCGATAGTCTGACAACCAGTCTTACCAAGGGGTATCGTATTACCCAGTAACTGGGTTGTGGAGGTCAGATAGGCAGTCGCTCCATGTAAAATACTGGTATTTAGCTGCATCCGGTTAGACTGGAAGCCGACCCCAACATCGTTGGGAAAAGGCTAGGCAGATGATGATGATGCTACGGTGATCATCAATACTTGCTCCCTAGGAGATTCATTGTACCACTATGTTGGACTTTGATATACAATTAATTTCTCTGTGTCTGACATTCAAATAGCCTTTATCAGCAATCTTACAAACTAGTTTAAAATATTTAAACTATAAGTTTTTTTTAAACGTTGCCGCACACTAGGAATTTCTCCTATAATATGGGTGCATTTACAAACATTTAAATTCACATTCACAAACAGCCATACCCGGAACAACTACTTGTAGGTCACACAAATATTTTTTCCGTGCGGGAATCGAACCCGCGACACACAGCGCAGCAGTCAATCGCTTAACTACTGCGCCAACCGTGCCGTCTAGACATACGAAGTCTCTAGATTGCTTTGCTCTTATATTATGTAGCTACAGGCCTATACTGTAGCTAGACAATATAATATTATTACGAGTACATTCAAGCTTGATTCCGTTAGTTTACCGTCTACATATTTTTTTCTTTTACCAGCGCCCATAGCACAGTGATCGAGAATCAGTAATGAAATATATTCCCCATTATAGACTGACTGGTTGACTGGGAGAAAATGCCTATGGCATGAAGTCCGTCTCTGTACATTTATGTGATTGAAGTATTAAATAAATAAATAAATAAACATACTAAACATCAAATATCTACACTACAATTACCGACAGGTCACGACAGAATATCAGCTTTCCCATTATTTGGTCCCAATCTTGTCATCTGATGTGACGTCACTGCTGACAAACAATAGTTGCCGACGGACGGACCGACCAGCGAGTTCCTTTGTAGTTGCGGTAAATCTAAACGTTTTAGCTTAATTGAACGACGTTCATGATGTAATGTACCTATTATAATTAATTTCCGTTTTGATTGATGGTTGGCTGTTGTATTAATTTTCGGTTTAATTAAATTATCGTTGGATTAAGTTTGATGAGGACTGATTTGCGTTGTAGCGTATTTTATTATTGTAGTATGGCCAAGTCACGTTATTTGAGTTCAAAAATTAAAAATAGTAATAACATTATTAAAATGACTTGGAATGTCATTAATAGCGAAACAGGAAGGTCATGCAACCGAAGTAGTGACTACAGCCTTGCTATTGATGACAATGTAATTAGATCAGATTCCCAGGTCGCCGCGGCCTTTGAAAATTTCTTTACAGAGATTCCCGTGGTAACTACTAAATCTCTAAGCTCATCACCCACTGCTGCAGAGTCTTTACTTATGGAAAACGTTCCAGTTTGTGATTCGGAATTTCACTTCGAATTTGTCACTTGTACAGATATAATTAAAACTTTTCACATGTTAAATGTTAAAAAGACTGCAGATCTATGGGGCAATTCTGTGGATGTTGCTAAGACAATTATAAACATTGTAGCACCTACTTTAGCTGATATATTTAATAATTGTATTGAATGTGGTGAGTTTCCTGATGTTATGAAACACAGTAAAATAATACCGTTGTTTAAATCGGGTAGTACATCAGACCCTACTAATTATAGACCTATTTCCGTACTACCCACCTTTAGTAAAATTTATGAAAAACTTATTTTAAATCAATTGCAAAGATTTTTCAATAACAATAAATTACTGAATAATAAACAGTTCGGTTTTACAAGGGGTCGTTCAACTACCGATGCCGGAGTTGAACTTTTAGGACATATTTATAATGCATGGGAGGACAAATGCGATGCTTTGGGCATTTTTTGTGATTTGTCAAAGGCATTCGATTGTGTTCTTCATGAAACCTTAATCAGGAAACTTCACCACTACGGAATCCGGAACGCCTCTCTGGATCTTCTCACTTCTTACTTAAGTGATAGGATTCAGAGAGTTGATGTTAACGGGAAAAGGTCACCCGGATCTGTAGTAAGAATGGGGGTCCCACAGGGCTCAATACTTGGACCATTTTTATTTATTATTTATATCAATGACTTGCCTTACCTCATAAAGGATGAACATGATATAGTGTTGTTTGCAGATGACACTTCACTTTTATTTAAACTCAAACGTCAGCAGCTGGTTACTGACAATATAAATAGTGCCCTCGCAAAAGTAGTTAACTGGTTTAATGTTAATAATCTACTTCTTAACGAAAAAAAAACGAAATGTATTAAGTTTACGATACCAAATGTTAGACAAGTAGAAACTAGTGTTCTCATAAAGGGTGAAGAGTTAAAACCCGAAAATTCCACAGTATTCTTAGGCATAACTTTAGATGCCAAGCTTCAATGGGGCCCCCATATAGATAAATTGTCAAGAAAGCTTAGCTCTGCAGCATACGCCGTTAGGAAAATTCGTGATTTAACTGATTTAGAGACAGCCCGTTTAGTTTACTTTAGTTATTTTCATAGTGTGATGTCATACGGTATTCTGCTGTGGGGAAATGCCGCCGATATTCAGACAATTTTTATTTTACAAAAAAGGGCAATTCGTTCTATTTATAAATTAAGTCCTAGACACTCCCTCAGAGACAAGTTTAAAGAGATTAATATAATGACTGTGCCTTCTCAGTACATTTATGATAATCTTTTGTATGCACATAAAAATATTAATCTGTTTAAAAAATACAGTGATATCCATAACATAAATACTAGGAACAAACACAAATTTGTTGTTCCTACAACAAGGCTCAAGAAAATAGGTGGCTCGTTTAGATGCCAATGTATACGTTTTTATAATAAACTTCCTAGCCACATTCAAGAACTAAGCATTAATAAATTCAAATCTTTTATAAAGTTAAAACTATGCCAGAAAGCCTATTATACTGTAAAAGACTATATTGAGGACAAAAAAGCTTGGGATTGAGCTGCTCCAATAGGTCTAGACAGTGAATGTTGTTTATTTTTTTATTTTTTGCTGACTTACACTTTTGTTTTTTCTCTTTCTAAATATCTATTTATATACAGAATGACATGAACATTTACTGTTTGAAGTCTTATATTATTTTAATTATTGTGAATGTGATGACTATGTGGGTTTCCGTTTTAATCATGGTCTGGCACTTTGAGCGGTCTATGCGGTCTACACAAATGTCCTGTCCTTGGTATTACTCGTCGAATCGTTGAGCTCCTTAAGTTCTGAGTTGAGCTGCACGGTTACTGACGAATGCGTGCACTGACTGCACAGGTCCACTCAATCTGTGTGGTTCTTTCCTCAAAAGACCACTTCAGACACAAATCTACATAGTCCTCAAAGATCAAAGATTATGTCCGGATTTTTATGTACACATTGACATTGATGAATTTTATATAAACAATGACATGGATATTTACTTTGTAAAGTATCTTATTTTTTATTATTATTATTATTGTGAGTGTGAAGACTATGTGGGTCATTTCTTTTTTCTGTTTTCCTTCTTAGTTAGTTTTAATCATGATCTGGCAGTTTGAGTAATTTATGCGGCCTACCCAAATGTCCTTTCATTGGTATTGTTCGTCGAATCGTACGGCTCCTCAAGTTCTGAGTTGAGCTGCACGATTTTTGACAAATGCGTGCACTGACTGGACAGGTCCGCTCAATCTGTGTGGTTCTTTACTCAAAAGACCATTTCAGACACCAATCTACATGGTCTTCACATGATCTGACCAAGATTATGTCTGGACTTTAAAAGAGACTGTGACCTCTGAGTTTGTTTCGGCCTTTCTTCTCAGAGTAGTCAGATAGGAAACGCCGACCTCATCTAGTTTAAAAAAATATGATTGACATGTAAAAGTGTTTGTACAAACCTACTTACAGAAAATAAATCATTTATCATTTATCATTTATCATTTATTTTAAAATATAAAATCTGAATCTATAGTAATAATAAAGCTGAAGAGTTTGTTTGATTAAACGATCTAATCTCTGGAACTTCCGGTCAGATTTGAAAAAATATTTTGCTTTTGATACCCCAATTTATAAGGAATAGAGATATAGGCTATTTAACACCACGTGGACGAAGCTGCAGACTTCTGCCTTCATTTTTTTTCATATATAATTAGTAATAGCTTCTACTTCTACTAGTTCTAATTACCTTTGCTGTGCACGAAAGGGTCCATAATTAATTCGATGTTTAACATTTCAATCATTATGTACACATTATGGAATGCAATATAGTATTGAGTATTGATATATAGATGAATGTTTAAAAAAATGGTTGTCTCTTCTTTCTTCTCTTATTTCTTTAAATTAATGTAACATGTGGTTATTTTGGATAGATTTGGTTAGTTCTTCATGGCACAACTATATCAGCCATCCATAAACTTCCGCTAATATTCCATTTTACACAGAAATTGATAAATCCTTCATTTAAAAGGCTAACATGATGGAAAATATTATTTGAAGGTTTTTTTATTCGTTTACTTTATTCATCGTGATAAAGCATAACAGAAGTATAGCACTTGTATATTAAGTAGGAAAATTAAAATACCTATAGAACAAAAGCTAGCCATCATGATCAACCGCAGTCGTAACCTCATTAACTAAGCTTTAACTAAGATTTACATTATAATAATATACTCAGAGCCACAAAGGGAATGACAAACAGAGTCGAGCTGTGCTCATACGAACATAACGGCCTAGAAAGTTCTATTATAATACTCATAACGTTTAAATTTGTTTGGTGTTGTGAGTGGGTGTTTGGGCTGAAGTATAAGCGGAGCGTTTTACGAGGAAATCGGGACAACACCCGCTTAGAATAATCTAATTCAGTACGAAAAGCGATTTCATTTACTTGAACAATATACATAAAATTAATCGCAATATAAATTATGTCATAATTTTATTCTAGCAATAATTTTGGATCAAATGAAATCGATCAATAAAACTAAAGTTGTTTTGTTTTTAAAAAACCTTTTTACTTTAATTTCGTTTTGTACTTTTTAGCATTAGAATTTGTTCAAATATCCGTTCTATTACTTTCACTTGAAAAGTATTTGTAAAGACAAATCCAACGAACCCAAACACGCCTTTACACAAGTCATCGTGTGGAGCCAACTAAGTTGCACTATCCATGTCTTGTGTACTTTAGAATAGGCTATCATAATTGAATGAATATACAAATTTTCGTGCCTGTGCTGTTGATCGCTGAGAAGCTCTCAAATGGAGCCAATCTTGGATCAGCAGACAGGTCGTGGTGTATGAATGCCTAGAGAAAATTTAGTGTCTGTGCTGTTGACCTTTGAGGAGTTCCCTGGTCTGGAGGTCATCCTTGGGTGCATCACCTATGTCTTGGTGGACTTTAGAACAGGTTATTATGATGAAAAGAGCAAATAAATATTTTGTGTCTGTGGCCGCTGAGGAGTGTTTTCTTCCGGAACCGACCCTGGTATAGCAGCCAGATTATGATGAACTTTATAACGGGCTATCATATTGAATGCGTACCTAAAATTTAGTGTATCTGCTGTTGACCGCTGAGGAGTTTTCTCGACTGGATCCAATCCTGGTTGCAGCTGCCAGATCATGGTGGACTTTAGGACGAACTATCGTGTAGAAATGCGTTTACAACGTGTAACGTTAAATGCGCAAAACCTCAGACACCCCAACTGATTTTAAATTCAATTGACCTATTTCAGAGAGAAAATAAGTCATTAAAAAAATTGTAAAGGTTTTATGTGCTGTTTTAGTTTTACTGGCCATTCTGATCGTTTCTTGCGTCTGCGACGACGCTTTACCGAGGGAGGAGTCGTCACTGGGCCGTTGCGCCGCGCTGACATTGACTTGCTTGACCTATTAATAAATACACACGGCAACGTTTTTAATGAAGATATTTGAAAAATGTGACCTGTATTAAAAAGTGGTTCAATTAATTCTGCTCGTAATTCTGATCAAACTATTTTCAGGTTTTGCGCATTTAACGTTACGCGTTGTATAAAGTTTAGTTTCTTTACTGTTGACCGTTGTGGAATTCCCTAGTCTGGAGCCAATTCTAGATGCAACAACCAGATCACAGTAGACTTTAAAACGGACTGTCATAATTGAATGCGTATAGGAATTGTCTCTGCTGTTCAACTACCTACTACTGTTTTTTGCTAACATATATGAAAAAAACACGAGTCCCGCCTTCCCGGGCTTACTGCTTCGCTGTCTGCTCCTGTTTGGAACCCACTGCCATAGTCCTATTAAGTAAATTAAATTCTCAAATCCCCGCTGCTCGCTCATCCCTTGCACCATACTTATTCAAACACGACAGTCGAGTGACAGCACAATATATTCAGAGTGAACGTGTTACAATCCCGGTAACCGTTGATGGTATGTTACACTTTCTTTACGGGTAACAGTGAGTAATTAAGATTAACGGGGATCTAGTTGACTAATTACACGAGTATGTGCGAGCAAGCTCATAATCCTGCTAACAAATTTTCGAAGACAATATTGGTGTACCCACACACCAGTATTGTCTTGGTAATAATTTGTTTATTAATCCTCGGTTTCTGTAAGCAAGAGGGTTTTGTGGCTAAGTAATAACAGCCGCACGGGTCGATCGATCAGGTTAAGCTACGCTTGCCGCGGTTGGTCCATGGATGGGTGACCATCTTCACATACCAAGACCCCTCTGTGCCTCGGAAAGCACGTTAAGCCGTTGGTCCCGGCTGTCATTCGTGGATCTTTGACAGTCGTTACGGGTCGTCAGTAGCCCGAAAGTCTGACATCAAGTCTTACCAGGGGTATCGTATTACCCAGTAACTGGGTTGTGGAGGTAAGATAGGCAGTCGCTCCATGTAAAATACTGGTATTCAGCTGCATCCGGTTAGACTGGAAGCTGACCCCAACATAGTTGGGAAAAGGCTAGGCAGATGATGGTTTCTGTAAGAAAAAACGAATCGTTTTGCGTGCCAATGGTAGCATTTTTTACTGGCAAACTGGGCATATTAATATCACAATTTGGAAAATTAATTATACCAGATGGATATGAGCGATAATTATTATACAATTCATACAATATTATATACAAAAAAATACTTCATAATTTTTAGGGTTCCGTACCCAAAGGGTAAAACGGGACCCTATTACTGAGACTCCGCCGTCCGTCCGTCCGTTTGTCACCAGGCTGTATCTCATGAAACGCGCTAGTTAGGCAGTTGAAATTTTCACAGATGATGTATTTCTGTTGCCGCTTTAACAAAAAATACTAAAACAGAATAAAATATGTATAATATATTTAAGTAGTGCTCCTATACAAAAGACATGGTTTTTCTGCCGTTTTTATAGATTTAAATGGTAAGGAAACTTTCGTGCACGAATTCTACTCGCACTTGGCCGGTTTGTTATTTTAAAATAGATTTAAAAGATTTTAAAATTTAAAATACTCGTTTCGGCCTTAATATTTACCACTACAGTTTTGAGCCGTGCGGTGTCGAAACGCTCGGGTCATAGAGTTTTTAAGGAAATTTCTCACCGACTGGACGACACTTTACGTGACAAGAGGGCTGGGTCGTTCTTTGGCCAAAGAATCAGCATTGCCACTCAACGTGGCAATGCTGCCAGTCTTCTGGGCACGTTTCCGGATGAAAGCGATGCGGACGAGTACTTGACGCCTAAGTGTCCCTTTTGTTTTTGTATTTATATGTATAGTCAGCTAATTACTTATTTAGCTTAGTACCTATCTACCTCGTGCAAATAGTCAACTGTGTTAAATATTGTAAAAGTTATGTAAGTAGACTAATAAACATTATTTATAGGATAATAAATTATCCTGTATTTATTAGTAAGTGTCAAGTCGATTCATATCTATGGGTGATACTTATTGTGCGTGCGTGCCGCAAAAATGTAAACTTTAACGGTATAGGATAGTTGTATTTTCGATTCTAAAATACAAATTTCGTTACATTTAATGCGCGCGTTCATGCTACTCGTAGATTCTCTGGTCGCCTCCCTACCTATAAATACCTACTTGTTCATCGTCATATTATATGTGAGAACATATCAATACATATTCACAGTGCCATAAAATATAGTCGTAAACAAGTAATAAAACGGTAATTCGGCTCATATTGAGATCGACAGATAGGTTATGGCTAGTCATGTGTAAAGTGATAAATTCACGTCTTCGGCTTCATGATATAACCTCGTTTTTGGTAACATGATGAGTTCGGGATATTCGAAGTAGGTACCTACGAAATGTAGTAGCTTTATAAAAATATAGTTAGATAAGAGGAAGTTGACGTTTATAGCTATGATAGATTAGCTATTAGGTCGAAAATAATCTTGGTAAAATGTATTTACCGCTGCCTATTATATAAGATGTAACAAAAATGGTCTCAGACCCGACATGGGTTAAATAACAGAAAACTATGGGACCGAAGCGAAAATAAATCAGCTGCTCCATTCATACATTTAGGGAACAGCATTTTTTTTGCGATTTTGGGGTGGGTCTCATATTAAAATTAGTTTGTAATGATGAGTACTATGACCCCTTTAAAAGTTTCAGTCATTTGAATTTATTTATTTATTAAAACTTTATGCACAAGTAAAAAAAAAGTACTGTACAAAGGCGGACTTAATGCCTGAGGCATTTTCTACCAGTCAACCTTAGGGTGATGCAGAGACAAAATATGGTAGGTGCAACATACGGGATAGATAGCTAGGAAATTACTATACAATACAAGAATTAATAACAATACATAGATAGATACATATATACATACATATAAATAAAATGAACTGTCTGGAGAAAAATTATCGGTAGAGGGGAAAACTGAACTGCGTTTGAATTGCACCTTGAAGACTTGTAGATGCTTCCACGCGTGTCGATATTTAACTACATCTGGGACACTATTAGGCAATCCGCTTAGCTACCAATTTTACTGCCTGGCTAATGTTTTCACTATTAAAGTAGCAGGCGCTTGTAGGCCAGCGCCATATTGAGGTTTTTTCGTGAAAGACAACAGATACAGGGAAAAAATCTATTAACTCCTTTCTTGACAATTAACAGGATAAAACTAATAAGGAAAAAGTTTTCATTAAGTGTTGAGCACGTAATTTAAATTAATTACAATAAAAAATACAAAATAATATTTCATTACCAGCAGCATTAGGAAAAAGGAAAGTTATTAATATTTTCGTCAGGTGCGTTTTATAGAAAAAGATAATATAATATAATATTAATATAATATTATTATGTATTATTGTTATTATAAATCTTTATTTCAGTCACACAGTTCATATGATTATTACTTACTAGCGGTTTCTGCGACTTCATTCGCGCTTATGTCGGAAAACAAATTGAATTTCATGGGTTTTAATTTTTTTTGTGCGTAACCCTAATTTTTCTAAAGTTAGTGTATATAAATTCATATCACCATCTGACTAGCCTTTTCCGAACTATATTGGAGGTTCCATGGAGTGACTGCCTATCTGACCTCCACAACCCAGTTGCTGGTTAATACGATACCCACACGATTCCCTGGGTAAGAATGGTTGTCAGACTTTTCGGCTTCTGTCTACCCGTAACGACTGTCAAAGATCCACGAATGACAGCCGGGACCAACGGATTAACGTGCTTTCCGAAGCACGGAGGGGTCTCGGTATGCAAAGATTGTCATCCATCCACAGACCAACCGCGGCAAGCGTAGCTTAACCTGATTGATCGACCTGTGTGGCTGTTATTATTTAGCCACGGGCTCCACGTATATACTTTCATATGCATTTAGTAAAAAGCTGTTATTTTGATATTAATACAGACACTTCAATTATATTTATTTGTGTAGATTAACTATTATGTTTCTTAAATAATAAAAGTTAACAGACAGTAGTTTTCTAAAGCAAAGAAGGTAAATAGGAGCCCCCTTAAATGAATATTTAAGGGGGCTCCTATGCAACAGACATAACTTTTTTGGCGTTTTTATAGATAATGGTACGGAACCATTCGTGCGCGAATCCAACTCGCACTTAGTTTTTTTTAAGTACTAGAACAGGCCTTCAGATCTAGCTGAAACCGAATATGAACAGAAACCAAGCGAAAATAGTAAAGATCGTAGAAGGTGGCGTTCTGTAGTTTCTGTTCCCCCAAGGGAATAATGCGGGAATAATTTATGTATGCATGTACATATATTAGGTATCGTCATTCCTTATTATATTTGTGACCCCTAAACCGGATGGTTATTATATCTGTGCGCAATATGTTGGAGATTATGGAAAATATTTTGCATATTTCCCATATAATATTATCGTAATCCCTTGGTATATTTTTTACCCTTAAATCCCTCCCCAGCTTTTAATTCATATCCCGCCTAAAACTGCACAGTTTCCCAGCGTTAATCTTCTACATGCCCGTATAGAAGAATGGCGTTAATGCTATTCTCTTTCCGGTAAGTGTGAGTACCTATAATCCAGAGACATTGCAATTCGCCTGCCGTACCATGCGGACCGACGTTCATACTATTAAAGTTACGTCCAGTTCCTGTAGAGATGTTGTTTCTCTTTTGTTTTAGTTTCACTGTGATTCTGTTTTGTTATTGGTGTTGTAGATTTCGTGGACAAGCGGCGTAAAATTCATCCGTAATATAAATTCGAAAATAACTCAGTCAGTTTGTCTGTTACCTTTTCACGCTTTAACGGCTGAATGGAATTGGACGAAGCACACGGATAGATCTTTTGTAAGGTTTCTTCATTTTTATCTGGAATAGTAAAGGTGTCAATAATAAAGAGTATTCTAGCTATCTATTAGGTGCTTACCTATGAAATTGCCGATTTTTGGTACTGGCTATTATAAAGATCGATATCTTTAATTGTATTTAGAGTTCCAAATTCTAATTAATTTTATAGCAGAGTATTTTGTTTTTCAAAATTAGTTGTTCATTTGTTGCCCCATCGTTCGATATTTTTTAGGTAAATATTCGTACTGCTGCTTCAGTAACCATGGTAAAAACGAAATTGCACGCTATTTTCGAATACGAGTCCCGTCGTGGCACCAACGCAGCAAAGAGAGCACGCAATATTAACGACGTGTATGGACATGGTACCGCATGGGAACGCAGGGTCCGTTTTTGGTTTGATCGCTTGATGATTTATTAAATTTTGATTGCGATGAATTGAAAGCCATAGTGGAAGCAGATTCATCTCAAACCACGTAGTAAATTGCAGCAGCCTTCACCGTAAGGGATAAATCGATACTGATTCATTTACTTCAAATTGGAATTATGCAAATAGCTGGGAAAGTGGGTACCGTATGACTCACACTCACTGACCAACAACAACAAATCACGTCGAAGCAACGAACAACGGACCGTCTCAAAACTATAGGAGTCAAGACTGAAAACTCTCCGTCACCAACCATACTCACCAGACCTTCAACTAATTTCTATTCGGAAAAGTAAAATAATTTTTATTCGGAATTTGAATATCTTTTTATAGGTGAAAAATTTCAAATCCAACGAGGCGGTGAAAAAAGCCTCAAAAAAGTTCAGTTCCCGTCCCCAGGATTTTTATAGTAGAGCCATCAACGAACTTCAACTAAAATGGCAAAAGTGCATTTTCACTACTGGCCAATACGTACTTTGATTAATGAAGTATGATATATTATTTTCTTTGCAAAAAAAAATATATATTTGATTTTTTTTCTGTAAGACGGCAATTTCCAAGGACCTAATATCTAGACGACGACTCAAAGTCGCAGGCAAAAAAAAATCTTGGGAAAAGTTTGTAGCTATTATTTATTTATAGTCAATAGGTATCTGAATGTTGAAGGAAAATTCTTTTTTTAAACAACAAACGACAAAGATCCACGCGGAAGATTAAAGGATGAAAAACATAAGTAAACAACAGATTTAGAAAGTCTAGAAAATCATTTATTGCAAAAGTTTTTCTTTGCCGTACATTTTGTTTACTGTTTAAAAAGAAAGAAAAATTATTTATTGCGACTCGTACAGGAAGATCACAAGCTAAACTAAACACGATCAAAAATAAAAAACCAAATTATTATATTATTTTTTTATTATTATATTATTATCAATATTATATTTATTATTACTATTTTCTCCTTTTTGTTTTTAGATTTTTTTACGTAAACCGTTTTGAAGAATCCTTTTTGATCTGAGGAAACTAGATCATTTCGATAACTAAATAAAAAAATAAATAGATCCCAAGACTGACCACAAGAAATACTGCTTATTTATAAAAGAATATAAACAGAAATAGGCGCAGGATACGGGCAATAGATATGGCTTTCCAACCGTGTGAGTGGCCTCTGCCTGATTCCTTCCTATTTATGTCCGGTCTGTGTCATTGTCACAGGAGGAATGGCCATCAGTTATCTGGGGCGTGTTTGCTGTGTGTCTATTGAATGTTAGGCTGGGTTTCTGTCGTCGGTCCCTAGCCCTGACATCAAGCAATGGACAAAATTGTCAACATCTAATTGCTTGAATAAGAGGTTTTTGGCTACTTTGTATGTGTATATTTATGTACTTTTTTTGTTATGTGCGTTTTGATTGTGCATAATAACAAAAAAAAAAAATCTTTTATTGCTAATGTTTTTCAGAAAACTTAGGTGCGTAATACTCGCAATTGGCGTGCGTTTATGACCGCAAACAAAGCGAAAGAAATATGAAGGGATCGTAGCAGGACCCGTTATGTAGTTTTTGTCTACTTCCGTAAGAAGGCGATAGGTTTTGAATGTATGCATTTCAATACAGTTAGCAACTCTTTTTAAACCCTAATTCCTCTGATGTAGAATTAACACAACATTTTAACCATTAGAATTCTGTCCACCACCGCATTTAACTAACATTAGTGTTTGAAGTGCATTGTTGAAGCTCATTAGCACAAATACCTAATTCTGAAGCATTTGTTTTAATGCAAATTCCAACAAAATTCACGTCACAGGAATTTGACAATCAGTAATTCGAACACAGCAGTTGTGTTTAAATTGACGCGTTCGTGGTCAAATTAACAAAATGGTCACATTGGCCCCGATGTCAATAACTTGTTAACTAAATTCTATAGAGCGACACAGGCGTTGTACACGCAACGCGCGTGTATGACTAGATGTATGTACGTGGCCGCAGAAAAGCCCGGTTTCGGTTCTGGCTGTTTGTGTATGTGACTTTAAATGTTTGTAAACGCACCCACAATACAGGAGAAATTCCTGGTATGGGGCAACGTTTTCTTAAAAAAAAAAGAAATAGAAATAGAAAAAGGATCTGTTTGTAAGGATCGTAACACGTGCACATACGTTCTGTAGACTTTCTGCCTAGCTTATATTCCCATGGGAGTATAAGCAACGCGGGTCGCGGGGCGCGGCGGGTCGCTAACATATACATGTTAGCGACCCGCCCATCATTTGCACGGTTGCAATCTGCTGATGTGACTTATCAAAACATCGCGATTTCTGTGCTAAGCCTATACAAGCAAAATAGTAATGTATTATTATTATACACACACTGAATGTATTCCTTCCAATATGGCAAAAATCACATCAAAATCTATTGTGTAGTTTGAAGACCTAGACATAAAGACAGATACGAAAAGAACGTTCTATTATAGTATTTATGGATACATATTTATAAAAACTACAAAATAAATTTGAATTACACATTTAGATCAAACAACGAATACTTTTTTTCTATCCGTCTCATTCTAGTCATAGCTGGAGATAAAAGATAGCAATATGTTTCAAAAAGTGTACAAAAAGTCTAACAGTATTGGAAAAAACTTAGTTTCTACTAGCGAAGCATTGTGTCCAGTCCCTAAGCAAAGAAATAATAAAGTGTTTTTTATTAACACTTTTTTATGCTTGTCTCGTTATGAACACTTTATTAGCTTTATATCGTCACAAAGTTGTAGCTCTGCCTGTGCTATAAGCAAGCACTAAGAAAGAATAAGACTAAGTAATATGGGTGCTTACAATGTTGTCTACCTGCACACCTGGGTAGGGAGTGTATGTTCCAAAATAAAAATAAATTGAAGGCGATTTTAAGGACTCTTGTAAAATGGACTTATATAATAAGTACTAGCTTTTCCTGTGTCTTCGCTCGCGTGGACGTTGCAAAAAACTTGTATTAACATTCTCCATGAAGACTAAATGTATGAAACAACAACGTAATGATCCGTCAAACAGTGTTCGAGTTTATCAATCTTATTATAATACCAACATCAATTTTCATTTTAAGAAGAAGTCTCCTTTTTCACCATATATTAAATATTAATTATATGTAGGTATTTACTTTAACAAGACACAAAGTAATGATAAATATTAGTTTCCAAATTAAAATTGCATTCACTGCACTATGAAACTATCCGACTACAACAGACAAACACAAATCTTATATTAAAGCATTAAACTACCACTGAACTAAGACTGCTATTAAACTACGTTTTGTAATAAAAGGAGAATGTTTTAACCTGAACCGTTTTCTAAACACCTTTGCAGTTCTAAAACATCTGCTTGTTACTCGTCGCGTCGCGGTCGCCTGGATTCTTAGAACCACAAACAAGTTAGCTACATACACATTTGTACCTGGAACATTAGTGCTGTACCTAGTAGAGCACTAGTGGAGAACAATGTAATTCACTCTAACATGTCAACGAGAGAGCTTTCTGACAGTAGTCTAACACAATTTTATTGTAACGTATCATTTTGTGTTTAGATAAGAATACAAATAAAGAGTGTGTTTTTATTTTGGAGAAGTCGAGAGTCTATTTGTCTGAAGAAAGTAAGTAAAGTCAAAAATCTGAAATTAATCGAGCACATAACAACTGGGAGTCTTTTCAAAATAAGAAAGATGTACATTTTTTATCAAGTAGAGTGCTTAATCTAAACTTACGGTACACAAAAGTATTAGCATTTGAGGCCAAACTAGGCATAGAGCCTGTATATATAATTATAGTCAATCATTAATAACATACCTATTTACATAAACTCACGCCTTCTTCCCATGGTGGTAGGCAGAAACTTCAAAACGGCACCTGCGACGATCTTGGCATACTCCTTTTGCCTTATTTACGTTCATAATTGCATGAGAAAGCCAATTCTCGTAATTTAAAACGTTCAAAATCTATTCGCAATCTTATCTCAGCGACAATCAACGTCAAAAACTTGTCAAAAATGTAGGGGAATTAGAGATATTTTGATTATACTGTGAAAGTTCTTAAAATTATGAGAATTGCCCGTCTGGTCATTCCCGCATGCCGGTTGCGAGTACTTCGCGCTTGACCTTTCTTAAGAACGTCACCAATAAGGTGATGTCATTTATTTATTTATTTAAACTTTTCGCACACAAAAAGGTGCAAAGGCGGACTTAATGCATTAAGAATTCTCTACCAGTAAACCAAGGGTGGTGAAGAGATTAGATGGCAGGTGCTTTGGTTGAGCCGAACAATGATAAAAAAAAAACTTTTAAACTATTAATAAATTTAGTCTAGATACTAACTTGGGTGATATTTTTTCTCGTCGTGGGATTAACTACCTACGTATTTTCATAAAACTAGTGCCGTGATCGGAGAAAAACGGGCTTATAATAGTCCACTGCAATAAACAGTCACAAAGGAAAAAGTGTACTTCACACAGCATAAAATATTAATATTTTTGTAGCACATTAATCCATAATCATACAAATATTGTAAAGGCGAAAGTTTGTGAGTGTATGTGTGTGTGTGTACCTTCTTCACGCTCAAACGGCTGAACCAATTTTGATGCGATTTGGCACACAGATAGTTTATAACCAGGATTAACACACAGGATACTTTTTATCCCGATATTTCTACGGAATGGAGACTTATGCGGGTGAAATTGCGGGGCGCAGCTAGTGATGTTTTAAATTCGAAAGTAACTCTGTCTGTACCTTGTACCTTTTTCTAAACCACTGAACAGATTTAGATAAAATTTAGGAAGGACATAGATTGTATCCTAGGAAAGAACGTAGGCTTCTTTTTGTCTCAAAATAATCCTAAAAGGTGATAAAGTGGATACAATTTTGTATGGAAACTTAGCATTTCTTAAGTGAGGGATATTTAAATGTGTGCTTTTGGTAAGAAATATAAAAATATTTGTAGCGGGGCAAAATACGGGATGATATTAAAATTCACATGATTATTTAAATTTTTGTGTATTAAAGACATTTAAGGAATTGGAAATATAGTCAGAAGATTACTTTGAGGCCAACCGCTTAAATTCTATTAAAATTAGAAGTTATAGCATTTCACATTAATGATGATAATATTAAAATGAATAATTATGATTGTTATGTTAAACATTTACAATCATAAAAACCTGTTTAATAAAAATATAAAATGATATTTTGCATTTATAATACTATGGCCTAAAGTAAGTAACATTATATTTCCAACAGAATCAAACTTGCAATGTTCATGCAAGTTCATGGATGAGAAAACTTAACATATTAGCGTATTAAAAAACACATGACATAATAATCCTGAGATTTACAAGGAACGTATAAACGTGCGTTGCGTCTGAAATAAAGACGGGGACAGACGAGCGTAGTTCACGTCGCTCGAAGTCATCATCATGTGCCTAGCCTTTTCCTAACTACTTCGGGGTCGATTTCCAGTCTAAGCGGATTCAGCTGAATGACATGGAGCGATTGTCAATTTGACCTCCACAGCACAGTTACTTCGTTATGACATACGATGTCGAAACGTGTACATTGAGAGACAGGCTGGTCCATAAATTCAAGGTCATTCAGCGCGGTATGGTTCGGGCTATAATCGGAGTTTATTTGAAGGATAAAATCATAAATGAAAAGAACCAGAGTTCCCGACATAGCTTGCAGAGTAAGCAAACTGAAGTGGCAGTGGACTGGCCATATTTGTAGACGGACTGATGGCCGGTGGAGAAGACGAGTTACTGGATAGCACGAAACCATTTTGTGAGACTAGTTGTCAGACTTTCGGGTTTCTGACTTCCCGTAAATGTCAATTTACGCCGCTCTAAGAGACTCACCAAAATTATGTTGCGCATCGTCAGTCCAGCAGTTAATTGAACGTCAATTTCTAGAGGCGCTGGTTCCTGGAATAATTAATACTCTAGACAACGCCCGTCTAGTGCCACTCTAAGTTGTTTGAAACAAGCGTACATGTTGTAAGTGCGAAGAGGTGAAGCTGTATATTAATTAATTCTTGCTTCCCAGAAGTCGTTTGAAACGCGGCCGTAATATGTAGCTCACATGGCTGCTATGGAACTTTCTAGAATTAATTACTTAGTGTCACATGAGTAGTCGAAACGATGAAGGGAAACATCGTGAGGGAACCGGCATATTACAGCCCCTGTGTCCCAGCAGTGGGGGCATTTTGGGCTGATTTACATAGGTACAAGCAACGCCCCGCGGTTTTACTGATATACGTTTCGATCCCGTAGGAATATCGGTATAAAAAGTATCCTTTGTGTTAATCCTGGTTATAAATTATTTGCGTGCCAAATTTTATCCTAATCCGTTCATTAGTTTTTGTAACAAACATCCATCCATGCATCTTCACAAACTTTCGCGTTTATAATTATTGGTAGGATAGGGAATGGGATAGAAGGAAGTAGGATAATCAACCTATAATATCTCTATGTGCTTCATGGTTAATTTAAAAGTATGTTAATTTTATAGTAAGTTTCTTAGTATGGGATAGACAGAGTATATAATGTACTCCTGGAAAACTGACTTATTATTAATCCGATAATTTATTTCAAGTAGGCCATATTTGAAGTCAAAATTTACGTGAAAAATAGAATTGATTCTAGATGATTTGAGATTTTAGATTCCAAATGGTAGTTTCGTCTTCCGAAGATATTCAGAGAATGTCAAGAAACAAAAACCTTGATTGCTTTCTGTTTTATGTGTCAATTTAAATGTAAACTGCACGTAATGGTAATAAGTTATTATCATTATTTTTAGAACACTTTATGGAAGAGCACATTATGCAGTGTATGATTTTGTGTTTTACTGTTAGAAAACGTTCATCTTTTCATAATTTATCCGCTATAATTTCACATAAAATAAGAAAATAAAAACATTTTTTTCTGTGTTGTTGCCAACGTTTTGAACTTTTCTTTTTTTTGCTTTCCCAACTCTGTATAAAAAAGAGCCTTTTGCCCTGCACTCGGACACTGGTTAGGCTGGTATTATATTATTATAACATTTATTTACATTTATCGCTAATCAAAACGCTAAAAAAACGTCTAACGGCGTATAAAACACTAGTTGGAACATATCACTAGAGTTACATGCAACACGACAGTGTAATTCACTCTGCATCGAGAGTTCTCTTAGCGTTACTGAAATTATAATGGCGTGCGACTGTTACGCGTTTAAAATCACTATTCTAGTCGTTAAGATAGAGGAAACCATTCTTTTTTGCTGGTTTTAATGCCTAAAAGGCGGAAAAATTATTTCAGCCTTATTTGTTCTATTTTTTTCTATTCTCACTACGGGTAAAAAATCTTGTTTAAACGTAAATTTAAGAAGCTATTTTTATGTAAGTGCTGTGTACGCCTGTAAGTGACTAATTCACAACAACTCAATACATTGATACTTATTATTATGTTAATATTGTAGTGAATAGGTCGTTGATGTACCTATCAAATAAATAAATAAATAAATTTTAATGCCTTATGTTTATTGGATGAATTCAGCCGCTCCAAGGCTGAAGCTAGACAAGAAGTCGACCCATATATACATACTTGGGAAAAGGCTAGGCAGATGATGACGGTAATGCATGAATAGCTAAATTTGGACAGCGCAGGACCAGTTGTTTTGACAATGTTTGGGGCAGTCATTTTGGACGCATTGTGGATGTGATTTGGCTGAGTTAAAGATGTGTTTTTAATCACTACATAGTATAAAACAAAGTCGCTTCCCTGTCTGTCTGTCCCTATATATGCTTAGATCTTTAAAACTATGCAACGGATTTTGATGCGGTTTTTTTTAATAGATAGAGTAATTCAAGAGAAAGGTTTATATGTATAATACATGCATAATATAGTAGAGGAACACTGATAATTTTAGAGGTTTCTAATGTTATGTCGTAAATAAACACATTTTTTTTGCGCTTACATTGTAAACGCTGGCTGAATCCGTCGAAATAGATCAAAATAATGTACTACAGTATTGTACACCTTAAAAAGGTCTACAAAAAAGTCCGCAATGGTATATGTCTATCTCTTAGGGATAACCTACAATAACCATTTTTATCCTATACTTTTTACGAAAAAAATTATCAGTGTTTCTCCATTGCACCCGTGCGAAGCCGGGGCGGGTCTCTAGTTAAATATAACAATAAAACAAAAAGCGCGTTCATCATCTGCCTAGCCTTTTCCCAACTATGTTTGGGTCGGCTTTCAGTCTAACCGGATGCAGCTGAGTACCAGTATTTTACATGGAGCAATTGCCTATCTGACCACCACAACCCAGTTACCGGGTAATACGAAACCCCTTGATAAGACTGGTTGTCAGACTTTCGGGCTTCTGACGACCCGTAACGACAGTGAAAGATCCACGAATGACAGCCGGGACCAACGGCTTAACGTGCTTTCCGAGGCACGGAGGAGTCTTGGTATGTAAAGATGGTCACCCATCCATGGACCAACCGCGGCAAAAGTAGCTTAACCTGATCGATCGACCCGTGCGGCTATTACTACTTAGCCACAAGCCCCTCAAAACAAAAAGCGCGTTATCATCAAAAAAAGCTATGACACTCTTCGCAAATGAGTATATTTTATTTTCCAGCACTACTCAGTAAACGAAAGGCAAAAAGACACATACTGTACTTCAGTAAATACTGGAACCCATTAAGACTGTACCAACTAATAAAATTGTCTTCGCAAGCAAAACAATTGTAATTGCGCTACAACCCAAAGAACTAGTTTCAATAAATGTCGTATCGGTATTCAGATGCACTAACACAGTTAATTACCACTTTTAAAAAATACTCATTTAAACACAACTGAAATCCAACCCTATAATGACGGTGATAAGGTTAAAATTCAAAATGAAAAACACGTATGGTTCCATTGCTTGTTAAAGAGAAAATATATGAACAACCATTAAAAAGTTCTATTTCTGCAATCCAGGAACGGATGTTCTGAATTTATAACATAGTAGCTGGTGCCTCGGAGGTCGTTCAGGTTAATTTATTCCTTGGTCATTGCCAGGCTGTGGGCGTTGTAATTGTTTCTTATTATTTTTTTATACTAGAAAGCCTTTGGTTTGCAATGCATTTTATAAAAAGAAAACAATGGCGACCCGTTTTTTATCTTTGCTGTCGTAAGATGTTACCGATATCCACTGGACAATCCAGTTACTGATACGGAAGTCAGATAAGCAGAATATGCTCTATGAAAAATACTATTATTTAGCTGCATCTGATTAGCCTGGAAGCCGATCCCAATATAATTGGGACAAGGCTAGGCAGATGATGATGATATTAGGTTGTCTCATAAGTTCTTGCCATATTTTAATTTTCTCGAATTGTCTCGTATTTAAACTAAAGTGAATTCAAGTAAGTTCTAGATCTTTCTAGTAAGGATCTTTTATGGTGAGAGTATAAATAGGCGCGGACGCAATGCAATAATTAGTCTTTAGTGAAAATGGATCAGCGTCAACTGCGAGCTATTATGCTATACGAGCATCGACTTAAAGTCTCTTCAACAGAAACGGCTAAAAAGATTAACACTGCATCTGGACCGGGTACTATTAGGTTGTCTCATAAGTTCTTGCCATATTTTATTTTTGTCGAATTTTCTCGTATTTAAACTAAAGTGAATTCAAGAAAGTTCTAGATCTTTCTAGTAAGGATGCGTATCTTTTATGGTGAGGATATAAATAGGCGCGAACGCAACGCAATAATTAGTCTTTAGTTAAAATGGATCAGCGTCAACTACGAGCTATTATGCTATATAAGCATGGACTTAAAGTCTCTTCAACAGAAACGGCTAAAAAGATTAACACTGCATTTGGGCCGGGTACTACTAGCGATCGGACTGTTCGTTTCTGGTACAAGCGTTTTGATGCCGGTGATATAAGCTGAGAAGATCAACCTCGCCCAGGCCGACCCACCAGCTCTGATGAAGATGCTTTGCGTCACGGACTTGAGCTACATCCAGACTAAAGTACGCGCGATTTGGAGAAGGCGCTTGGACAATCCCACACAACTATAGATCATTATCTCAAATCGATGGGATATCGCAAAGTGATGTCACGTTGGACACCTCATGCGTTAACGGACTATGACCGGGCCGTTCGTGTAGCCATTTGTCAAAGTTTGTTACTTCGTCCGCACAGACGAGATTTTCTCAAGGACATTATTACATGTGACGAGAGCTGGATACATTATTAAACTAACACGCGTCATGCCTATTGGATTCCTTGCGGGGAAAACCCACCCGCCCCGCCTAAACTTAATGAACACGGTCGTAAGATTATGTTGTCTGTTTTCTGGGATTGGCAAGGACTATTAACGCCAATCTGTATACGCAGCAGCTTCGCAAACTAGCAGAGATGTTAAAAATTAAGCGGCCAAAACGACTTGGAGTCCAACTTTTGCATGACAACGCACGACCTCATTGCGCCAAGTTAACACATAAACAGCTGGAGGAGCTAGGATGGCTGATTGTTCCACATTTACCGTATAGCCCGGATCTTGCACCTTCAGACTTTCATTTATTTCGAGCTCTTAAATTTAATTTACTAGGAAACAAAATCGAAAATTCTGGAAGTATTAAAATTGAACTTGAAATTTTTTTCGAGTCCCAGCCTGCCTCATTTTGGGAGAAGGGTATTCAAAATTTGCCCAGTAGATGGCTGACTGTTGTTGATAACGAGGGAGACTATATAATTTATTAAATGTATTTTTTATTAATAAAAATATATTAATAATAACTTGTCTTTTAACTGGCAATAATTTATGAGACAACCTAATAGATTTAAATAGAGCGATGCAAAGATTTCTTTTCTAAAAAAAAAGCAATTTTCTAAAGGGTTATTTTAAATTGGCTAGCTAAACACGATTAAATAAAAAATAAATAGTTTTTTTTTTTTTGGAGGTTAGCGACTGCCAGTTACACACTTATTGCTATAACTTGAAGTATGAGTTAAGAATCTGTTCTCTTATGTTTTATCGTATTTATATCGATACCTATCACGTCTGTGAAGTTTACACAAAAAAAAAACAGATTTTTGAAGTGATATTTCAAAATTCTACAATAACTGCGGTCGATGCATTCCGTCCAAAAATAAAATCATCAAATTCATTTTTTTAATTTTTTTTTTTGATGTCTAAATATCGTTACCCATCGGATCTGTGGAGTTTAACTAGCAAATTTAAAATAAACCTGTAGGTGTACGCATACTTGCTTCCGAGCTTGGCTGGAAATATTTATAAACGAACCAATACAACCCTAATACAGTTTTGCCACATTGTTTGTATTGGATTACATACAATTCCTGTGGGAGTCAATTTCATATTTTTGTTTTGTTGAACATGTATTGTTTGAATTTATTTTAATATATTCATATTTATTTGAGATCTGAAATATTTGAGGTTGTATCAAGGACGTTCGAGTAAAATTGAAACTCGAAACACTCTTGATACAGCCTCAAATATTTCTGCGTTTATGTATTGTCGCTACTGTATATATAATTTCGAAACGTCCTTAATACAACCTCAAATATTTCTATATGTTTTATCTACATAACATAAAATAACATCACCCCGTGTTTATCCGAAGGGTTGTGCAGAGATGTACCTATAATTCACCGAAATGTTACCAGTTCTGTTGAAATCCGACCGTATCAACCCCTGTCATAATTCTATCAAGTATCACGTGCATACTATTATTCTCTCTCCATCTTTCACTGAAAGGTACAAGAATTATTTTTGCGACAATATAATAAACTACCTAAAGAAGTAAAGAATGCGAAATCGTTTAATATTTTCAAAACCAAATTAAAAAATCACATACTAAATAATCAAACATTAGTACCATAAATAGACTTGCCCTACTGTCGCTTTGCTTTGCTGTGGCACCGGGTTCGCATTCCTTATCTATTATGAATATTTGCGACCGTAGTAATTATTTCTTTTGCGGGTGGATTGAAACGTTTTGTTTTGTATTCGCTAATGTTACTTGCGAACCTACGAAGTGAAATGTTATTAACTTAGATATTGCGTAAATGATTTTGTTGTTTAGAAGAACAATAGCTGCTTAGTGTGTGTCTCAAAGTTCTTATAATATTAGTAAGTTTTAAAAATGTTCTCAATTAAGTGAAATCTTTGTAATTTCTTATTGAGAAATAAATTTCTTTAACCAGAAGGTAGTTTTGACGGTAATCGCCAATGACCTAAAACGTTTTTCCACTTAAATATCAGTTGTGATAACCACCGTGTTATGAGTGTCTTAAGCATTAAGATCCAATACCACAAAAATATTTAAACGCTCATATTAACCTCATTATCAACAAAAAACCTTTTCTCCGCTAACAACAACACACTGTCAACAATATTTCTAACTATTTCCATCTCCACCTCTTCATACACAAGCCACTCACTCAAACAATTGCCATTCAACCAAGAGGGGCTCATGTGGAATGTTTCAGTGTCAGCCCTCGTCCAAGGTGAAGAGCTTTCGCGGATGCTAAAGCGAGTGCGAAGTATCAAAATGACGTTTATTGCATCCATATTATTGCAATGATTACCCCGTGTCCTATTATAAGAGATTTTCAGCAAACGCGGGGATAGACGAACTAAGGCCCGGCGCCCATTATCGGCATCGGTACGACTGAGGATTTTAGGTGGCAAATAGCAATATACTATAACATAATGGCAATAAAGTAGAAATTTCCGTGATATGTGGTCGTAATAAGAAAAATACCGCTTCGGTATGCTTGAGGCTGGTGTATCGGCAGCCTTGAGAATGCCTCGGGATGCTTCGGCATCCTTCGGCAACCTTCGGTACGCCGCCGGCGCCAAGGCAACACTCGGGGGATAGTTTGACAAATACGATATTGAGACGCTTCGGCAAGCTACAGGACGGTGCGGCATCCTTAAGGACGCCTCGTCATCCCTAAGAACGTTGCAGCATGCCAAAGCATAATTGCCGATAGTGTGCGCTTGCATGTAGGATGCCGAAGGATCATTTTCCTTGCCGATGCCGATAATGGGCGCCGGGCCTTAATGATCGTGATGATTGGGTAGTTTACTACACGGTGTTATGATGCTAGAGCAACGTGACTGAGCGACCGAGCTAGCAAGCGATTGTCTATTGTTTTCTCCTATGGGAAAACGTTGACTACCCGCTGGAAGTACTCGTGATGCACTGTAGCCACCTAAGGATCCAGCAGAATAATATCAGCGTCAGGTATATTTGCCTGACACGTGCTGAGCTGGACTCCCATTTGGTTTAACCTTGAGACGCACACCGCACTGTCTATTTACGTTATGTAGCATTTGTCATAGTGTTATTTTTATTTCGATGTGTGTGTTTTTCTATTTATTTTTATATCGGCAACTTGTTTTTATATCTATTTAAGTCATGTAATTGGTCATTATCTTATTGTACTTTTGTGTTGTGCTGTCTCTTGTGTGCGCCAAATAAATGGTTTATCTATCTATCTAATTGCACCTGCCACCGCACCCGCCTCCCACCGCCTTGCTCATCGCGCCTTCATTCTGAAAGAGGCCTCAGCGTCAGCCTGACGCGGAATTGTACTCTGCACCCTTTATCAATTGCCCTACGTGACTCGCCTTTTACACGCGACGATGCGAATTAACTGAATTGAGATTTATTTTGTAGTTCGTGCTACGTTTGGGTTTTTATTAGTGACTGTTGTCTCGAGTAACTAATGTTTAGGATGCCCTTTTTATTTACTTGAGGTAAGATTTATTGTTGAAGAACGTGTTTTAATTGTCGTGCTTGTGTTTCAGTATTGGCTTGAGCTGACTACCTAAAAAAAGAAATATATGATGTTATTAATATCATCTTTCATTATTCAGACAATGACGCGTATTCATATTGAATTTTCCTTCCTGAAAATAAAACAAATTTTTATAGTACATTATGATATAAGTGCGGTAAGTTGAAAATTACAGCTGAGGCGATATTGCAAGCCCGAGCCGTAGGTGAGGGCTATAAGAAAGCAGAGGCTGTAATTATCAAACCGCACGTATGTCATACGACGTTTTATAACACATTTGTGAGGAAATAAATAAAACTCGGACTTTCTTATACGAATAAATCTTTAATTACTTGTTCAAACAGTTATTAAAATTCGAACAATTTGTAAAATTAATTATTACGGTGCCAGTTGGCATTTTTAATGTTGTCAAGCTATTACTCTTATTATTAGTTGCAATTTCACCAGTCTCTCTCTCACTCTCTTGAGTGAAAGTAGGAGAAACGAGACCACAGAGTTCTGCAGTCGGTATTACTAATAAAGTAAATTAATACTTTTGTGTTTTTGTTACAGATAAATGGTTGTAATTAATTGTCAAAATTAATTAAATTAAAGGACTAAATGTTTATTTATTATATTTTATCTCCCAAAGTTAATTTTATTCATAAAATGTTGACCACTTTTCTGACATAAAATCTCTTTGCTAAGATTTAATAAAGTACCGTTCGTTTTAGACGGAGCATCTTGATAAACCGTGCGCTTTACATTACAATTACGCACAAGTACGTAATGAGATACATTACGATATTGAAATTGGTGCAGTAAGAGACCTTTTACGAGCAAATGTGTTATAAAGAAATTTACGACACTATAATATTACCAACCCAGAAACGTCTACTACTGACAGCTGTTGAAGATTTCACCATCCTCTTTCCTCGATAACTTAAACGCTTTAGAAAGACATTTACGTAATTACAAATTTTTATAGACCTGTCTTCAGCAATAATAAACCATTAGCTAAAAATGAAACCGAATCAACACGACTTCCTCAATAATAATGAGATACATTTATTGGAATAATTACATAGAGAATACTGACGAACATTCACAACAGTGACGGGGTAGTCAGATAAGCAGCTAAGCTAATGGACGACTGAGTTACAATTCAACTAGCTAATATTACATCTTGCTGTAATTAGCTGCTTAGTTGGAAACTTGCTGCTGCTGTTTGAATTCTTTATTTATTTATTTATTTAGTTTGTGTAAATAAATAAATAAATAAAGACACACTATCTTTACAGCATGACCCCAATACAATAGTGGTTCCCAAACACAAAATAATTAAACTGAAAAATTAACTTATGCCTAATACTTAAAAAAACAAACTTTAAAAATAGAAAGCAAGACTAAACTCTGTTAAAATCTTAATCCAAACTCAGAATATACAAATTATAATATACATAAATTATGTAATATTTTTTTAATGCTATAAAATCCTAACCTAGAATATAAAATCAGACTTAACACGGAACATAAATTTAAACATAACTAACAAAATTTAATAAAGTATGAGGCCAACTAGGTAAAACAATGCAATTCTGGATGGTAGTTTTAATTATAATAAGATTTTATGAATATTTCGTTAATCGTATGCTGTAAAGTTTAAGTGTCGTATCTGAAAAATAAAAAAAACTTAATTGTAATCAACAAATTGCGATTTACTCATTTAAAAAATCGATCAAATGATTTTAGCGTTTGAAACTTTACTTCTATTTTTAAATTATATTTTCTTAGTAAGTGTTTGTCGGCGCATCATCGCCGTCGTTGTCGGAGTTAGACATATTATTGATTTAAACCAATGCATCACTAAAATACACAGCAATAGGAAATGGCAGGAAAATGTTTAAAAGAGTAAAAAGAAAATCCCTCGCTTCAATTCAGGGTGTTTATTCCACGTGAAGCGAACCGAGAATGTGTTTCCATTCATTGCTTTACAACAGTTTTTATACACAAAATTACCGCCAAAGCTTACCATCAAACTTTACCGCGAAAAAAAACTTTTGGAACTTTGCCGCCAAATAGAAATATAAATCAAGCGGATATGTAAAACTAATTTAAATAGTTCAAGCGGATGTGTCAAGATAAATCCTTAATACCAACATAGAACAACACCAACACGTCCAACATAGAAACAATATATAGCAAACCGGAAACTAAAATATTAAAAATAAATAAAAAGTACTTCCTTTTTATTTATTTTTAATATTATATTTTAGTTTAAAAAATACAAAATAAAAACTTAATACAAATTCAATCGGATATCACAATATTTTAAAAACATCAAAATAAAAACTTAACATTGACCTAACCGGAAATACAAACATTAATTCAATCAATAACGTGGAAAGCAGATCAAGTACAAAATAATCAACACAAGCTTAGAATTAAAATTAAATAATGGTTTGGCGCCCCTAAGTACTACCAAAGTATAGTTTAAGCTTATTTAAATCAACGACCATAAATAGTAAACTCGTCCACTGTCACATCGGCAGAGTCATTATTGGCAAATTACCTATACAATATTTTCCACCACCTTTCACCAACCAAAGACGTAGGTCTCTTCTTTGCCGTTAAAAACGGGAAGGTTACAATAATAATTTCTTTCTTTTAACAATATTCTTTTCTCTATCAAATATTCAGAATAACGAAAAAAAATATTCAACCTACATCTTTTCTGAGATAATCATCCTTTATGTATCTTTACGATGTCTATATCTTATGCGTTTATACGATCCAACTTATTGACTAGAAAACTTCCAGTGCGATAAGAAGTAAACAATTAGGCAACCCAATGGCTGGTGTCACCGAAAAAACTTTACGTTTCACTTCTCTTTATTGCCGAGTGGGATGTGCCTAAACGGCAACGTATCAATTATAGGATCGCGACGCGAGAATACCCAGTATTACGACGGCATAAATTTTATAGGGGTTTCACCCATAAAAATGGGAAATTATCAAACTGTGACGAAATTACCTCAATAAATTATTGCGTTTAGGGGGAACGTTGAAAGTAACGCTGTTGATACACCAGATTGGATTAGCTCGCTTAATTTATCTGAAGAACTGCGCGCGTGGAATAGTGATTTTGAATTCGGAGAGGAACGCAAAACAATTAATGTTGCTTCTTTGTTTGTCTTGAATGTTGTTTGATAATACATTTTGTCTGCCTGTTACTCACGATTCTAGTGTTGTATTTATTTAAATCAAACTTACCAAATAAAGCTATATACCTACATAATTATCTCTAAAAACTATTCTTAAGTACCCGAATGCGCGAAAGTAAAGACAAGGATATGTTTTTGTACACTTTGCTGTGATATTTGACATGAAATTTCCAAGGCTAGTTCGATAAAGAGGCTAATTTACTTCAGTATTCTCTTTACTGGGCTCGAATGCGTAAATTCTAGCACAACATTTAAGCACTCACAAGTCCAAGCAGACCATTACATACCAATAATCAGAATTGATCGGAGGGTTACGTTTACGTCAAATGGAATCTGTAATCACCGGTCAGAGACGAACGGAGATTGCGATGGTTGATTGAAGTTGAAAAGAGGACTGATAGCCGGTTCCCGTTAAACACAGGACGATTACCATGCGGTTCAATGTAAAACTCAATTCCCATGTCGTTAATACCCAATTTCCAATAATTGACCCAATTTCCTGAAATCAATTCATCCACTGCAAATTGTATAATTTTGTAAAATAATCATTTTAAATGATACTGTATTATATTTTAAGAAGGAAAGAAAATATTTTTATTTGCGGCAAACATGACGCAGAGAGACAAAAAAAAAAAAAAAAAGTTTTTATTTCATTCACTTATGTAAAAAAGAACATTATATAGATAGGGAGTACCTTTTAAGCAAACATTTGCTTGTGTTAGGTACTTCCGCTCTTCCGGTTTACATTTTCATTTACATAAATGTGATACTCTCAAAAAAAAAAAAAAAATTCAGTACAGTTAAATAAAAAAATAAAAAAATCTGTTAAAATAATTCCATTCAAATCAAGATTCAAAATCATAATCCAAAATAAGAATAAAAATTAGCATTAAAATCACAATCAATATTGTAATCGGAGATTTAAAATCTATCCAAAATTAGAATCAACGACTAAATCGAAAACGAAATAAAAATAAAATAATTAATAGTAATACTAAAATTAAATTAATAAAGTTAAGAATTATAAAAAGTAAAGTATAGTATGCGCATAGTGTGTGTGTGTGTGTGTGTGTGTGTGTGTGTGTGTGTGTGTGGGTGTTTATGTGATCGTATGTAAGATTGACTCGATTTCTTCATAACTTTTGTTTGTCAGCCATTGAGTGAGTGTTTTTTTGCAGTTGTGGTGCGTCATAGAATATATGTTTAGTTCTTTATTCAGAATATTGTATATGTGTGATGATTGTTTTGTATATTGTCTCGTAGCGAATGCAGTTTTAACTGGAGTTTCTGTAGCGACATTATTCTTCCTCCTAGATTGTGCCCTGGATGAGACGAACGGTAGGGATTTATGTTTTTTTAAGGCAATTTGAAGAATGTATAATTTTCTTACCAATAGAAGATTCGAGTTTAAGTATAGACTTTCCGTGGGGAATCTCAGCGGTTTGAAGAACATGACCTTCAGTAGAGCTCTCTGTGCCCGCTCCAGTTCCAGAAATTTTGTTTTTGTTGCGCCGCCCCAGATCGGCAAACAGTACATTATTACTGATTGACCCAAGGAGAGGTAGATTTGCCTGATTAGATCCTTTGTAGCCACATGACGAAGTAACTTGAAGGTCCATATTAGTTTCCTAACTCTACCCATTATTAGTTCCAAGTGCAAGTGCCATGATAGTCTTTGGTCGAGCATAACACCAAGGTATTTAGTGTTATTGACTTTTGTTATTTTTAGGCAAGTGCAAGTGTTGCTTGAAGAGTCGGAGCATGTGTGGATTTTAATCTGGAGGTCTTGTAATGGTTGTGAACGATTGTAAATGGAGAAACAGATGTAATTAGTCTTTGACACATTTAATGTTAAAAGATTGCGATCAAGCCAGGCAGCTATCGTAGTCAGGCCACTTTCGGTAGTGCGGGCAACGCTATCCCATGATTTTCCCGAAAAAACTATTGCTGTATCGTCGGCATAAGAGAATATGTGAGCATCTTCTATGGTCATATTGCACAATGTATTTATATAAACAAGGAACAATGTTGGGCCTAGCACACTACCTTGGCCTACACCGTATGTGACGATTTCGTCAGAACTAGTTACCAATCCTATTTTTACCACATATTTTCGCTCGCTCAGGTATTCCTGAAACAGCTTGAGAGGTAGCCCTCTCACTCCAATGTCTTCTAACCTGTGTAGTAGTGTGGGAACAGAGACTGTATCGAAGGCTTTTTTGAGGTCTAGAAACACTGCCAGGCACTTACTTCCACTGTCCACTTTTTCAGTGATAATGGAGGCAAGCGCCATGACTGCATCTTCTGTAGACTTGCCTTGTCGGAAACCAAACTGCGAGGGAGAGATCATTTTATTTTTCTCGAGGTATTTAACCAAGCGTTGGTTTATTAATCTTTCGATTATTTTAGATAAGGACGGAAGGACCGATATAGGTCTGTAGTTCGATGGGTCAGCTCTGTTCCCATTCTTGTACACAGGTGTTATTACAGCATGTTTCAGGGCGGTGGGAAACGTTCCTTGTTCAAAACAAAGGTTAACAAGGTGAGAGATGATTGGTGAAATAATTAGCTGTGCAGCCTTTATGAAACTTACGGGGATTTTGTCCCAGCCGGTGGCACTGTCAGATTTTAGGCCTCGAATCACAGCAGCGACTTCATCAGCGTCCGTGTTGAGTAGAACGAAAGACGAGACTGGCGGATTTGGATCTCTTAAAGGTACACTAAGTCGGTCGTGATTGTCGCCGCTAGCTAGTCTTTCAGGGTTTTTTAATATGTCATCAGCCAGATTCTTGCCTATAGTAGAGAAATATTTGTTGACGTTGTTTACTGCTTCTAAAGGGTTATTGGCTGACTCCAATAATTCTGTGTTTTGCGTTTTCTGTGGCTTTCGTTGGGTAATAGTGTTAATCGCATGCCATATTTTTTTAGGGTTTTTGTTTGTCTTATACAACTGTTCACGATCATATTTACGTTTTTGTTTTTTTTATTATGCAGCAACAGTAATTCCGGTATCTCTTATACGTGATTTTCAGAATTTCATTGTAAGGGTCTAATTTCAATTTTTTTTGCATATAGTTACGGTTATGTATGCAGCGTAATAGACCTATAGTCATCCAAGGTTTAATCAGTCTATTCTTTAGAGGGATTCTTATAACAAGAGTGTTGGCAATAAGTGTTTTTTGTAGCAAAATTATTAGTTTATCTGTTAAAACATTAGGGTTAGTTGAACTTAAAAGGTCTTGAGGGTTGTTGGTTTTTAAGAGTTCGATTGCATTATCAAGGTTTATTATTGTTTTTGTTTTACTTATTTCATGCTTTTTAGTCGAATCAGATAGTTTTAGAAAAATCATAAAGTGATCAGTAATAGTGGTGTCGATAATTCCAATAGATGCAGATCTTTTGTTCGGTCTAAGTTTTAAAATAAAGTGATCTAAGCAACTTTTGTCTCTAGTTGGAAGTGTGTGCCCGGGGAGCAGGCCATGCGTTGCCAACATATTTAAATAATTAAGTCTATTTGAGCGTTCATATGATTGCTCTTCTTGCCTATGAATTAGGTTTATGTTGATGTCACCAGTAATTATAACGTTTTTATTTGACGCCAGTGTAGCTAAATGCAGAGATAAAGAGCTAACGAAGTCGTCCGCGTTTGTCTTTGACGGAGAGCGATATATACCTAAGACTATGAGATCGGGCTTAATGTTTACTTGCAGGCAAGAAGCATGAGTTAGTTTGACTTCTTTTATTTGAACCTTATGTTTATTACTAGCGAAAACGACTACACCGTCAGCTTTATTTAAATGTTTAGTAGTGCGGGCTGCCGAATAATTATTTAATTGAGGAATATTTTTATTTGGGTTCAGCCTGCATTCACTCAGAACAATAAGGTCAGTAGCGAAGCTGAGATTAGCTAAATTAAGTTGTAGGTCGTTAAAATTAGAATATATACTTCTGATATTCTGTGAGATAATCGTAAAGTCTGTGTTTTTAATCTTTATTGCATTGTTGAAATTGCGAAGAGTGTAATTTGATACTTGCGCTATTTCAATGTTGTCAATTTCTGTTATAGTTTCTAAGGTGCCATCCATAATTGTAATTTAGGTATGTAGCTACAAGAATTAATCAGAATTTTGTTACTTTTGGTGTACGTGTTAGTGTCTGTGTGTGTATAGTTTGTGTGAAAAGATGTAACTTGCTGGGAAAGTTCAGTAGTCTGTGTTTTTGGTGTGTGTGTGCGCATTAGAATAATACATTTCAATCTCGCCAATCTAGGTATTTTAAACTTGTACAAAATGCCCTTATACAAAATACTTATATAAAATGAATTTGAGCTCTGAGCTTTACATATACATGCAGCAATATTAATGAGGACTAGTCATATTTCTTGCATAAGTTTAGTAACGTGCATTTCACTTTTAATAATTATTTTAGGCGAGTTGTCATCTTTTTTGACGCATACCTGGCCGAAGGCGGTCCAGCAGTATTTATATGCCTTAGACTTTGCCAGATCGCGGGCGAGAAAATGCAAGCGTGCCCCCTTGGTGGTAAGCTGCTCCGATATGTAAATGGGGGTGTATTCATTAGTCTTGAATCCTAAGTGCTTTGCACATAGTTTTTCTTTGCTTGTTCGGTTGAAGTTTCGCGCCGATTTCAAAAAGTCGGTTTTTAAGATTGTTGATGCCAGTTCGATAATGACTGGCCCGGTTTTCGTGTCGCCCCGCTTATTCGGAACCCGGAAAATGTCTTTTATGTCGCTTTGTTGGATAGGACAATTAACTTCTTTTGACAGATGCTTAACCATTGTTATCAAGTCGTCTTTGGTTTCTTTACTTAGTTTCGGTGCATTTTTTATCTCTAAATTTGTTTTCCGGCTCCCCCGTTGCAGGTCTTCGATTTTATCCTCTAGCAAAGCGATGTAGTTCTCATCCTTCTTTGCCCTGACTTCAAGTTGCTCTATTTTCTTTTTTAGTTCGTCGTTTTGGACTGTGAGCGATGCCATGGCAGTTTCTATATTAGTGTTCGTATCCCTAATCTCCTTCAATGTGGAAGACATTTTCTTTATTTCTTCGTTCTGGGTTGTGATCAATGTAGATATAAGTGTTTTAACTTCCTCTTTGAAGTTTAAGAAGTCTAAATCGTAGTCTGGTTCCCCTCGTGACCGTTTGGACCGATGGGAGACAAAGTTGGGTGGAGTATGTTGAGTATCCATACCAACGGAGATGTTTGAATCAGATAACGATCTATTGCCTAAATGATCCATTGCGAGAACTAGAGTATTATTGTTTGTATTTGACTGAGTTGACTGAGATGCTGGGATTCCTTTCAACAATGATGTAGCAATAAGTTGCACCAATGAGTATCTTATAGCGCCTGACAGATATTACCAGCAATACAGTCCACTACAATTTGCCGACACAACTCCTTCAGGCGTTATTGATGTATGTTCGATTAATTGAAGGTAGGTGTAATAATATTGGGTAAATTCCGTTCACTGGGTCAATTGTTTTCAATGATTTATCACACTAATCACAGCAATAACGATGCAACATATATTGACACAGATCACCAGCCACTTGATTTGTCCAGTCACAGAAAAATTTCTCACTTTCAGACAGTTTTTTCACAAAAAAGTTATTTTTAACGAGAGCACTTTCAACGTGATCTTACTGTCATTACAACGTAGGAAGAGTGAAATTTCCAAGGCTAGTTCAATAAAGAGGCTAATTTACTTCAGTATTCTCTTTACTGGGCTCGAATGCGTAAATTCTAGCACAACATTTAAGCACTCACAAGTCCAAGCAGACCATTACATACCAATAATCAGAATTGATCGGAGGGTTACGTTTACGTCAAATGGAATCTGTAATCACCGGTCAGAGACGAACGGAGATTGCGATGGTTGATTGAAGTTGAAAAGAGGACTGATAGCCGGTTCCCGTTAAACACAGGACGATTACCATGCGGTTCAATGTAAGACTCAATTCCCATGTCGTTAATACCCAATTTCCAATAATTGACCCAATTTCCTGAAATCAATTCATCCACTGCAAATTGTATAATTTTGTAAAATAATGATTTTTTTTTTGTTCCTATAAAAAAAAGAAAAAATGAAAAAAAATAATAATAATGGTTTTTAAATGATACTTCATTGTATTTTAAGAAGGAAAGAACATATGTTTATTTGCGGCAAACATGACGCAGAGAAAAAACACAAGAAAATAACAAGTTGGGGGAATATATGCGTCACATCCACGCAAAACGGCCATCCTTTAGGAAATTGCTACGTCCCTAAGCGAGACAGATTATGATGAAGCATCAAGTAATAATCATAAAGAGAAAGAAGGTCCAACCGAGAGCCAAAACTAACGTAGGTAACTTCCAAACAGTTGACTTCAAAATCGACTGTAATAAACGACACACTAACCCACCCTTTCATTTCATTAACGACGGAAGACTAATGTTAGGGCCTCTCAATTAGTCAGTGTTACCGCAAACCCATTGTATCCCCAACTTAACGATGAACTGTTCTAGTAAAATTCACTTCTTTGACTTGTGTAAGGGTGTTTGTAGTGGTGGTATTGATAAATAAGTCGTTGGAGTGGATTTTGACAGGTTCCTGACCTAATTTATAAAACGTTAACATTACAGAAAATTTTGCGTTCCATCTGTCTGTTTGAATCGCCACTCAAAAATTGAAATACGTAGGGAAATTCTAGGATATATCTGAAAGTTTCTCTGTGTGCGTTATTTACTTTACTAGCAATTCAGTAACTTATTTCAGAGAATTTCCATGACCTCATTATTTCCATTACTTTTCCCATTATCTTCATTATTACATTACGTCCATTACACGGTTAAGTCATCAATTATACTTTCCAGCTTCGTCCATCAGAATTTCTAAATGAGTTGTTCAACTTCGATTTTATTTATTGACTTCATGGTAATTTGTCCCGACCTTGGGCCCGCTTTCATGCCGTTCACGGTAACTTAAGATTACTTTCGGGATAGCGTTTTGTTCTATTGATGAGTTTTCAAGTTTTCTTCCTTCGTATTAGACGTATTGAATTTTGTGTTTAGTGAAGATGATTGTTTTGTGGGTTAACGGCAAAGTTTGGATATTGTGTTTTCTTACCTCCGGCTATTATCCTTAGATACGTGAAACTTGGCAACATTATTTTTTTTTACCGTGTAATCGTTGCTTTAGACTAAAAGTGTAATTTTAGTAATTTTCATTAATTTTCTCCATGCGACTTTATATATTTATGAACGAAGTTCAAAATGAAAATCCAAGTTTCATTTTGGACTTCTCTTATGCTGGGAGTCTCCACACGTTTTTTTTTCCTGTATCATTAAATATTATTCATAGATATCCCGCGAACTATCGGTGTTATGTTATAATAATGCCTCTAACTGCACTCAAAGCACTATAAAAGAGCACCAAACTTAATTACCCTTCAAAGCCATAACGGTACTCCGTTCAGAATTTCCTGCAACAATATCTTAATTATTGAAGGCGACCGATAGTCACGCCTTCGCAGACAGGTAGAATTGGTTTAATTGTGCAACCGATGGCTATTTGCTAAATAAGTTAACAGTTTCTGGTCACGTAAAGCATTGCTCGCAGAATGCTGCCACAATTGTTGAAGCTTCTGCCAATAGTTGAAATTATATTGTATTTAGGGATTTTGAACTTGTGCTGCTGATTTTGATGTTAGAGAATGTAAGTAATTCAAATATAGCCGTTCAAAGTATCACATTCATTGTAAGAACGTTTGCGGTTTTCTCAAAAATGAGAAATATCGTATAAACGAATTACGCAAGTTAACTAAAATTTCTTATCACAAAAACAGTACTTAAACTTAAAAAGTCTGCAACCACATTAAATGAAGCCGTAAAGACATGAAATTCCATTAGCATAAAAGAAGCAAAGCGTTACTACAAACTCCAAACGTAAATAGTTTGCCTTTATTTTAACAAAGAAACCAAAAATGTTAAGATTTTTTTTTAAAAGCCAGCCAAATTGAAATAAATTAAACATCCAATAATCTTAAAACCTATCTAATAAACGAAGACCTTACGACAAAAACTCATTTGAAAATCGATTACCCAAGATCAAAGCGTTAACACCCAAATACTCGTAGTGATGAGATTTTTTCTGTGATATAAAACATTTCGAATTATTGGTCGAGAATTAACGTACAGACGCCAGCACATCAAGCTACTACAATCTGTCAGATTTCTTTAATAGATTTTCAACTTTAGTGTTAAAGCATAAGGTTCAAAGTTGATTGGGAAAATCTGACAGTTTCGGGTACCTTGATGTGCTGGCGTCTGTAGATCTTTGAAGAAACGAGGACCATGTAGGTTGAGTGAACACGAGATTATGACCGACTTGAGTAACTAGAAGTGCCTCTTGGTAATCTTATTGGTTCATCCCCATAGTAAGGGATAAGCACCTAATTAGGTTGATCCGTCAATGTCAGAACATTTGAATTTTTAATTAAATTGAAAGTTAAGTGGTCTTCGGAGTCTCATTACTGTGAAGCTATAATTACATCGTTTCAAGATTTTTGAAAAAACTCATGTTATTATAATATAAATTGTTTGTTAAAAATGAATTTGTAGGTTAAAATTGATTAAAGGAAATTTTTTGTTCGGCTTTAAAACACCATGAGCTTATTCATTTGATAATGACTGCACTGCTCATTCAAAAATCAAAGTAATTACGTTATACTTTTTCTTTCAATATATTTGAATATTTACACACACACACACATACACATACACACACACACACACACACACACACACACACACACACACACACACACACACACACAGAGATGCATGGGTCGATCAACCAGGTTAAGCTACGCTTGCCGTGGTTGGTCCGTGGATGGGTGACCATCTTCACATACCAAAACCCCTCCGTGCCTCGGAAAGCACCTTAAGCCATTGGTCCTGGCTGTCATTCGTGGATCTTTGGCAGTCGTTACGGGTCGTCAGTAGCCCGAAAGTCTGACCACCAGTCTTACCAAGGGGTATCGTATTCCCCAATAACTGGGTTGTGGAGGTCACATAGGCAGTCGCTCCATGTAAAATACTGGTATTCCGCTGCATCTGGTTAGACTGGAAGCCGACTCCAACATAGTTGGGAAAAGGCTAGGCAGATGATGATGACATTTGAATATTTACGACAAAGAACTAAGGAATCCAGTACCTTCATCTAATCAGCAAATTAAAAAAAAAACGTAAGTTTTTAAGGAAGAATGCGATCTAATATTCAATCCCATTCTTTCTTTAAAACTTAGGTTTTTGTAAGATCACATATTCACAGATTCTTTGATACCAATTAATCTGTGATCCTTATATACATATAATCTGACTCCTAAGACCGGTAGGGAAACATCCGACTGTCACATTGATGAAAAAGGTTTTTCGACATTGATTCAAGATCTTTCGATTCCAGATCTCTTAAAATAAAATTTTATTCAGCATGTTCTAATAATAATATTGCTTTCACGAATAAATACAAAGGGTCATAAAGGTAAGAGTCGGCTTTCCTTATTCATTTATATTCTATACCCATTCACCTTTTGGAAACCATTATTTTACCTGAATAAATATTACGATCATACATGTAATATTGGTTGCTTGTGGACGAGATTTCGCTTTCGTAGAATTAATCACTTCTTTCTGTTTGAAAAATTACTTCGGGAAAGTTACCGTGATGAATTTCTACAAACTGTACTGTGAATCCAGGCTGCTATACACTTGCATAGAATCTTATCTGCAACCACTGCGCCCGGCCTGCTATGACTTACGAAGCCGAAACGAGGACACTCATGGTACAGCTGGTACATACATACTCTGAGGGATCAAATCCGGAACAAGGTGATCTGGCAGAGAACCAAAACTCGAGATAGCTCACAGAATAAGCATGGTGAAGTGGCAAAGGGCCGGTCATATTAGCCACTCAACCATGACCGTTGAGGTAAACGTGTTCTTGAATGAACGCCGCAAGTCGACAAACGTGAGGTAGGACTACAGGCTAGTTTGAGTGACGATTTTCACAAGACTGGTAGGAGGATAAGACTTGCCAAGAATTGAACTGAATGGTGCACACCATTCAGTTCAATTCTTGGCAAGTCTTTCAGTTTCATTTCAATTGAAAATACGTATAATGTCCAGGAGCGCTGCGCTGAGGCTGTACGCTGATGATGATAGGCATTCGTATTATCATTGTTACTTTATTTGTCCATTATAAAGATCAATAAAAATGCTGTAGGTATGCTACTTTCATAAACAAAATGGCATTTTGGTAAAGGGGACCAACTGGGAATTATAAAAAACGAAGGATAACGGAAAAAAATATGTCTACATATCCCCATCCTTGACAAATACAAAAGTGAGTACAATTAGACAAAATCATCAAATTCCCAAATTCTGTGCAGAAATGGAGAAACGCCTTTCATAGTTGTGCTGACGTAAAGTGTCGAACGGTCACATGTCCATACATTGTTGCCTTGCCAGAACAATTCCACTGGCGATTACATTTCAACTGACCGTTGTCACTTGTTTTGTATGGTGCTTCTGAATAGACTTTGCTCCATCTGCTAGATTTTCTCAAATGTCCGTTCACCTGCACCCTTGACGATCTTAACGCCTATGGCGCCATTATGAATGTGGTCACCTAATGGGCCCAAATATTATCAGAAACATAGATGTGCCGTCGGAAAGAAAAGACGAAGAACTTGTCTTTATTAGTTTACAGGTCAGACAACTGTTGAACATGACTTTTGTGATTGGACGTAAAACTGACATTAGACGTTAGTGTCTATGTTTTCCCCAAGTTTCTTATGTCAGTCTTACATCAAACTCCATACATAGACACGCGTTTGTAAAAGTAATGTAAAGTCTTTGCTGTGAATTCGTCGAAATTTTCTCATTAAGATGTCTCGTTAAACCAAAATTCTTACCCGCTTTCTAGGAAACACCTTCTACTCATTATCTAAAAATAACACACATTTCCATGTACAAAATAGGACATACCAAAATATCAAGAGTAATCATAACGTACAATTCCATACTGTATTTGCCAAGCACGAAATTACACCGGTCCAGTATTGGATTATGGAAATGTGGATATGAATAAGTAGATACCCCGAATTTATAGGATTTTTTGGTATACAATTTTACATTTTGGGAAAACTTCGACATGGATTACGTTCTTTTCTTTTTATTTACATAACAATTGATTAATGTTATGTTTATTTTGACGTTCACTTTATCATAGTTAATCAGTCCGTCACATTTCATTGATCTTGTTGAGTTGAGCCACTTTCACAAGCTTGGCTTATCGCAAAAGGTTTGTCGTGTACACTGCGATTAGAATAGTGATAAATATGGTAGTTAGAAACTTTAAAATCAAACTAAGAACATACTTTTTGCAAGTCTTTAAGCCGCAAACTATTTCAGTCTGGATGTCTTGCACGTTTTTGTAGATTGTTTTACAATTTTTTGAGCACTAATGTATCACTTTTACTTGGTCAAATGCACACACGTTTTTCTTTGATATTGTTTACGAATCCCTGTTTTCGAAATCGTGGAACACGTTCTGCTCCATATATACTTCCAATTTCAACCACAATGGTCAAACGCACAATGGTCCACTTGAAGGAATAAGGGCGGAAACCAAACTCGTGACGTACTTCCAATTTTTTAAATGTAACATTGTAAACAATTACGTTTGCCGCCCGCGAGCTGTGGGCACGGCTTGGCACCGTTGCCAAAAGTACAGGTTCTGTACCGGTACTTAGCGGTTCTTGTCATTTTGGTACTGGGTACCGGTTCCAGATGTGTACCGCTACCAAATCAATCCGCTTCATACCACAAATCTCGTATTTGTAACTAGAAGTTATTTTTCTAATGTCTATTAACTGTCCCTCTTACTTACTGTACTGTTTTCTCATTCCAACTTACGGAAAAATTTGGTTGGTACCGGTACAGTATCGATACTGATTAGAAATACCGATTGTACAGTACTACGTCTGGTACCGGTACTACTCTGGTATCGGTATCATATCAAGGCACCGGCTCCCAAAAATACCGGTATTTCAATTCCCGGCTGATGGCGGCTCAGACGCATGTGAAGCCGGAAACGGAACGTGGAAGCGCGGTTGGGTCATACCGGCCGCCTCACCGGCGGGGTGGCGCGCACGCCGCCTACCTGTTCCAAACTACACCCACGCGTCTCCCCGAACACTCATTTTGTGTTTGATTTAGTAAACCTGCAAAGGTATAGGTTTTATATTTCAAACGTGATGAAAGAAACGTACGTTTTTCATCTATTTGGGTGGTATTTACTGGTTGGTATGTATTGTATTGTACTCATGTTTAAGCAAATAAATGATTATGTTATCTTAGAAAGTACCTTATGTGTCAATCCAGCACCCTAATTGCGTAACACAGTATTACTCTCAATTTTAATCAATTTGAAGCATATTTCTAATCCATTGCTCCATATGTTCGAAAAATATGTCTGCTCAACAACGCAAATAACGCAATGAATGTTGTTGAACTGTCAAAATGAAACCCATTGCTACTGATAGTGTGTTTCGCAATTAAGGTGCTATCTGTGTGCCAAATTTCATTCAAATCCGTTAGGCCGTTTTTGTTACAATCTGGAACATACTTCCAGATAAACAGACAAACGGACAAAAAATCTAAAAACTAAATTTTCATCATCAGAGTCGTTCCCACTCCTCGTGGCAAATACTTTTTTCAAAAATATTAAATATATAGTTTTGACTTCGTTACTATTTTATTATATGTATGTAACGGCGCAGATAGCCTTTACCAGAAGTAATCATCATATGAGTGGGTCAGCAGCTTCAATATCATCAGAATTGTGCCACAATATAGCAGTTCGTCGTGGTCGTGGTGTGAAAGCGAGTACGCTGACATCATCTCTGTCATCAGAAGGCAGCCGCCACGCAACTATCAATGCGTCGCTCTGCTACAGTGTCATGAATGAGCCGGTGAAACTCTTATCTAACCTCTTCGGTGGTTCCTAGTGACTTCCTAACAAACCTAGACTGAGCTACTTGCTATCTACAAACCCGCATTGGGTACGCGTGGTAGATTATAGCCCACTCCCTATCGAAGAGAAGAAGCTTGCGTCCCAGCAATGTTCCCAACATTATAGGCTGATTATGCTTATGCTACTTGCTGCGCTATCAATAGAATAGAATAGAATACTCTTTATTATGTACACCATATAGATTACAGACATAAATATAGAAATTTTACAGAGGGTGACACAATGGGCGGTCTTATCGCTAAGAGCGATCTTTTAAAGACAACCTTTGGATGGATCAATCAATCAATCAACTCAGCCTATCGCAGTCCACTGCTGGACATAGGCCTGTCCCAGACTGCGCCACAACACCCTGTCCTCCGCCTTTCGCATCCAGTCTACCCCAGCCACCTTCTTTAGGTCGTCCGTCCATCTAGCTGGGGGGCGTCCCACACTACGCTTGCCGATAAGCGGTCTCCACTCCAGGACTCGTCTGCTCCACCGGCCATCGCCCCTTCGACAGACATGGCCAGCCCACTGCCACTTCAGTTTGCTTACTCTGCAAGCTATGCTGCGCTATCATATGTATAGATATTCGCGTTGTACCCTCTACAAAAGTATTCCTGTTTGAATTACTATTTCCCAATACGTTACACAACATTAACGTTTAAACAAGTCTACACTAACACCTGATACTGACGTCGTCATCACTTTAACTTTCACCACGAAGGGCTCGATGCGAAGAAACTTCTACCCTGAAAAGGGAGTGAAAAGTTTCTAATGAACAAACTTCCGAACACATGCCCCATGGAAATTAGACATTGTTTCCGCATACTTTTTGTATCTTCACGATCGCTTTCTCATTGAAGGTAAGAGGGCTGTACTTAGGGTAAATCGAAACAAGTATAAGACAAAATGTATATGTTTGCTTAAGTAATTCAATGATTTGAAATACTTATATACTTATGGGGCCAAAATTACAACTTGTGGTATAACAGTTTATTAGGTGACGGTTGAGAAATTAAAAGTTTCATTTCTCAAAAAAAATTGTTGTAGGGTCGAGCCTTGCAAGTGACAGTGTGAGGCAGACAGAGAAACAAATTTTTTTTTTTTGTTAAAATTACCGTATATGTATACTTCCAAATGCATTTAGTAAAAACTTTTTTATAAAAAAAACAACCAAAGAAACACAACAAACTGAAAAATAACTGTAATTTTGGAAGTCGGGGTTCCGCATTTTCGTTTTCTGACAAATTATCAGTGACAAGACGCTATTAAAACATCATCAATATAAACTAAGTGGAAAAAAATCGTATTATTGAAGCTAACTCAAAAACTAACCACGCAAGATTAGAAAGAAAGAAAGAAAGAAAGAAAAAACGTTTATTCTGCACAAACAAAACGCACGTTACAAATAAAAAACAAAATAATAATGAAAAATAAAAAATAAAAAAATGAAAAGACAAAATATACAACGTAGCCAAAAGCCTCGTACTCAAGCGCTTGATGTCAGGGCCAGGATAATAATATTAATAATATTAATTATTAATACCAGATTAATAACATTTTAATTAATATGGAACCACCCCTCACCTTATCCATTAAAAAATTAGAGAATTGCGATCGATTGCGTAAACAATGCGTACATGTGCGATAGCAGCAATCGCGGTTGTTTTACTGGTAATTATTGAAGAGTTCCGCTGTCTGTCTCCGACACTCCTCACCAGATCTTTACGAAATTGAAATGGGACCATTTCGGAATAAACATCTATCGAACAAAGGAAGAATTTTGCAAATCCGTCCATATATGACGGAGTTATGCCAGAACATACATAAAAAAAATACATAAACATCCGAATTGACAACCTCCTCCTATATGAAGTCGGTTAAAAAAGCTGTTATTTTGACATTACAAACTGACACTTCAATTTTATTTATTTGTATATGTATATTTAGGGCCCGTGGTTAAATAATAGCAGCCGCACAGGTCAATCAATCAGGTTAAGCTACGCTTGCCGCTGTCGGCCTGTGGATGGGTGATCTTATCTTTACATGCCGAGACCCCTCCGTGCCTCGGAAAGCACGTTAAGCCGTTGGTCCCGGCTGTCATTCGTGGATCTTTGAGTCATTACGGGTCGTCAGAAGCCCGAAAGTCTGACAACCAGCCTTAGCAAGGGGTATCGTATTACCCATTAACTGGGTTGTGGAGGTCAGGTAGGCAGTCGCTCCAGATAAAATACTGGTATTCAGCTGCATTCGGTTAGACTGGGAGCCGACCCCAACATAGTTGGGAAAAGGCTAGGCAGATGATGAATTTGCGCTTCTCTATGTGCCGTACCCACCACCAAAAGTGACCATTACAAGGTGGTAGACATTATTTGTGTGGATAAATTACTGAAATACATAATTCTCTTCCACGAATACAGTTCTTAACCGACTTTATTGGTACCCACATGAGCTACAACACGCAATACGTCTCCCTCACAATTTCACCTCTCATTTACTACTTTCTTATGTTGGCAATTACATTTATAGGCTTGTCTCTGGTGTGTTATCATGCAACTCGGGAGGCGGTTGCTGCTGTAATTATAATTATATGAGTTTGTTTTCCTTATTTCGGTGAATATTTTGGGCAGATATATAGGGTTGTTTATAACGATGCCTTTGTTCACAATTGCGCTAACTACGAAATTGACATTTTTGAGGAGCTTTAAAGTTTTTTCAAGTTTAGACAAGAACAGTACAAAAACCAAGTAAAATACCAAAAAAATTTGCATCTATCCATAAGACGAGACGGAATAACGGTATTTCAATACGCGGAAACGAAATAGCATGAAGTTTAGTGTGTTTGGCATCAAAAAAGTGGAAATTGAAAATTTTGTAGTTAGTGCAATTGTGAACTAAGACATCGATAAGGAAGTATAATGTTGTAGTTGTTTATATGAACCGGTCGAAGTGTCGGTGCGGAAAGCCTATGTCCAGCAGTGGACCTCTTTCGGCTGAAACGATAATGATAAGGAATTATAATATAACACGATTATTGGAACATAATATATTGTGTTTTAATTCTTGTTGTAACAGAAAAATTATTAGTTTCTAACATAAACTTTTTAGTTTATGTTAGAAACTAATCATTTTTAACATTTTTTTTTTAGTCTTTATTCCGCTTAAAAATGGTTAACCAAGAGTTATTATTATGTTAATTGGTAAAAAAATCAATCATGAATCTCGTAATAAATCATCTATTTCAAAAGAAAGCCAGCCTATTTTCGCGGAACCAAACTAATTGAAGTAGAGGCATTTTTAAATCAGCTGATTTAGCATAGACTAAACATGGGTTCATATGAAGATGCTTTTTTCCCCATAAAAACGTATTTATGAAGCAGGTGTCTATCAAATATAGTAACGTATGCGATATAAATCTATTTAAGATCAATTCATTACGTTATGTTCCAGCATGTTGTATTGTATTTAATCAAGTATTTTCTAACTGAACAGACAGCTCTGCTACTGGGGAGTTTGTTGCGTCACTTCTTCTCCCCAGCAAAAGCACTAGGAAGTGGTGAAGGGCGGGCGTTTTGGGGGACTGTCTTTTGTAATTTTGACGTTCAAAAAGTGCTGATTCTCAGCCTAGTTTGAATAAATGACTTTTGATTTGACTGATTTGACATGTTAATAAGCATTCCGTTTAACGTGGTTGCACTAAGAATACTTCATTATTCTTCTTTATCGAACCTGATTCTTAAGTACAAAGTAGTAGTAGTAATTTCTATATTTATGTCTGTAATCGATATGGTGTACATAATAAAGAGTATTCTATTCTATTCTATTCTACAGGTTGGCGGGGGCGTCAACGCGCAATCTGTTACCACGGATTCAGTAAATGATCCTAGCTTAGTGAAATCACACTAAAACATAATTTTTATTTCAGTTTTATCTACGTAAATGATAGGATTAAAGATATTTTTTTATTCAAACATGCTGGAACACAAACGTTTGAGTTTAATTTAAAAGAGTACCATCGAATACGTTAGTTTATTTGACTGCTTCACACATCCGTTTTTATGGTAGATGTTTTTGGTGGAAAAAAATGTGTAAAAATTTAACCTACACCACAAATACACGATTTTGTTTGGTTTTATTTCATGATAAAATAAAGTGCATTTTCTGTTCCTGCCACTAACACAACTAACTAGTCAAATAAAAGCCTTCTTCGCTTTTTTCTGCGTTGCTGTGCCCGACAGGGTTTTCACTGATCATGTCTTTGTAAAATCTACAACCTAAGTTCACATTGTGGAAGCAATAAATATATAAAATATGCAAATATGGCACATAGAGATTTAGAAAAAGTCCAGCTGTGTAAATAGTAATTCGTCTCTGTCATTCAGACCTGTGTCTTCTACAGCTCAATGTGTCATATATATAAAACAAACAATTGTACATATTATATTACATCTAAGACTACAAAATATTTAGAAGTGAATCTAGGTTAAGGATACAGTGAAGACACTGATAGATTAAGGACGGAAATGCAAACACTAATTAGATTAATGGAGGTATATTTCGAACACTTGCGAGCCACAATTACAGGTGTCGCGGTAAAAAAATACATTGACAGAGAGGTAATTATTTGAGACCCAATTACTTAGTATCTATTTACAAGGTAAGTTACAAATGAGTATTATGCGAGACCTAGTTTCACCTATAAATTCCAGCGGTTACTATATGACGTTGCGTTTATAAAGACAGCTCTAAAAGACACAATATTCAAGTTACAAAAACGCACAACGATAGGGTAATACAGTGGCAGTCGTTCCATGCAAAACAATCGTATTTAGCTGCATCCGGTTAGCCTGGAAGCTGACCCCAAAATAGTTGAGAAAATGCTAAGCAGATGGTGAGGTACTATTAGGTAACTGTCACCTAAAGGAAAACCAACCGAAATATATGAGAACAAGATTCCTTGTTAAGCAGGGTTTTCACTTAGTGTTCTGAGCGACCAAACATTCGTTTGCAAGGTAAATGAAAACGGTTAGAGCTAGCAAAACGTTGCGGGCACAGTCTGTTATAGATTTACTGTTCAGAATCTAGTTATGTTCTGATAACTTACTGAGGTGTTCAGTCAGAAGAGTATGCGCGTACGTAGTAGTGAAAACACAGCTTTACTTAGTACTAAAGTAATGGAAGCAGAATAAAATGTGGCCTACTTTTATAAATATACTAGCTTCTGCCCGTGACTTCATCCGTGGGAAATTTCTTGCGCATCCCGTCGCACGCCCGCGCTTTTACCTACTTTGTTTTCTAAGTGCAAACAAAATAGTTACAAAACAGTTTCCCATAATATTGTGTTTATTTTGTGCCTTTATAGAGTTTACATCCGCTTTTAAATCTACAATCATGTGGCAAGGCTTTTTACAGCTTCTGTTCATTCATTTATTTTTTGTTAATTAAATAAATTAATAAAATAAAACAATAATTATGATTCGGCAAAACCAAACAGCTGTGAGCAGTGTTGGCCCAGTGGTAACGGACACGATTTAGGTCGTAGGTTCGAATCCAGACAGGCGCTTTACTTTTTGTAACATTATTTAATCACCACTGCTCTAAAACGGTGAAGGAAAACATGGTGAGGAGACCGGCATGTCCTCGAACCAAAAATTTAAAGACACATGACGTCTTCCAACCCGCACTGGGCCCACGTGGTGGATTACGGCCGAAGAGGGAGTGCCCTCTCACTGAGAGGAGGCCTGTGTCCCAGCAGTGGGAACCTTATAGGCTGATTATGAAACAGCTGTAAACATATTTCTATATATTGTCACTAGCATCCTCCCGCAACTTCGTTTGCGTAGAATTCGGAATTCCCGCCGTTTAAATCCTATTACCCGTTTTCCCGTAAGAATGAAGCAATTTCCCGCGGTAAAAAGTAGCTTATGTTCATCAAGGATAATGTCGGCTTCTAATGGTAAAACAATTTTTCAAATTGGTCCAGTAGTTTTGGAGCCTATTCAATACAAACAAACAATCAAATCTTTCCTCTTTGTAATATTAGTGCAGATAACAAAGACTTCCCAGTATCCTAATGCTATGAATAAATGAATGAAACAACAACTCAAACAACCAGTAGCAATCGTACTCATTAGAATAAGCCTCCAAAATTGTTTGTCCATTCTAAATGCGAATCCGTTAGTCAGGCGATTGGAGATGTATGCCCCTCATTAATACCAACGACTATGTTGTTCCTACTTTCTTTAGTTTTCCCTTCTTGCCAACTACTGTTATCAGGGGTATTTGGGTAACTGTAATCTTATTTCAGAGTACTTTCCTTAAGAATAGATGGTATGTTTACTTTTAATTGTAGGTAGTGAGGTACAGTGGCAGTCGGCAGGCCTGTTGGTCTAGTGGTCAGTGGCCCTGACTACTATACGCAAGGTCGTGGGTTCGATTCCCACCCAGGACAAATGTTTTTGTGATAAATTACACTCAGACAAAGAACAAATGATCGTGTCATTTGTTCTTTGTCTGAGTGTAATTTATCTATAATATGTATGTATTTAGTAATATATATGTATGTTTATCAGTTGTCTAGTACTCACAGCACAAGCTCTGTTTAGTTTGGGACAACATGGCGTTGTGTGAAAGTAGTGGAATATTATTATTATAAAGTCGAGGAATAAAAAGGTTAAGTAAGTAAGGTCTATTTTGACATGCACGGATTACACTAACATCGAGTGAACGAAAAAATTGCGCTAGGGTCTCTTTAAAATGTCAGACGCTACCGACAGCGTGCGCTGACACGACGGGCGACCGATACGCCAGCGTTCGCCCGCAGCCATGCGTTGAAAGTTGCACGACAGACGGCAGCGATGGCATTGAAAGTTGCGTGTCCTTTTTGTACCGCGAGTGTACTTATGTATAATATAATAGCTTTAAAAAAACTTGACAGTACTATTGATGTTATCGAATCTCTTGCTAGGATATTTCCTCTCCTTTTTTATAAAATTATGAAGTAACACAGGTACTAAAATCCTGCAATAAATAGAAGAAAAAATCACTCACTTAGCTGAGTTCAGTAACTGATGATACCCTGTTTAAACCTACTCTTTCGGTACAAACATCACAATAGTGATGTACTTATTTGCAAAATGTGTCCACCTTTCCGCTCTTGACCTTCTAAATAAAAAATGGCGAACCTTCATAGGTAATGAGCCCCTGAACCTTGAATATAAAGTGGGCATTTGGCACAAACACCCAACATCACTCACTGATTGCCAAGTTTGCGGTACAACTTTTGTTTACGAACACATTAGATATGCGTATGTACAAAAGCACTTTATGACAATGGAACAAGGTTGAAAGTTAGTTAATAATGTTTGTACGAGGGTTGGCGTGTATGGTAAATGTAGAGACATTAGTATCTACTTATTTAGCCGCCTTGAAGTCAAAATTTATTAGGGATGCGCACGAAAATGACTTATGCTCCCCATATTGCTGGCTTAAGCCAACTTATTTTACCTAAAAACAGACTAACATACTAATTGAAACAAAAAATAACTAAGTAGAAGTTAAATAACACAGTGTTACAATGATATAACGCATGTATATGGTTTTTGTAAATAAAAAGATATTAGTCCTAGGGCAAGTCTAAAACATCTTAGACACATCGATGTTTGCAGGAGAGTGTTTTTACCTGAGACTTTGACATTGCAAAAAGGTTTTATAAATAACGTAAAACATTACATGCTCAGCTAAAAGAATAAAAATATCGTGAAGGATCTTTTTATCCACACGTCCAGACATCTTAGCACAAATTGAAAAAGGTCTAAGGTAGTGCTATAAATTTATTCGTCACCGGAGGCAAGTTATAAATAAAAAATGGAACAATTACGTTACGCGTGGGTCATTCAATACGCCGCGGGTAATATTATGAATCCGCTGGGCTTGGCAAAAGGCCAGGTAGATAGCCTACCTGGGCCCGTATTGGTAAACAATTTGGTACAAGGCGCTCCAAAACCAAATTCAAAAATAACCGTCACAATTTCAAAGTCACATCGATCCTCATATTAACTGAGATAAATAACTATAATATTTCCCCGTCGTCAAAGATCACGGATAAGTCTTCAATTTACATAAATAGATTCCATTCAGAAGTTACACGGATAAGAATATACAAAGAAGAAAAGAAGAGTAAAAGTATTAGAACCTGCCATGCGATTCTGTACCATCTCACAGTGAAAGCTTGGCTGAACTTGTGAGCGTGGAGTGAGCTGTCATTCGCTAGGGATTAACACTATTAAGTGCTCACTTCACTTATGATTTCATGGTGAGACTTTTACAGAATCGACCGGCAGGATTATCAATATTAGCAGAACTAATTCAAACAAAAACTTTCCATGAATGAATAGATTTCATCAGCATAAAATTAAGAATCCCTCAAAGGCTGTTTGTATAACAATTGTTTAAGGTTTTCGTACAATTAAGTTTCTAACTTTGAATTATAAAGAATTCCTTGAATTGGCTGTGTTGACGTCTAAGCCATATTGGCCGCAAATATTGTGTCAACTAAAAGTGTTGTCTTTAAACGTTGACGTTGGTTCACCTCGCCAACATTGGCCTTTAGATGTGTTCATATATTTTTGAGTAAGCTTAACGAGTTTCAAGTCAAAGGGATTCAGTGAATACTTCCTCTTTAGCCCCTTCAACGTTTATTTATCATGTGTATACAGAGCGGAGGGGAACGACTTAATACATTATGAATGTGCAAATTGACTCAGCATCTTGACATTATTTTGACTATGTTGGCGGTGGTGTCAATAGACGACCAATGCACAGGAGCAACATTTATATTTCTAAGAAAATTCAAGTCATTCCTCCAAATTGAGTGTTGTTATCCAAGCTTTTCACTTTTTGCTCTGAGCAAAAAATGGCGGTGTTTATATTTTTCCTCCGCTGGGTATTAAACCCAATTGTGTCTGAAAATTGTGATGGACAATTAGTTTTTTTAGGATATTTTGATTGTTTTTGCAACGGAAGTTGTATTATTTGTGCCAATGGGTTTTCTTTTGAATAAGTGATACATAAATGCATGCATAATACATATAACGTAATGTCAAAATAGCAGCCTTATACTAAATGTATAATATTATGAAAGTATATACGGTTCTTATTATATTTTTTAAAATGTTTTTCTGTCTGCCTATTTATTCCGTCTGATCTCCGAAACGGCTGAACTAATTTTGACGGGATTTTCACTGGGAGATAGCTGATGTTTTAACAAGTAATACAGGCTTTTACTGTAGAAAAATAATGAGTAAAGATACACATTATTGTTTCCGACATCCACTTGAATGAAGTCTTGGACACAGCTAGTATAACATAGAAATTTAATTAAAAGTGTTGTAGCAGTCCCTATAACTGATCATATAAGAATTTAGTATAATATTGTCCAATATTTTTTTGAACAAGCCAACAATTTTACAACGCCAGTAGAAATTCTCCGAATTTCACTGTATGTGGTGATATTTACGAGTACTTAGTAAAATTGATGAAATATTTTGAACGTTAAATATTAAATGTTAATTACTGTTGGTATGGACTAAAAGCGTGTTCTGTATTTCACAGCTAATATTGGTGAGCCGCGTCTTAAGGATTCATGCCATTAGTAGATTGTGTAAGTGCTAATGTAAACCACATTTCCAAGATTACAGAATTGGAGGAGACCATTTCTAATTTGCAAGTTAAGTCAAAAAGGTACCTTTTGACTGGTTTATAGAGATACGTGTAAATTTCGGTAGAAAATCTGCAGTGCGAAATTTTGAAAGGAATCAAGACTGAGAATCAGTAAAGGAGAGGTCAAAAGTTGTAGTTCCGAAGACTTTTGAACGTTAATGTATTATACCTTATTAGAAAGCTTATTTATTAAGCTACTCGATTATAGTTAAATATGATTTTTTCAGGCGCCTGTTTTTGTAAAAAAGTGAAAAATGTTTCAGTACAAACAAAACGCACATAGCCTTTATTTATTCAGTGTTTTTATATGTAGACAAATACATCAACAAATGTAATAATGTACTCAATCATAAAGCAGCACAACACTCAAAGCACAACGAAATTACGAACAGCGGTATATGACGATGTCGGTAAACCGTCTGACCGGAGTCCTGCTGACTGACATAGTCATTCTCACGTCGATTTGCCACAGAGCTGCCAACCCTAAAATATAAATAATGTTTGTAGTTAGTGATGCAAGCATTTTATTTTTGAACACTTGTTTATCAAAGACATCAAAATAATTACCCTCTTTCAGCCTATATAACTCAGAAGGCTGTTTAAATTTTTAATTATTTTAGTTCCAAGCCCCACAGATTTATTAAACGTCTCCTTTTATAGATGTACAGACGCCAGCACATCAAGATACCGGAAGCTGTCTAATTTTCCCAATCAACTTTGAACCTTATGCTTCGGCGATAAAGTTGAAAATCTATTAATGAAATTTGACAGATTGCAGTTGCTTGATGTGCTGGTGTGTATACATATATGCATAATCAGCATATAATGTTCCCACTGCTGGGACACGAGAGTGTTAAAATATAACAAAATTAACACACACTCCACCTCTTCCAGAGCGAGTAGGCTGTAAGATACCGCGTTATAGATACCACGTGGGCTCAGTGTGGGTTGATAGATGTCACATGTCTTTAAATTTTTGGTGCTAGGACACGGCGGTTACGCGACGATGTTTTTCTTCACCGTTTTGTGAGCAAAGTGGTTTTATGTACATAATTAATAGATGACTGCGTATTTCAAGGAATTAAAATATTTAGTGCCTCAAGGTTAATTTTTTCTTGAACTTCATAGTTTTTTCGACTATGTATAGCCAACATTTTCTTGACTATATATACCTAGTTGGAAAAATGTATTCAAAAAATTACAGTTCGAAAAGATTATATTTATGTGCCTGTTGCGGGAAAGAAATGGGCTAGAAAATTGCGTAACATCTTCTATCCGTGACTATACGTTCTAAACGAAGCTGTGTGAAATCTTACTTTTGTGCGTGCAACATGAGTTGTTTGTGACACACTTCAATGCGCATAATTAATATTCTAACATCAACACAGGAGTGTGACTTTTTTGCCAGGAGATGGATAGATGTGTGTCGTGAATGTGTAAGTTTTTTTGAGAAGATGTATGACAGATAAGTATAAATAATGTTTTTTTTATTTATTTTTACTTCTTTGCAATTTGTTTATCCTACAATTGTTATTGTACAGTGTTTTGTTTTTTCATTTTGTTATTTTCTCGTGTTTACATTTATTAAAATGTATTTTATCTAACCTACACCCACTTCAGTGTAATAATATATATGTATCTGTGTCACTTTTTAGTTTGTGAATTGCTATATAAAACGTCTTGGAATTATATTCTGTTATGTTAAAAATATTGTTTCTACCACTTCCCACGTCCTATTTTGAGATCATCATCATCTGCCTAGCCTTTTCCCAACTATGTTGGGGTCGGCTTCCAGTCTAACCAGATGCAGCTGAATAGCAGTATTTTACATGGAGCGACTGCCTAAATCTGACCTTCACAACCCAGTTACTGGGCTATACGATACCCCTTGGTAAGACTGGTTGCCAGACTTTCGGGCTTCTGACGACCCATAACGACTGTCAATGATCAACGAATGACAGCCGGGACCAACAGCTTAACGTGCTTTCCGAGGCACGGAGGGGGTCTTGGTATGTGAAGATGGTCACCCATCCACGGACCTACCGCGGCAAGTGTAGATTAACCTGACCGATCGACCCGTGCGGCTGGTCATACTTAGTCACAAGCCCCTAGTCCTATTTTGAGATAATAAACTAAATAAGGCGCACAAATTGTGAAACCGTTTGAAATTGAACACATAATGATTACGCTCTTTGCGATGCCTGCGAACATGAGCAGTATGATCACTGATGTGCTCTATGCCATTTCCGTGGAGATAATACTGCGAATGAAATGCATTGTAATTAGTCTGTTGAATACAGAACAGGTCATTTGGAATTACGGATTCTGATATCGCTCTTTTGAGTTGTAACTTGTTGTAGAATTGTTATGGCTGCGTGTATACTATGACTATGCTCCTAAAACTAAAAACTTTCAGCAATTATTGCACACAGGCGAAATTAAAGCCATCGGCGTTTTCTTACAATCGATCTTTGTGCAGCATAATCAGGGGATAATGTTCCCACTGCTGGGACACACACCTCCTCTCGGTGAGACGGAGTCGGCGGGGAGGGAGGGGATGGGAGTGGGCACGTGAGCCCAGTGCGGGTTGGTAGTTGACACACGTCGTCGAATTTATGGTACTAGAACATGCCAGTTCCCTCTCGATGTTTTCCTTCCCTTTTTTGAGAGCAGTGGTATGAAATAATTTGCACAAAGTAAAACGGTTGTCTGGGTTCTAATTTACAACCTATAACTCGTAAGTCACGGCATTACCACTTTTTTAATTTTTTTTTATTCTTGGGGTTCCTGCCCTGGGGCGTGCGGCGGGGTCTGTCAGACTCTTACTGACTAAAAAAACCAGAGTGGCGCGCGTGGAAGACTGCGCGCTGCCACCTCGCGTCCTGATGTGTGGGGGACGACGGAATTCCCCAAGTTCGTCGCCCCTGGACCCATTTAGGGGGGCTGAAAGAGGGCGTTGTCCGTCCTCCGCCAACGCCCGGAGCGCCTGCTGCGGGCCGGGTGAGGGGACGAGATCTCACTCTCCCTTTCCGCAGCCTCATTCTGCGAGACGACCGTTTCGCAGAAGGAAACCGTCACGTCCCAGGACACGGTATTACCACTGGGCCAACTCTGCTGTCCCGATCTTTGTGTAAATGCAACAAAACATGATGAGTTAACATAGTTGATTTAGTTACATCATACATGAAGTCAGGGAAATTGCTTATTATAATCGACTACCAGTTTAAATTATCCGTATATTTAAATCAGACAGCTGTTATTTCTTGACAGTTGTATAAAATGGCTTTAATACGACAAATTCACGTAAGGTGTCGATTTGGTTAATATTTTGTTTTTGTCTGACTGTACATTGAAAAACACATTTCGTGTGATGACTGCATGAAGCCTCTACAAGTTATATCTGAAAAAAAATCCCTTCATTCCTGTGTATCCTAAACAGTGTGAACTATACAGTCAGCCCCGATGGCTTGCTAATTTCGTTACAATTTTGAAAAGAAGATTGTAACGAAAAGATGTGGTGATCACCATTTTTTTACTGACTCCAAAAAAGGAGGACGCATTCGGTGAGTTTCTTTTTCATGTATGTACACCAATATTTCAGTGATTACAGGAACGATTCATTTAGCCCGCTCGGTGGTCCATGTAATTTTGGCAACTTTATTTGAGTATTTCATGAGTCACCTTCATGTTGCTCCTTGCAAATTTGTAGATAACCTGTCAGCCTGGTTTAGAAACAGCTTCTCAAACATTAATCCCCCTACAGCTTTTATCAATAGCTTCAAGCTAATACAAACTCAGCTACCCGTTCTATCAAGTTGAATGAACTAGGCATGGAACTGTGTATCCTAACTTCATATTAGGATACTATCGGCTACCACTTAAGTTTAGGATTAGCTAGTAAACTTCGGGAGACCTGGAGATTGCAATTGAATATTCATTGATGTGTTTAGGGATAGTGTTTAAAGCAGTGATACCTTTGTATTCACATACAGGATGAATGTTTAAACGAAGGTCATATTGAAGGAGGTAATTAAATATTAAGTGTTGATGTTCGCTGCAACTACATAGCAAAAATAGGAGTTGTGAAGGAAGGTTTTATCCTTAAGATCAAACCTCTCCTATTTTTCATTACTTTAAACTAAGATGGAATTATGATCCCCTTTCTATGCCTCATCAAGTGATTTGAATTTCAACTTTTTTTAAATCGTATTAAGGTTTTCATTCATTTATTTATTAGTAACTTCCTTTGAGCTTAAAATTGTCATGCTATTGACTTCTCCAAAGCATGATTTGAAGTTCAATCGCGTGGCACTACTAGTACAAGCATAATCCTTGGATTATGCTTGGATTATGTTCAATATATTATGCTTGTACTAGTAGCGCCCCGCGGTTTCACCCACATGAGTGTCGATCCTGTGGGAATATCGGGACGGAAAGTATCCTATGTGTTATTCTGATGTATAAGCTATTGTAAAGTTTCATCAAAATGCCTTCAGTAGTTTTTGTGTGAAAAAGTAAAAAAACATCCATCAATTCATCCGCAAAAACTTTCGCGTCTGTAATATTAAAATAAGAATTTTGTATTATATTGGTATTATAATTTCATAATAATGTATAAAGTAATCCATAACAGTTTTTGTATCACTCCAGCCATTAATAAAAACAAAAATGACCGCTGGCAATCTTCAGTTAATTTACCAGCTGCGGGGTGCTTTTTCGCAACGCGTCATAGCTGTTAATTGGCCTATTGACCCGACGATAAGGTCAGAGGGGTCATAAAGTTTCGCTGTTATTAGCCGTTTCATAAACGCGGCTAGTGGGTACTAGTGGCCGTCAGCTTGTGTGTTATCTGACTTTATATTTTATGGGATAAGTTGTTTTATTACATTATTATGGTTGACGGTTACAAATATTAAGTCTTGGATAATCTTAAAAAATGTTCAAAAGAGATGGAGTGTTGTGTAAAAGTTGCTTGATTCGGGTATTTTGTGGAACACATATACAATTTTAAGGTGGTGAAACAAATAGAATCTTATAATGTTATGTCCGTTATTTAAAACACGATAAAAAAGTGTAAGTCAAATTCAGTCAATAAATAATATCAGATAAGGATAACATGAAGTAATGGGGAGAGGCCTTTGCCCAACAGTGGAATGATACAGGCTAACGGTAAACTGTATGCAAATCAGCAGACTACATTTTTATGTAGTCTGCATCATCATCAAATTATAACACACTACATTACACAGAACGGTCCGGTCAGTTCACCAAAATTTAATTTACAAATTTTTACCTGACAAGCAACGATTGGCAAAAACACGATTTGTCATTTCATCACTTAAGAGAATAATTTTCCGATATATATTTTTTTTAATAACGTATAATTCTTTTAATTTTGTTTCATAAAATAACGTTTGGAATAAAAAAGTTTTACATATTGACATAACATTACGCAAGAGCGAGTGAAGCGAGCTCTGGAATTGGGGCACCTCGACTCGGACAAGGTTAGGTTCGAAGGGAATAACGGGAGCTCAAGTGAGCAAGCAAAGCGAGCGAACGAGACTCCGTCATCTCCATTCCCTCCTCCTTCCCTCCTTAAATTCTCCTTTAAATCTTGTAAACAGAAATAGGGACCCACGAAACTGGGCTCCGTCGACTACGTTTTATTATTGTTACAATACCGTCATGATCACTTTGAGTGGTTTAGAAAATGTATCATAAATATTAAATCAAAAATGTATCAATGATTAAATATCATCCTAAACATTTGTAAAGAGATGCATTTGCCAAAGAAATGTTTGTAAAGCAAGTGTTTATAAAATAAAACCAAGTGTTTTATTCGGAATAAGTTGTTTGTGAAATAAATAGTATACGAAACGTTGGCTGTAAAATGAAAATTTTTCAATGGTTTTTTGGTGAAACATTAGTGAAACACACAGAAAACATAATTATCTGTGACTACACTATATTGTACCTTCATCATATTGACTTGTTTTTATAATAATACTAGCGACCCGCCCCGGCTTCGCACGGGTGCAATGCTGATCACTACATAGTATAAAACAAAGTCGCTTCCCGCTGTCTGTCTGTCTCTATGTATGCTTAGATCTTGAAAACCACGCTACGGATTTTGATGTGCTTTTTTTTATAGATAAGAGTGATTCAAGAGGAAGGTTTATATGTATAATACATGCATAATATAGTAGAGAAACACTGATAATTTTAGAGCCATTATTTCTCGTAAAAAGTATAGGATAAAAAATGGCTATTGTGGGTTATAAAGCTGGCTAAGGGATAGGCATATACCTTCGCGGATTTTTTGTAGAAATTTTTAAGGTGTACAATACTGTAGTACATTATTTTGATCTATCTCGAATGGTTCAGCCAGCGTTTACAATGTAAGCGCAAAAAAAATGTTTATTTACGACATCACATTAAAAACCTCTAAAATTATCAGTGTTTCTCTAATATATTATGCATATATTATACATATAAACCTTCCCCTTGAATCACTCTATCTATTAAAAAAAACTGCATCAAAATCCGTTGCGGAGTTTTAAAGATCTAAGCATATATAGGGACAGACAGACATGGAAGCGACTTTGTTTTATACTATGTAGTGAAGAAATAAGTGGTCTGATTGCATCAAAATCTAATACCCCGTCTGGTTTCCATGGCTCCTTGCTGCAGGGTACTTACGGCGTCCAGACACTTAAGTGTCTTAAGACAGTCTAAATTAAACAAGTGCCTGACCGGTACTGCCTGCATGAAGTTTGAGCGATTGTGGTGCAAGGGACGAGAGGTTGTAAGATTTGTAGTTAGTGTTGAGCTGTCGCAGTAAACTAGATATGAAACTCTTTTCTTTTTTTTTTTTTCACAAAGGCACATTTAAATTGGCTACTTTGTATAACATATACATTACATCACATCCACTGGTTGACACTTCCCGTGACTCAGGGGCTGGCTTTTTACCTTGGCCAGAGGATAAGTATTGCCATACAACGCGGCCAGTCTCTTGGGTACGGGTCTAACATTTATATCAGAACTTTTTATGTCATAATATTATTTTGTATAGCAGCGGATAGTACTTATAAACTTCATTTCGCAGACAATCGTTTGGCAAACCCTCATTTATCATACATTCAAAACTCATAATTTTGAAAGTCAGAAGCATCTTTAGGCATTAATTTCATATCCTTGACAATTAAAAAGTAGAACCATCATATCGCAGAATAAGGTATATTATATTATCTTGACGTTCATAATCGTCTTTTGGGATACATTTTATATCGATAGTAAATAAAAGCAGAACTATCATATCTCAGAATGTTGACAGAATCATTTTGTATTTCTTTAATCCTAAAACCCCCTCTTATCTTAAAGAACGGTTCAAGTTCCTTCATGACATAGATATCTGAGGTCATCGGGAAAGCTGAGACTAGAGATGCCGATGCGTTCCACTAGTTTCAATGACAAATCTTTTACTGTTCAAGCAGGATGGTTACAGAATGACTTGCCCGTGTCGGTAAGGCGTGCTCACTTCCTCTGTCCTTAAACATCATTATTATATTTTCTTTACTCCTGTTTCATGTATATTGTTATGTGTATATATTTATTTAGATTAGTATAATATACTTTATGTATGTATTCATTGTATCGTGTAAATGGTACACCACAGACTACCTACAGAATTTGTCTCTCCTTCCCTTTTCAATCCATCCAAAGGTTGTCTTTAAAAGATCGCTCTTAGCAATAAGACCGCCCATTGGGTCACCCTTTGTAAAAATTTTATATTCATGTCTGTAATTTATATGGTATACATAACAAAGAGTATTCTATTCTGTTCATCGAAATATAATCGAACTTTATGGATTCTCATTGTACTTAAAATGAGAATCGAATTTCATTTCATAAAATTATTCATTTCAATTACATATTTTCAGCAAATCATTATAATCAGTGCGTGAACAAAATTAAATGAAGATTTTCTATGAATTCCAAATTAAAACCGTTAAGTTTTTCTTCTATTTTCTGATTATTCCAGAGGGACTCGTTAAAAAGAGATTATGTACTTACTGGGCAATGAACTGGTAACATTGTAAGCTACAGCTAATTAGTCTGGGATTCAGTATCACCAAAAAAGTTACCCATCTTTGGTATTATATGTATAATTATGTATGTATAGTCTAGACACGTTTAAATTGCCACTAAACAACCAGATGGGCAATTCTAGTAATTTTAAGATCTTTCACAGTCTGATCTCAGCTTCAATCTGTCAAGAATACTTCTAATTTTTCTACAATTTTGACAAGTTTTTGACATTGATTGTCGCTCAGATGAGAATTCGAATAGATTTTGAACGTCTTTAATTACGGGAATTGGCCTTCAGCTGTATAGTCAATCAACTTAATCAAGTCAGCCTATCGCAGTCCACTGCTGGACATAGGCCTCTCACAGACTGCGCCACAACACCCTGTCCTCCGCCTTCCGCATCCAGTCTACCCCAGCCACCTTTATTAGGTCGTCCGTCCATCTAGCTGGGGGGCGTTCCACACTTCGCTTGCCGATACGCGGTCTCCACTCCAGGACTCGAAGGAGTTGTATAGTAATCCTCATTATTTTGTTTTGTTAACACTGATTCCATTTCGAAATCTGAATTTTTGAATTCTGCATGTCTATTCTGTAAAAATCTCACCGTGAAAACTTGCGTAGAGTCAGTATCATCCCACTGATGCTAGGGATTGACTAAGCAAACATTTACAATCATAATCGAGAATTTAATCATATTTGTTATGCTAATTCTATTGATTATTTTAAATAATTTCAAAACTAGTATTTTAGTTGTCAAAACATTACTATTTTGTGGGGTTTTAAAATAAAATAGCAAAACAGAAACATGGTCAGAATATCAATTTTCTTTTTTTCCTAGATCCATCAGTACAATTACATTATAATATATCAAAATTACAGAAGCAATTACAAAAATAGAGATTAAAATGTAAATCATAAATAGATGTTTTTCAACAAGGGACCTCCAAAGCGGAGATGAGATCTTATCACCCACAGTCTGTAAGATTTGGTCGCAGCTGCCACGCATTCTGCGAAATTGCGCATTTTGCGAATGATGGCATGAAAGTCATCAGTGGGAAACAACGCGAATATACGCGTTATTATAATGGATGCGCGGGGTATCCCGCATACTTTTGGAGTGACAGACCCACAGACTATATACTCGTACTAACCAATGTGTAGACAATTATATATTTAGACCTATTTCTCAAGAAACTCCATCAAAACTCGCTCCCACCGTTATCTTACCCTTCCTCCACTTGTCTCCTTTGACAGGTCCTATTGTTTGCACAATCGCCCCCAAAGTCCCTGCTTACTACCTAACTACAAAGTTGGATGGGATACGATCCTCCACTATAAAGGAATGCATTATTACACCGCGGAGGCCATAATGAAACTTTTTGGTAAGAAACTCAATTTGGTATGTAGATTCAGCAAGTTTATTGTTTTATGATTGTTGTGTCTTTTGGAGAATAAAGGGATAAGTAATAAGAGACTATCAAAAAGGAAAATATTTAACTGCTCTCCTAAATACGCGTTGGCCTTCTTCTACTTTTTAAAATTAATTTACCTTTAAATCGTTTTGCGCTTTTAATGATGCACGCTTTTTTTTACAACTGTATTTCTTTTTAACTTTCTGGCCTTTTCTCGCAGTTGGTCGCAGTAATTTGGATCTTTAGTATTTTTACGACCCTAATAAATGGAATTATTTTAGGTTCACAAAAAGAGGCGCAGTCATTATATCAGTGTTCAATAGTTTAAATTATATTTACAGAACCGCGAAATAGGAACTGTTATAGGTCCGATTAAATACATACGATAATAACGAATCAAAAGGAATATCATAGGATCGTAGCAGGTGGCGTTCTGAAGTTTCTACTTTGCCCCATGGGAAGAAGGTGTGAGGTTTTTTTTATAATTATAGTAATAACCCTACCGCCGTACCTCTACGTTGACGTCGTGGTGGGGCTGGCGCGATCTGAACTCTAGGTCTGTGCCAAAGAGTTCACTTTGCCGGAACAGGTCTGGGGTGAGGAGCCAGACCCAGAGAGATAAAGAAACCCGCAGGGCAGCATGTGGTGAGTTGTTAGACCGTTGTGAGTCACAAACCCTATCTCCCGGGAAAAGTCTTTTTCCTCACCACTGGCTTGCTTTTATTGACCGCCTGGAGTGAACTATGGCGGGGAACAGAGCCCCCATCTCTATTTCGCTTTTATTGCCAATAAAAGCGAAAAAGAGATGGGAGCTCTGTTTAAGTGGAGATTTGCAAGAGCAAATGTGCTCAGAAGAAGGAAGTATTCCAGTAAGATGCTGGTAGGGATCTTGACCGTACTTCCAGGATTGTCCTGATAGCCATGGAATACCTCTCCACTCCTCATAAACACCTCACCTATAAAAATCTGTTGCCTTTGTGCACCTGCATAGTGCGAACAGGGATAATCTTCGGTTGGTGCCTCATTTCATTGAAAACGTCTAGCCGGCTACTGCGAGTTGGCTTTAGCCACTCGTACGCCTTCCATAGGTCCGGGACCCCAGGGTTCCCAGATATGTCAAGATATGACAGACACCTTCAATAATAATCATAATATTTTTAATGGCAGGAAATTTGGTTTGTGTTGATTGTTTGCATGTAGGTATAGGGGGAAGTCCCGTAACGCTGGACGGCACCTAACGCCGGACACTCTTATTATCTCGACAAGTTAGAATGTGAACGATTCAAACACGTGTGAAAAAGGCGCGGGGGGGCATAACGGTACAGAGTCACATGACGCAGTTTGTTAGTGACGCTGAAGGCAACGTCGGGAGCGGTCGGTTTTTCTTTTGGCGGAAAAATACAGCGTCATATAAGATCACTTACCCGAGTACGAACAAGTTTTAGTGAATCACGTAAATTACTGGATACAGTGCTCCAGCTGCCATGGGTGGGCTCATGAAGAATGTGCAGTCTTCAGACGACTACATTATGTGATCGATGCCAGATATTTTAAGAACGTCCGGTGCTAGGAGTTCGAACTGAAGTCCGTCCGGTACTAGGTGCCACTTCAAGCAATTGCATTTTTTTACACCAATGTTTAATTTTTGTTTTTGAATAAGATTATGCAGAAGTTGCATTTTTCTTAATTTGTGTTCATTCTACAGTTAATCAACTTAACTAATTAATAAATAAAATTACATTTTTCGAAACAGTTTTTATTTTATTTCCTGATAACCTTAGGTGTCCGTCACTAGGGGACTTCCCCCTAAATACATGCCTTTTGAACATGTTGGCTAGTTTTTTTCTTAATGACTACAGAAAAATGAATTAACCCTTAGGTGTTATCACGGTAAAAGTATGGATTGCCTATGAAGTGCAGAACGAACTATGTGTTTTTAAGCATCTACAGTGACATGCCTTAAATGCCTATGAGCATAAAGTATACAAAATTAGCTGTACCCCGCGGTTTCTCCCACATACTTGTCGATCCTGTGAGAATATAATATACAATCTGTCAGATTTCTTTAATAGATTTTCAACTTTATCGCTAAAGCATAAGGTTCAAAGTTGATTGGGAAAATCTGACAGTTTCGGGTAGCTTGATGTGCTGGCATCTGTATCTATATAAACAAAAAAAAAAAAAAAAAAAATAAAAAATGTATATAAGTAGTTTATCAGCCATCTTGTTACCATAACACAAGCATTAGGTTGCTTAGCTTGGGACAAATGGTGCTGTGTGAAATGTCCAGGGATTTATTATTTATTATTATTTATTAAACACACTAACTAACTATGGAACTTGATTCTGAAATAAATGTTTATTATTATTATTATTATTATTATTATTATTATTATTATTATACAAAAAGGAAGGGAAATAATCAGGGCACCAAAAAATTTTCCCGCATCGCTGTTAACATGAAAAGTGCCCAAATGGCTGGCAGCATTGCCACGTTGCATGGCAATGCTGATTCTTTGGCCAAGGAGTGCACCAATCGCAGTTAACCAAAACTACCTTCATTATCCCTCAATTCCGTCGAAAGTGCAACTAATCTTAACACGCAGCTATTTAAAGTGAGGAAACTAAGCTTTAAACACTGCGTACCCAAACTCATCTAACCAGCGCCATTCGATTGAAAGGTCGATTTCACGGCCGTATTTCAATGGGAAAATATTGTAATGGAATATCCCGGGAAAGCGGTTTGTGGCCACGATTTTAAGAGTCGTATAAGAGAATTATTGGCGGTTTCGTCTACTGATAAAAGAAATTCACAGATTCTGTTATGTGAAATTGTGGAGGTAAGGCTCGGATGCTTTTTTATTTAAAGTGGTTAAGCTGGTGGAGGGCTTAAAGATGAATGTAATAGAAACTCGTTACAACTGAGTTTAAGAAGACGTCTTTAATCTTCTATAGTGAATGATGAATGATGTTTTGGTGTAGGAAAGCCTACCAGAAAATAAATCTAATGACTTAAATATGATAACCTGTGACTTCTATCTTGTAGTCGTGACAGCCTTGCCTGTTACTCTAGTGGCAGTTTTGACAGACTCTCGTGACACTCCTGTCTGAAACTCGTAAATAAAGTAGAGTATAAAATTTTGAATATTAGGTGAAATCTCGATCTAGTAAATGTTGAAATCTCCAAATGCAGGACAATCTTGACCCCAGACTTAGCATGCGAGATTTGGAGTTGCCTATCTAGACTCAAGATATTATGCCCTTATCTTGTGATTCATAATTTACGCGTTGAGATGAAATAAAAAAATACTGTTCTTTATTCAGAACACTGATGATAAGTTAAATTTTCAAAGCTTCCCCTCTCCTACTATTTTGCTACGCCTGACGGGGACCCTGCCACCTGTCATCCTGTCACTCTGACAATGATCTCATATTTTAAGTAATAATGTTTGGATTGGCTTCCGATCACTATGTCACAATGTTCAACGATGATGTGGGTCACAATGGCGCGTGCTTATCTAGACCAATAAGGTTAGGGCTACCGGAAAAACAGAATATGATTATGTTAAACCTTATCTATGATAAAATGTGCACGTGTCATCGAACCTTACGTACCTATCTAAAAATCTCGTTACCAACTAGGCAAGATATGAAATTACTTTCAACACAAAATGTTGTACGTAACTAGAGTGACAAACTATTTTTATCAAGGTTGAAATCTTTTGCCTACGCTTTGTTTTCTACGATATTTCAGGTTGACTAGACCCAGTAGGTAATTCCGCCACCACTATAGTCAATACCTCCACACTTCAAAAAATTTCCTTCTTCACAAGAAAAATTAAAAAAAAAGTCTCAAATCGTTTGTTAAAATACCTGCAAGCTGATAGCATAATTGTACTAATATTCCGAATATTTCTAATTCTGACTATTCAAAAATATTCATTGCGTTATTTATGTCATCGAGCAGACGAATTTTATAAACAAATGAAGCAATGCCCTATGAATTTCCTTCAAAACTCGAAGGACTTTAATAAAAAGTGTGTACACCCCAATTGTGTACAATTGGGGTGTAGGTTGTCTTCGATGCGTTGTTGTTTCCAAGAACATTTTTTGTGTATAAATGTGTGTATATACAGGGTTGCAGGGAAATCGACATGCAAACTGACGCCATTAATTCTGCATACGATTCTAGACTAGACCCCTAGCGTAAGAAATCGTCAGTTATAAAAAAGAAAATCTGTCGTTTCATAGAAAAGTGCAATACCTACGCGGTGCAGTGTTACCTCTGCTGTTAAAACCTCACCTCTTAGGTTAAATTTTTTTTCCACAAAATGTCTGATTGCTTTTAATGCTTTAACCAAATCGAGTTCAGTTTTTTTTTTTTGATATATTTGATGGATAACAAAATTTTCTTTGATTGAGTTACTTGATTTGATGATCTGGTTTCACCTGATATGTATGGAACAACAATTTTCTTTTAAATAACCGACAAAAAATTTCAACCTGATATACTTTATAAAAAATGCGCGTTATTTCCTTGTCACCCGGTATTTGAAGTCACATTACTTAATTCACGAGAATAATACAAACCGTGGTTTTTACAAGGACGGCACTGGAAATGATATTGAATGCCACCATTGTTACTGATAAATGTCTTTTGAATTACCTACCCGAGATAATTTCTTCGTTAAGTAACTTAGAAGGCTTAATTCCGTAGCAGAAGATTTCTTCATTATAACCAGTCTCAGTAAGATAAATATTTAAGTGAAACCTTAGAATCTTAAGCCTAAATAACAACATACAAACAGAATACAAAGTAGTTCAGTACTTGAGCTAAGTTTGGATTTCAGCAATTTGATCCATCCATTTCGTTCATCAATATGTCTAGAAAATAGTTTAGTGTTGCCTGAGATACTATTGTTTAGTGTTTGAGAAAACTATAAATTATTGATGTTAGATCTACACGAGGAGGGTTCAATTTCGGGCAAGTGCCAATGTGACTTTCTCAATTCATACAATAACTTTCTTAGATTATCTTGGACATCATTGACATCGGTGAAGGAAAAGCATCGTGGGGAAACTTGGACTCAAAGTTAATAATAAGTTTGAAATTGCCAAACCGTCTTGAGTGAGCGTGGTGATCGATGCCGTGAAAATCTTTGCCTTGCAGTGGGACAGTAATCGGCTGATACTGTAACCATAGGCTGTTTAATATCGATAAAAGAAATTACACTAACAGTTTTGTCAGTCTTTCTTCTATAAATAAAGGAAGACATATACTTTGCATGCCATTGTGACATTCGCTAATCAGAAGTCACTAACGCACAATAGCATGAAAACTACTTGCATAATTTTGTTATAGCTCGTAAGATATATTATCATATCGTAACATCAGCCTTGTATTCCCCGGAGGGTTAGCAAAAGGTGTACCTATAAAACATACCGATGCCGCCGCTATATGCCGTTAAATATGATAAATGTTTAAAGGGGTGTGAGCCTGGAGATCTGTCATACAGGTCCCGAACCTAGTTCACACTCCAGCTCTCACAAAGGTTCTAGCATTAGGCAAAATTTTATATACACACTACTGTAACAATGTACTTTTATGAGAGAAATAAACTGTGTTATTATTATTATACTCATTTTGCCAGCTATGTATCAGTCCCGTGTAAAAGGGAGCGAGCCTATTGATAACAACCGGGCACAAACTCCCGGCTGTAACGGAGAAATTCCAGACAGAAACACTATCACTTTGCCCGACCCAGGAATCGAATCCAGGACGTCATGCTCAGCAGTAGCACTTGAACCACTAGACCAACAAAGACATCCAGGGTTATTATTTGCAGAATATGTTGCGTGCCTTTTAGTCTGTGCTAAATAAATGCAAGTATTCTATATTTTCTTTGTTTCAAGTTTAAGTCATGTATATATTACTGATTAAATCAATTGGCACGGTTTTAAATGAAAACAGACGGTGGTCAAATGCAAAAGTGAAGTGATATCCAAAAATGATATAACAGCTCGCCAAAATTACCCACAACATACAATTTTCGCACGTCACGCCCCATACAATGTACAGCAACCAAATTCACATCTGTATCTTGTGCTCCCTAATCCACAAAAGAGCATGACGAGCGTATACGTCAGGAAAACCGCAAAAACCTTGTTTAGACAAGTTGAAATCTTCGCATGCGAGAGTGGTGACGGATTAAGCCGTAATAACATGCAAATTAGTCCCTCATTCCTTATTGTAGGGATTAAGATGGCGGATGAAGCGGTGAAAGACGTGGGGAGGGTGCTAGGTATGTTTGATGTTCAGGGTAAAGCAAATATAGGTGACGTAAGATTTAACGGAGGTGAATTAAACATGGGCAACTGTCTAAGGAATATAGGCAGTATGTCACCTTTTTACGGTTCCGTACGGCCGAATAAAAAAACGGAACCCTTAAAGGATCACTCGTGTGTCCGTCTGTCCGTCCGTCACAGTCAATTATCTCGGAATGTACTGGACCGATTAAGTTGAAATTTGGTACACATATCGATTTCTGTGACGCAAACGCAGAAGTGTGACGTGAATAGACGAAATCTGTATATGGGGGTCACTTTTGGGGGGCAAGATGGAAAATTAAGAAAAAAATGGAAATTGCATCGTGAGACATATCAAATGAAAGGGCTTGTTGTGAGGATCCCAAATATAATTTTTTTTTGTAATTTTGAAATAAATAGTTTCCAAGTTATTCAAGAAAATAGACGAAAATTGACCATTCCCCCCTTTATCTCCGAAACTACTGAACCTATAATTTTGAAAAAAATACAAAAATTAGTTTTCTCTTTATTAATTATGGGAAAACCTATAAGAAGTCCATGATATTAAAATAACATGGTAAATCACTCAATATTGTGCGTACCAACTTACTTTTGCAGTTGGAATGTATGGGAAAACATAATTTCCAACTACAATGTTAAGTTTGTTCTTGGGATAAATTCATTCCAACTACGTTCTGTAGTTCATTGTGCGTGGTCGGTCACGCAATTGGTCGGTTTTTTGCTAAAGTAATCAATCAGTCCAAAATTTTGTATGGTAGGCCTCACGCCAGTGGTGGTAACAACAGTATCAAGATTGCCTCTTGTGGCTAGCGTATGCACTCGTGGGTTGCAGCTGAAAATCATCATCAAGTGGTACACCCTGTGTTGTCATCTGACATTATGCTGAGCTGAGGACCTTTTAGCATTACAACTTTGTTTTCTGTGTTTTATAGGATTATTTTAGTTTATGCTGTAATGCCAATACCTAAACGTATTTTTCTTTCTTTCTTCCATTCTTATTGTATTGAAACTCCATAATATGCTCGTGTTCAAAGTGTTGTCACTAATATACAGCCTACTGCAAGAATAATACAAGCGGTCAAATGCGAGTCAGACTCGTGCGCCGAGGGTTCCATTCATATTTGTAGGTATGTAATTTCAAATTTCAAGATTCTAGGTCAACGGGAAGTACCCTATAGATTTTCATTCCCCCTTACAAGTGTCAAAATATGCGGTCAAAACGTAACATAAACGACCGTATCTTTTGATTGCGATGACTTAGATGTTTAATTTCAACTTGATAACTCCACGCGTTCCTGAGAAAAAGGGTCTTGATTGACAGACGGACAGGCAGATGGACAACGAAGTGATCTTATAAGGGTTCCATTTTTCTTTTTTAGATACGGAACTCTAAAAAGATTCCAGCCTAAACAGTTGGTGTAGGATTCAAAGAAATGCGCATGGGGCTACAGTTTCTAGTGTAAGAAACTTTACTACGTACTGTTAAGGATTGCGTGGGAGGTTATTTTATGGACAAAATATAGGGATATCTCTAATTAGGTATAATTACACAACACACAACGTGAATATTAATGCATCCTTGACCCCAGTGATTCTCAATACAGAAAATGTTTGCTCAAAACATTTAAATAAATACAGAGATACACGTTTCAAACAATCAGAGTCCGCCTCAGTCTTTACAAACCCGCTGTCCCCCACTACTTGCACTACCCAGCCATTTATAAATAATTCATGGACTGTAAGTTTTAGTTTTCCACCTACACATACACCGAGCAACCTGTGGGTTGCCTGTTGTTAACCATTTAATATGAGCGACTGGTACAGTTTGATGTGGTAATCCGTGCTGAGGGGCAATTAAGCACAAATTTGTATTGAGGAGTTGCTTGTAAACAATTTGGCTTTATTATCGTAGCTATTAAAGTGGGGCAAGCCTTGGATTAAGGGGTTATCAATGGGTAGTGGAAGTAGGTCAAGAAGAGTTGTTTATTAACGTCCACAGTGTCTGATCTGTTGTTAGCAAGAATTATAAGTTATTACTAAACTTCATTAGTGTCCAGCCCAATTCCATTTAAGCGTGGCAGCTTTCCGAGTGACATCACAGGGGCAATTCTCGTATTTTTTTTTATCTTTATTTATTTAGAGGCTTTTACCTTACAAAGGTACGTCAGCCTCATCATACCCTATTCTAATTCTCGTAATTTTAAGAACGTTCACAGTCTAGTCTCAGTCAAGATCTGTCAAAAATTCCTCTAATTTAAGGAAATTAGAGGTAAAAATTAATATAAGGACATTTTCGACAAGTTTCTGACATTAATTGTCGCTGAGCGATTGAGACTAGATTTTGAAAGTCTTTAATTACGGGAATTGACTTTCAGTTATTTTAGTGATGGAACGGATTATTGTATTGTTAACTCGGTCTAAAAGTTTCATACCCGGAATACTCTGTTCCATAGGTCTCTGGCAAACCTCGAGCGTAGACCTCTGCTGAATTTTCAAAGACCATGTTTGAGAACCATACGTGAGAAAATTAAAAGTAATACATAAATACTGCTCAGTAAAACCCAAGAGCATAACTCAGTTATAAAATTTCATAAAAATAACATATTTCATATCGCGTCGAAACAAAAAGCATCGACTTCCATTAATAAATTAAATTGCACAATGAAACTTCGGCCACCTTTTATAAAGCTAGTGATTAATACACAACAAACAACAAATGTAAACATTTTTTTATTAAAACAGCAATCTCTTTGCTACAGTCACGAGTCCAGTGATATTGATTTTTAAAGTCTGCAATGCATATTTAAAAACGGATGGCGAAAATGTCAACATACAGATGTAATATCTATCTCACAAATATCCACTGTATAGATACAGTGGATATTTGTGAGAAACTAGCTGTCCGCGGCTCTGCTTGCGTGAAAGTTCATTATAGGATCGAGTTACCTCTTTGACTAATTGAAACGTATTCAGTCTTATTATAAAACGGTATTTTAACTTTTGTTTCAGCTTAAACCATCGTGGCTGCTTTTTAAGCTATTGCATAGCTTTTATCTCGTGCTTTGAGCGCAGCGACCGAATCAAGAAATTCCGTAACGAAAAAAACCTAACACCCCCACTCCGACCGGCACAGCGGAGCGGCGTTGAAAGACGTCCATCGTCTAACGTCGTTTCAGTTCGGCAGACTTCGGCAGGGTGTTTGCGTGCGACTAGACGTATGGGTGTAGACATAGTTTAAACAATATCAACTTCTCATTTATTCAATAAAAGAAAAAAAAATGTTTTCTTATCGCTCACCACGTTCAAAAATATTGCATAAATATTATAAGTGCATAAGCTATGCAATAGCTTTACCGCGGCATTCCCCGAGTGCCACACGTATTTTTTTATATTATGAACTTTGTTTCGAGGAAGGTAAAGTTCTTAATAAAAAACTGATAACTTTATTTATATTTTATAAATGAGTATCTATCTATCTTTTACGATCTACAAGTTCTGCTATGAAGAATAAAGCACAGACGCCAGCACATCAAGCTAGTACAATCTGTCAAATTTCTTTAATAGATATTCAAGTTTATCGCTAAAGCAAAAGGTTCAAAGTTGATTGGAAAAATTTGACAGTTTCGGGTAACTTGATGTGTTGGCGTCTATACCACCCTTATTACAAACTACCTTCTACCCGCGATTTAGTTCGTGTGGAAGTCGTATCACACCACATTACCTATACTTAAATAACAGCCACATTTCCTGCCCGCACTATTCCTTCGTTTTGCTCAGCGTTCTTCCTGGCTTTTTTAATTGGCAAAATCTTCATCTTTATTAGTAGTATAGACTAAAAGGAAATATATTATGGCTAAGGGATTGCACACAATAATTCACACACAACACTTCTTTGGCATTCTGATCACAATTTCGATCCCAGAATTCTACAACAGATATTACACAATTAGGTTCACGATGTCACAAAGCAGTCTCCAAATAAACTATTTATTCTTGTACACTATCTTGCAGAAAAATCAATAGAGCGAGAGAGGGCAGGTATCCGGTATACGGTAAACGTGTATTTACTTTGTCAAATGCAGTTACAAACGAACCTTTGTGAACTAATGTTAGAACTGTATTTCGTATTTTGTTTCCGAAATGTCTGCTCTGGTGTGAGTAGTTTAGGATGTTTGACTAGAGAACGTGTATGTAATTTACTTTGCCTACGAGAGTTTTGTCGAGGATTATGTAGGAATTTTGTGTTTTAACTGGTTAATTGGGGCAAGTGATTTTTTTCTAGTGGAAATGATAAACGATTTGTATTTTTTTTATTTTGTACATTAGTTAAAAATAACCCTAACATGAATAAAAATAACTTTCAAAGAATTCTGTTTCTTAGAACCAGTGTTATCTCCAAGTAGGTACGTTATTTTTCTATTAGTCAGTGAAAAATCATTATATTGTAGTAACGTTAGTTACGTACCGATGAGTCGCTTTTTTTGGAGTTAGCGGCCTTGAAATACAGTTTGACAAAAGTATTTTTTAAGATTTTTTTAAATCTTAATTTTGTTGCTTGTCCTGATTTTAGAAAGCCTTTAAAGAAAATGAAATACACCGATTTAGTTGTATAAACTGGACCATACGTAACCATAACGTTACGGAAGTACAATAATTATTAAAGGACTTAGTCCCAACTTTTTTTTGGTGTTTTTTTTTACGAAAAGAAGTTTAATGTTACAATTAAGTTTAATATATTTATGATTATTAAAAAGCCAGGCACAACAAAGTTTTCAACAAAATATTAAACTTCTAAACCTATCAATCAATTCTGTACTCTAAATTATTTTTGTCCTCGAAAGTACGATGCTATATTATAATATTTCTATTCATAACTCTAAAAAAAGGTCGCCCTACATAAGTCGATTTCGCAAAATAAAATTAAGAATATTAGAAACCAATAGATTCTTATTAAAAACCGAGGAGCCATGAAATTGGTTGTGACATTCTTATAACTTAAGCCTCGAAACAAGCGATGGTTTGAATCATTTATATTTAAGAGGAGAGCTGTGGTGGCCCAGTGGTAGCTCCCGCGACTTTTGAGTTGTAGGTCGTAGGTTCGAACCCTAACACATACCTACGGCTGTAAAACCGTAGGTATGCATGATGAAATAACTTACAAAAAGTAATTTTTGTAAGTTATTTCATCACCACACTCACTCACTCTCTAAACGGAGAAGGAAACATCGTGAAGAAACCGACATGTCCTAGAACCAAAAATTCGAAGGCATGTGACATCTACCAACCCACACTGGGCCCGCGTGGTGGATTACGGCCTCTCCACCTCACTCAGAGGAGGCCATCTCTTTAAGATGGAGGTGGCCATAAGGTGTCCCAGAAATGGGAACATTATAGGCTGAGTATGCTATTTTAGATGTATAATAATAATTAAACATCAGCAAGATTCGGGAAACAACAAAAAATAAAAATAAAACATATTTAGATATGTCAGTCAGCCGCACAGGTCGATCGATCATGTTAAGCTACGCTTGCTGCGGTTGGTCTGTGGATGGGTGACCATCTTTACATACCGAGACCCCTCCGTGCCTCGGAAAGCACGTTAAGCTGTTGGTCCTGGCTGTCATTCGTAGATCTCTGACTGACGTTACGGGTAGTCAGATGCCCGAAAATCTGACAACCAGTCTTACCTAGGGGTACCGTATTACCCAGTAACTGGGTTGTGGAGGTCAGATAGGCAGTCGCTCCATGTAAAATACTGGTATTCAGCTGCATCCGGTTAGATTGGAAGCCAACCTCAAAATAGTTGGGAAAAGGCACGGCAGATGATGAGGTTTCAGTATTGATAACACACAATGAAATCTGTCAGCTAGCAATCAAAATCAAAATCAAAAGTCATTTATTCAAACTAGGCTGAGGATCTGCACTTTTCGAACGTCAAAATTACAAAAGACAGTCCCCCAAAACGCCCGCTCTTCACCACTTCCTAGTGCTTTCGCTGTTAGTTCATTAAGCTATACGTGAACCGCTTATACCGTGGTTGAAAAGGCAAGTCAGTCATGCAAAGCTGCTGTGGGATTGACTGCGCTTAGGTGTTGCAGACGCACTCAAGTATTGCAAGTCTTTGGGCCTCACTTGAGTTAATTAAATACAACAGAAAGACAAAACCTCACCGCAAAATGATATTTATTCATAATTTGCCCAGCCTCTTCCAACTACTACAACACTACCACTACTTTTTGAGTCAGCTACCAGTCTAACCAAATGCAGCTGAAGATATATAATATTATGTTAAATAATATATTTAACATGAAAAGACTGCTGATCTGACCTCCCAGTTACTGGGCCCTGGGTAAGACTGTTTGTCTGCCGACACGTAACGACCATCAAAGATCTACGACTGAAAGCCGACACGGAGAGATCTTTATTATTATTTCACCAAAGACTTAGCCCTGGCAACATCAGTGTTATTTGTAGTTTATGTAAAGAGAAACAAAAAAGAAACCATCTTTAGACCGACCTAGGCAACCGTAGTTTAACTTGATCGATCGACCAGCGCGGATTTTGAGAATAACAGTGATTGATTGATTGACAGCCCAAATAAAAAAACTCACTGTTTTCGAGGCCCCAAGCGATGTTATCGCGACCACACCCCAAAAATACTTTCGGTTATCAATTAAATGTTTTCCAACACCATCCAATGCTTGTACCATTTCCGCGTTTGTTACCAAACTTGTGTTGATTTTTGGCGAAATAAATTATTATTCTTGTGTGTAACGCAAGAGTAATTCCAAATAGGCCTTTGTGTTAGAGAATGTATTTTTGTTTTTTGCTAACAAACACTGTTGTTTGGGGATAAAGTCGTTTCTGTGTCTAGGCTAAGTATAGAATTTCCGGTTCGTTTGTGTTGAGCAGAATAACGGTAAACAGAACAACTGGAATAAATTATTTTTATCTTTGTGGATCGCAGCTATATTACAATAAGATGCCTGGGTTCCGCGGTTTCTTTCAGGGTTAACGAGTGTCTCTATCTCTAGTTCGGGAACTATTTACTTATTTGTTTAACTATTTATACAAAAACAATTTTATTAAAATATTTAAATAATAATTTAGTTTACACTTGCAGACATGCTTCGTACAGCCTCTGGGTCAAAAAAGCTGTTCTTTACAAAAAATATGAGGAAATAAATTATTTCATTTGTTTTTGTTTTTTTTCTCTAGATTTAATAATTATTCTGATATTTGGATCATACAATCAGTCTAGCCGTTCTTGTGTTATAGAGATTATAATGTAAATTAAAAGACGAAGTGGAAAGATAGTGTTCTTTGAAATACTGAAACAGTTTATCCTTTAATTTGTTACTAATTATCTCTATTATGAGGGACTGAATTTCGTGACTGATTATTTATTGTATAACTAGCTGTGCCCCGCGGTTTCACTCGCATAGGTCTCGATCCCGTAGGAATATCGGGATAAGAAGTATTATTTGTGTTAGTCCTGGTTATCTGTGTGCCAAATTTCATCAAAATTGATCTAGCCGTTTGTGCGAAGTAACAAACATAAAAACACACACACTCACAAACGTTCGCCTTTATAATAGTAGTGTGATAGTAAGGATATTTGATATCAAACTGTAAAAAAATTGTTACAAGTGTAATTAAAGGTCATATTCTTGTCTTCTTAAGTTAAAGACTGATAGACAATACTCCGGAAAAGGGATCCGCTCCATCTATTCAAATAATGAAATGTGAGACCCCCAGAACCTAAAGGTCAATGTCCAAAGAGAATTGCCCCTTACAACCACCCACAAAGTAAGAAAAGTCCCTATTCTTAGGCCACACTTCTAAGAACACTTTGTTGTATTACTACAATGCAGAGAAAACGGTTGTATACAAATACAACACAAAGCCATGCCCTCCGTTGTTTAATTTCTATTATTGTTCTCTAACGGGATCTGAATAGCGTAAATAATTGTTATTTAGTTTTGTTTATGCATTTACTTGAGAATTGACGTGTATTTGTAGAATTATTCATAACATATTACAACGGCGAAACATGTCAATAAATTTTAATTAAAAGTCTAGTCTTAAAAACTGTAGTCCTTTTTAGGTGACGTCAGCGATTTGTGTTTTGTTAAATTTAAAGAAATAAAGAAATTAAACGCGGCAAACGTGACGCAGAAAGAACACAAACATAAAGAAGAACAAATTACATATTCTGCTGTATTTTAACCACTATATAGCTTCGTGGAAATAACATCTTTCATAATTATCAATAGATATATAAATTATATTTTTAAATATGAGAATATAAAAAATATAAAAACATTTAAAATAGTAGCTCACCGGTATCGGGAACCAAGCTACCGGCGGTCAGGGCTTCAGAGAGAGGAACCTGCTGACAATGCGAGCGGTGTCCAGATGTACCACTTTCTGAATCAAGCCCTTGATCCAGCTGCCCAACGAGAGCCTCCTGAGGCGTTGGTTGAGTCTTTTGGGTATTAACTCATTGGCTTGACAGCCGATTGTTTATCATCACTACATAGTATAAAACAAAGTCGCTTCCCGCTGTCTGTCCCTATGTATGCTTAGATCTTTAAAACTACGCAACGGATTTTGATGCGGTTTTTTTAATATATAGAGTGATTCAAGAGGAAGGTTTATATGTATAATACATACATAATATAGTAGAGAAGCACCGATAATTTTAGAGATTTCTAATGTGATGTCGTAAATAAACACATTTTTTTGGCGCTTACATTGCAAACGCTGGCTGAGCCCTACGAGATAGATCAAAATAATGTACTACAGTATTGTACACATTAAAAAGTTCTACAAAAAAGTCCGCGATGGTATATGTCTATCTCTTAGGGATAACCCACAATAACCATTTTTTATCCTATACTTTTTACGAGAAACAATGACTCTAAAATTATCAGTGTTTCTCTACTATATTATGCATGTATTATAGATATAAACCTTTCTATTGAGTCACTCTATCTATTAAAAAAAAACCGCATCAAAATCCGTTGCGCAGTTTTAAAGATCTAAGCACACATAGTGACAGACAAACAGCGGCAAGCGACTGTGTTTTACACTATGTAGTGATCAGCATTGCACCCGTGCGAAGCCGGGGCGGGTCGCTAGTAAATAAATAAAATAAAAATCGTTTATTTGGAACAGAAACAGATACAGTCTTAAACAGATACAAACGATGGCAGCTGCAATAATAATTTAGTTTAATAGCCAAGTGTCTCATCCAAACACACAAGTATCGGCACAGTGATCGCTGAGTCCACATCCTACATGTCGACAACCTCGCGAGCCAAGTCAAGATACTTGATTTGTTTATCTTTCTCGGCTTTAACAAGGCGCTCATCATTAGCATAGATTAATATTAGTATAGATTAATAATAAAATATAATACAATCTTAATGTTTTATCAAGTCGTTAAAACCGTGCGAAACAGGAGCGGTTGGCTAGTTGTTTTACATAAAAAATACAGGGCTTAACTTTTATAAAAACCACAGTATCGGTACTACTTTTGCTCATTAGTAGGCTTGTTCACAAATCCATGATATCCAGCGGATTCTCGCTTTGATATTTTACAAAATCGAGCTCTGTTTGTTAAGGTTTTTCACTTTTTGTGTTTACTTACTGCCCGTTAAAGCTACGGTGATTATACACTCAGTGTTTTTCATTTATAAGTGCTGAAGCTTTTACTAATCATACATTAAATATTGGCAAAGTAACTAGAAGATTTTTTACTTGACTACTGAGAGTAATTAAGGTTCTACACTTTTTTAAAATTCAAAATCAAAATTAAAAGTCATTTATTCAAATTAGGCTGAGAATCAGCACGTGTCAAACGTCAAAATGATATAAGACAGTCCCCCAAAACGCCCGCTCTTCACCACTTCCTAGTGTTTTCGCTGGGAAGAAGTGGCGCAATAAACTGTCCAGTAGCACAGTTGTCTGTTTAGTTAAAAAAACCTGTTTCTATTATGTGTTCTTGTAAACCATGGTGCGTGTGTACTTCACGAATACTAAGTTTATTAAGTAAGTTTGACAGCTTACCTGCTATGGCCAAATGTGTACAGAAAAGAAACGCGTATATTCCTTTAAGTTCAACACGTTTTTGGTTGTTTTAACATTTTGATGCCATTTGCCATAGGATTGGAAGACGAATTGTTTCAGTCAGAAACAAGCAAAGTCCAATAGAAACCCATAAAATGAAGTAAAAAGTAAAAACACGCGATCCAGCATCTAAGTAAAATTATGCAGTTTTCACTCTCCTGTGAGGTTACATTTTTGACTTACGTGGTGTTAGAACTTAAGTAGGGGCTTGTGGCTAAGTAATAACAACCGCACGGGTCGATCGATCAGGTTAAGCTAAGCTTGCCGCGGTTACTCCATGCATGGATGACCATTTTTACATACCAAGACCCCTTGATGCCTCGGAAAGCACGTTAAGCTATTGGTCCCGGCTGTCATTCGTGGATCTTTGACAGTCGTTACGGGTCGTCAGAGGCCCGAAAGTCTGACAACCAGTCTTACCCAGTAACTGGGTTGTGGAGGTCAGATAGGCAGGCGCTCCATGTAAAATACTGGTACTCAGCTGCATCCAGTTAGACTGGAAGCCATCCCCAACATAGTTGGGTAAAGGCTAGGCAGATGATGACGATGATCTGTTGTAAGAATTTAAACGACGATATGCAGATAAACTGTGTTGAAGATACCTCGATACATTACAGCAAGAAATATCGCAAAAGCGGCTTATAGAACTGACACAAGAAAAACACACTGAACCGACTCTAAATAAATTGGCCGAAGAATGATGACGGTAAAAATAAATAAACAACAGGCAGATGTAATTGTACCGTTAATAATGTTCGTCTACCACTATCCACAGAGCGGAGGTAATCTAATGGATTGCAATCAGGTATATTGATACTACATAATTTGCTTATCTAAATAAGCTAGCTGTAAACTGGTATACAGGTTGATTGTTAAGTGATCCATTTCAGTAAGCCTTTAGGGAATGAGTATAGTAGGTGGTTTCATTAAAGTTTGACTCATTTGGCGGTTTCAATGCTTTGTTTAAGTTACAAAATGTATTTGCTGGGATCATACTACATGTCATTTTATCACTTTCACATATCCTTATAATATAATCACTACATAGTATAAAACAAAGTCGCTTCCTTGTCTGTCTGTCCCTATATATGCTTAGCTCTTTAAAACTACGCAACGAATTTTGATGCGGTTTTTTTTAATAGATAGAGTGATTCAGGAGGAAGGTTTATATGTATAATAAATGCATAATATAGTAGAGAAACACTGATAATTTTAGAGGTTTCTAATGTGATGTCGTAAATAAACACATTTTTTTGCGCTTACATTGTAAACGCTGGCTGAACCCGTCGAGATAGATCAAAATAATGTACTACAGTATTGTACACCTTAAAAAGGTCTACAAAAAAGTCTGCGATGGTATATGTCTATCTCTTAGGGATAACCCACAATAACCATTTTTTATCCTATACTTTTTACGAGAAATAATGGCTCTAAAATTATCAGTGTTTCTCCATTGCACCCGTGCGAAGCCGGGGCGGGTCGCTAGTATATAATATAATTCATTTATTCATCAAGCAACAAGGACTCATTAATACACAAAAATACACTAAACTTAAATATAACAAATAAACTGAATACATTACATTATAATAGGACAACACAACAACACAACATACAACACAACACAACACAAACACAACAACATTACAACATACAACAACATTACAACACAACATTATTAAACACAACATTATTTTTAGTATATGGCAAACTCGAAACACCTGTCTAGTATTTTTATGTAAAGAATCTATGTACAAAACTTCAGTTACTTATTCTGAACAAACTATAATCAGGTTTGCAGTATACTAAAAAAAAATGTTGTATAGCCACTGGTATGCAATATATGCAAGATAATGGTACTGGTGTGTTTAAAATATTGGAAAACTGGAAGTCACCAATTTCCTCATTGATTCTCATTTCGACTGAAAAAAATCCTTTAGCTTTGTACCAGTTGTTGCCCACTACTTCAAATGCAAAACTGGATACACAAGAAATGCAACCACACGGCGTACTCTTGCGCTCCTCAACTCGGTCTTATTAACTCAAGATGTGGATCTGTTCAGCTTGTCAGTGAACAGAATTATGTCCGCGACAAATGTCCACCTCACACACTGTCATACTAGTAAAAGTTAAAGCGACGATAACATACTTTTATGGATGTTTAACTGTAGATCGCATCTAAACGAAAACACATATAATTATGTTAAATTATAGCATTTTATTAATATCATAATATGTAAATGTTTTAGACTATGTTTATTATTACACAGTGTAATCCATTTGGAAAACATTGAAAATCTGGCAAAAGCTATATAGCTCATTTCTAGAAAACTTCACCATTTTAAAGATAATTTAATTATTTACATTTTAGAATATGGGTTTTGCGTAACTAGACTAAGCTGTATTCACTATAAGTTAGCAGTTAAGAAATCGTAGTTAATAATAATAACAGTACCTAACACAACAATAAATAACTGTACGCGTATATCACTAAATGTAACTTGTTTGTAGACGCCTCTGGTTGACCTGTTAAGTCTACAAAAAGTTTAATAAATAAATAAATACAAAGTTCGTATCCTTCTCCAGCTACCTATCAGTCAAAGGAGACTTAAGTCAAAGGATAATTTGTATGGGAAGTGGTCTATGGGCTAAGAGCTATACGGTTTTGATGTTTGTACTGATAACATAATTTTGATGAATTTCCTTTCAAAACTTAGATTTAAGAAACAGTTTTGGCAGGAATATAACTTCTAAACGCATCTATGATTCAAAGCGTGGAATGTATGTTTATTTTAAACGTAACCATACAAATACACCTCAACATAAATAGTACCTAAAACAATATTGTATATACACAGGGTCATAATGAAATTCGACTGTAACTGGGTGTAGAAACTTAATGGATTGCTGTACGACCGTTCTAATCGAGTAAGGGCTCCCACAGACGCGTGCAACCAATTAATTGTTATTGTGTGAGGACTTTAAGTGATAAGGCATGTTCAGGTTGGTTGGTAGTGATTTTAGGTGGAAATAGTAATAGTATGTTAGTAACTCATGATTCCTCAATGGGTTTGGAAGACGTGGACCTACAATACTCGCCAGTTAGGTATGTTTAAGGCCCACATTATAGGGGGCGAGCCTACTGTCTGTATTATTATAAATCTAACTTTTTATCAGGTAAATGCAGCAGATATCTATATATATAGATCAATTGCCGTGCGTTAGTCTCACAAAAACTCGAAAAGGGCCCGAAGACCGATCTGAATATTTTTTTCAACACTGGGGTGGCTTAGAAAAAACCCAAAGGAACAGCCGAAAAATCAGTTAATCGAAAACAAAATCTCACGTGATACGAAGTTCACCTCGTAGTCTAGTCATAAATGAATATTTATCTCTACTCAATAATATCTGACTTCACGACTTATAAACAGATTATCAGAAAACTAACCGAGACCAATGATGCTGAACGGCGGCGCCCTGACTGCTCTGTACTATTTCATTTCCAACTAGCTTGCCGTACTTTTACTGGAAGCTAGTCAACTAGAACGATCTGAGTGAATTATTGTCTCTTTGCTGTTTGAGGACTTGTTCAGACTGTGTTAGTCTTAGTATTCTAGAAAAGATTATGATTTAGATGGTTTTCTGGAACTTCCGTATGTCCGCCTGAATGTAACGCGGCAAAAATCAATAATTTTATAGGATTAGCTACCAACAGTTGGTAGCTAATCCTATAAAATTATTATAAAGCAGTTACTGCTTTGAATAAAATATCACTCAAGGTCTTTATGGGTAACGCTTTGATAGTTATAACATATGCTATGCTATGTTGACAACCTGCGTGGTACTTTCAACATGAATGGCATTGCCATTCATGTTGAAAGTTCGTTATTTATATTTATATTGTTCGTTATTTATATTGTAGAACAGACGTATTAAAAAAAAAATGTAGCAATGTTTTTGGAATTTCCTTCAAAATCCTTCAGATTGTGATTGCAAATGTGTTTCTCAATAGAGGTGTAGGATCAAATTTTTAACGTGATTTCGAAGACAATGAAGATTCTAGATGTATCTAAATTATCTGCGTGACTATTCCGTTAGGTACATCTAGCTATACTCTAGAAAATAAACGGAATTTTCTAGAAATTGGGTAAAAGAATCATATAAAAATAGTCACCCATTTACTGGATTGCCCTGGCAAGCACAGCTTACTTATTTAGAAGCCCAGCTTCCAAGATAGTCCATAGTTTTCATTGTATTATTTAAAAGTGACGAACCAAATCTCAGTATTTCCCACACAACTGGGATAATAGGATTGAAGTCACACATAAAACTAAGCTTGGTCACTGAAGCGAGGAGACGTGTTCGTTATGGCCACTCGCACTTTGAACTGTAAAGATTCTTTAAAATAGCCACTCCGCAGTACTTTCCCGCAAGCGGATGGCAATGGCCGACAATGGCCGGCAATGGCCGGCAATGGCCCTGAGGATTGTATAAATAATCTAGTAGCAATTGAAGAGTAGTAGCTTTCTAAGATTATCTTGGACGTCACTGAAATCGGTGAAGGAAAACACCGTGAGGAAAAGTGGACGTATAATTAACAGACTCAGCATATAATAATATTCCCACTGCTGGGACGCAGGTTTCAGGCTGTAATCCACCACGCGGACCCAGTGTGGATTGGTAGATGTCAGGTTTTTCGAAATTTTGGTTCTAGGACATGCTCGTTTCGCTGACTTATAATTAAGTCATAAGTAATTTATTTTCATGACAATATAGGTACATTGTGTTGAAAAATTAAAAATAACATTATATAATTGCAATAAACATAACAAGCGTAGTGTGGGACGCCCCCCAGCTAGATGGACGGACGACCTAAAGAAGGTGGCTGGGGTAGACTGGATGCGGAAGGTGGAGGACAGGGTGTTGTGGCGCAGTCTGGGAGAGGCCTATGTCCAGCAGTGGACTGCGATAGGCTGAGTTGATTGATTGATTGAATAAACATAAAATTCATTCAATACATTTGGAACAGTCAATATAAACAATAACGGTTTTAAGAATTCAAGTAATACAATAGATCGTAATAATAAATGTCAAAATAATAAAATCAATCATAAGTTACAATGTCATATGTCATCTAGGAGTTCATTGAAACTGTAATAGCCTTTCCCCCAATAAATAGGTCCTCAATTTGTTTTTAAATAAGTTAACACTGTATATAGTTTTCAATTCTATAGGCAAATTGTTGTATAAAAATACAGACTGGTACCTCGGGCTAGGTTTGAAAACTTTTAATTTCGGTTGAATAGTGTTGGGCAAATCTTTCCTACGTGTTGCTCAAATTTGTCTTTGCTCATCAGTCTCAATTTTGTGCAAATTTTTAACCAAGCTGGTTAGCAACACTAAAATGTAAAGGCATGGCACTGTCAAGATTTTTAGTCTAATAAAATGGTCTTTACATGATTCTGTCTGTTTCATACGGAGCATACTCATTAAAGCTCTTTTCTGAATCACGAATGCCATTTGTATGTTGTACTTGTAGCTATTGCCCCAAAACTCGATGCTGTATCTTAGCCTGGACTCCAGTAAGGCAAAGTACACACTTCTAAGTTGAGGTAAACTTAATTCTTCCCTCAGTGTTCTAATCGCATAGCATGCCGAGCTAATAGACTTCGTTATTCGTTATACGTCTCAACCTTCCAATTCAACAATGCATCAATGTGCACATCTAAGAACTTGACACTATCAACTATTTCGACATTGTTGCCACAAGATACAATCTCCAACTTAACGTTATTTCGTACCGTGGGCTTAAATAAGACACACTTTGTTTTATTTACATTAAGTTTCAAATTATTAGTAATTAATTTATGTACCTAATTATGTACGCTAAGTAGGTACCAAATTAAATTAATAACTATACAAATAAATACATACAACTTATAATGAATATAAATGCCTCAGTGTCCTTACTGAGCCATTTATATTTGTCGGAAATATGTCATTCGTTTGACATATCGGAACGTCAGCGCCATCTGGTGGCGCTGGACAAAGTATAGCCTAAGTTCGTGGGGGGGGGGGGGGTTGAGTAGAGCGAGCAGCGAGGTGGAGTGGCTCACTTGGACTTGACTATTGGACATGGACATCGTACGAAAACTGTACGAGAACTGTAAACCGATTTTATCTTCTGCGTTGGTTATTGCGCAATACGCAATAACCAACGCTGGCCATAGGCCGCCCACGGTAATTAAAATAATGCTGATGATAACGAGACAAACTGAAGTGGCAGTGGGCTGGCCATGTCTGTCGAAGGGCCGATGGCCGGTGCAGCAGACGAGTCCGGGAGTGGAGACCGCATATCGGCAAGCGTAGTGTGGGACGCCCCCCAGCTAGATGGACGGACGATCTAAAGAAGGTGGCTGGGGTAGACTAGATGCGGAAGGCGGAGGAGAGGGTGTTGTGGGAGAGGCCTATGTCCAGCAGTGGACTGCGATAGGCTGAGTTGATTGATAACGAGACACACGTACCTTCTCCGTCATATTCATTATAAGTCCAGGTTTCCTCACGATGCATTGATCACCACGCTTGCTCAAACATTAGTTTGAAATCGCCAATCCGCCTTGAGTAAGTGTGATGATCAATGCCCAAGCATTCTCTGTACGAGAAAAGGCCTTTACCTTGCAGTGGGATAATAACAAGCTGGAATTTTAATCGAACAGAAGAATCACAGTTTAGACAGATTACAAAGGTGGAAAATTGTCAGCCATTCTGTTTTTGCGGGATTTCACATTCAAAACCGATTCAAAGACAGCTATTGAAACAGTAATGGATTGTGACTGGAGAGGTTTTTTGTAACATTGGTATATCCAATGACAAACTGTTTTTTTATTATTATTTTTCGGCTTGAATTCTGTTTGTATAGCAGTTTTATATCAATTTTTTCAGCGGAAAACAACACAATCAGATAAAACAATTTCATGAACAAGTATTTGCTTTTATTGATAGGTACGTGAATTTCGGAATTAAATGCAAAAAAAAAAGAAATAAGCGTTGGTTTGGATATCATTAAACATTTTTGTTGTGGCATTTAACAATAAATTTTATCTGTGGTATACCTATCACAAATAAAGATATGTGGAAGTATTTGCACGATAGTTTTTTATTTTTACCATCATGCGTATATTATGATAAAATACAAAAACTTGGAAAACGGCAATAACTCTGCAGAAGAAAAAAAAACGTGTACGGTCAGGGGACCCCGTCAGGAAAGAACGTTTTGTCGTGTACACTTTTTTTTTCTAATAGAAACTAAGAATACAATAGAACCACCACCGATCCGAACAGAATCACCTTTGGACCTATTTTTCTGTTCTGTTTTTTTCTTGTCTGTTTATATATGTGTGTACATAAATGGTAAATAAATACAATAGAAGAGACAGAGAAAGTCGCTAGTACGGCGTATAACGTTTTTTCGTTACGTGACGATTTCCACCAGTTTACTCCTCCTGCAAGCCGCGAACAGAACTTCGTCCCAATAACCTTCACTGACACTAATCAACCTTTTCATAAGCAATTTGTTGTTTTTTTTATCTTTCTAGATTGTCGCTTGTCGTGTCTGCCTGTTTTACTATTTACATCTTAAGCGTCACACGGTGTGACTTCATTGCCTGTAGCATACCATAAGTTGAAACAACAATAAAAGTTGCACAGTCTGCACAGTGTTTAGACGATGCAAGTAAGTTGCTTCAATTTCATTGTGCCTACCTTACCTTTCATTGTGCGTACCTATGGTAGGTAACGAACTTGAATCGGGTAAATGGTGTTTTCCTTTGATGCAGTTTAAACCATCATTTAGAGCATTCCTTCCAGAAGGTTTTTTATAAAATACACACACAAGTATCTTATGCCTTTTTCGGGCACCAGTCAATCACAAGCCTAAGTTTTTTAGATAAACCTAAATTTTTTAGAGTAAGTACTTCCTGTCCACAACAATATTCGTGATGAGAAATAAATTTATGCTGTATATTTGACATGGATAAAGCCCAGAAATCTCGATGTTTTCACAAATCACCATTGCTTCGGTGCAAAACAGGGACGGGTCGCTAGTAGCTTAGTGCTCATACATACGAGGGACACGTGTCGACGACAAAGGTACATAAGTGTGCATATGTATGTCGCAGACGGATAGTAGAATCAGCTGTTTTACAAAACCGCAAGTGGTTTTACAAAACAGCTCTGTTATGTAGACAACTGAACTACTCTACAATCTATCTGCGACATATACACACGAGTCAACGACAGAGGCAAATGCAACCGTCGACGACGCGTCGGTGGCTACCATCGACAACATGTCCCTCGTGTGTATACACACTTACAAAACAACACTAAAATACTATCACAGAAATTAACATCTCCAATTCATTTCTCCTACATACTACTATATTCTACTCCCACACTATTGCAGTATTCTAACCCGAAACGTGCCTCCGATATAATCTTATTAGATGATACAAGCGGCCAAATGTTTGACAATATGGACTATGCGAACATAATGCGATTTATTACTAGCACAGTTTCTGTCATAGTATCGTTTCATGTGTGTTTTATTGTACTTCTATTATCGAGTTGATAATCTTGTTTTGTTGTTTTCTGTGGTCATGTTGTTGTACTGTTTAGTTGTATTTGGTAGTATGTGATTATTTTTTGTCGAGTAGACCAACTGAACTGAATCTTAATCTATTACGTGTTTTTGTTGAAGCTAACCCATATTCCAACACGCGAGAAATAGCAAGTGAGTTCAACTGCAGTCAGGCCACTGTCGTTCGTGGACTTCACAAATTAGGAAAAGTAAAAATTTGGGAAATGGATACCACACATCTACTCAGCGTGGATCACCGCCATCAGCGAGTTGAGATCTGTACGCAACTTCTGTCCCGTAGTCGTCGTTTCGACTGGTTAAATAATGTTGTCACTGGGGATGAGAAATGGGTGTGTTATGTTAATCATAGCCGTAGGCACCAGTGGGTAGATAAAGGTTCTCCAGCACAACCAGTGCCGAAAGTGAACACACATGTGAAGAAAGTAATGCTTTCCGTTTGGTGGGGCGTCCGTGGTGTGTACTACTGGGAATTACTAGATGACAACGTGACTATAACTGCCTCCATGTATTGCACTCAGCTACAAAATTTGGCTGTTCAACTCAAATTAATTAAGCCTCCGTTGAATCGAATCATATTTTTACATGACAATGCGCGACCCCACATTGCACAACATACCCGTCTTGAAATATTGCGGCTGGATTTCTAAGTTCTTCCTCATCTACCGTACTCACCAGACTTAGCCCCAACGGACTATCATTTATTCAGTGCCATCAGTAAAAATTTAGCTAACAAATGTTTTGATAACCTTCATCATATAGCGATCGAGATACAAAAGTTTTTTAATTCACAATCATCAGAATTTTGGAAACGAGGCATTCATAATTTACCTACTCGCTGGAGAAAAATTGTAGAATCTGATGGCGAATATGGTTTGAATTCAAAACATTTATTTTAAAAAATACGTATTTTATTTTTAAAAACATGAAAGGGCTCAATACTTTTGAATCAAGGAGATAATTGATTTATCTGTTGGACTTGATCGTTTTAGTTACATATTAGATTGTATTATTAGAAAAGATCATTAATTTGTTTTTGATACCTGACTGTTAGAGCAAAGAAAAGAGAGTTGAGAGATTGTGTGAGTTGGTGAGATTTAACTAAAATAATCGCCACAAAATGCATCAGACTGCTTGAAAAGTGTGCTTATTTTGAACTTTGAAATAGAAGTCGGTTGATTTTTTTTTAACTTAGAACATTGTTTAGTATGCAAGTTTGTAAGGAATTGAATTCTATCGTAATGAGATTTCTTATAAGGTGCTATAAACGAATCAATGTACGATAAGGACGGCCTATAATAAAATTATATAATACACCCGGTACCTTATTTAGGCTTATAAAAATACGAATGCTGGTATAAGCAGGAAAACACAAAAATTCCATACATCATACTATATTTCATGAGCCTACGTCGAGAAATAATTTATTAGAACTCCATTTATAGGTATCTCCAAAATATTTTATATTATAATATTATATGTGGGTATGGATTATTATTTATTTATAAAACATACACAGCGAGCTGGTTTACTAAGTGACATGGATTATCTGAAGCCATGCAACGCATAAGTTTTTTTTAAAAAGGTAATTTGTTTCGTAAAATACATTACAGTATCAATTAATTTCTGCGTTTCTGTGTTCCAAAACATGCAGTTAAAGTGACCCAAGGGTCATTTTTCCACACTGTTGTGTTCCACAAATGCTGCCATCGACAACGCCTGGAATTGACAAAGATTTAGGCCAACAAGATCTAAAATAGAGTTGCGCCAGCGACACGATGAAGAAGTGCTAATTGAGACTTATTCTAGAATTTTCTTCATCGTGTCTAGATTACTGAGATATTCAGATTTTTCACCTATTGGGAAACTGAATGACCCTCTGCTTTACACATTGAGCTAACCCAGGATCCTAAGCTCAACAGTCTGGCTTACGACCTCGAGTTAGAACATAGGATGACAATGGTCATGAAGTCATCAATACCCATTTCAATACCCACATAACTAACGCAAAACAAAGTGAATGTCATAAAAACCCTTCAAGATACGTACTACTACTGTTACACGTTTACCCATGTCCATGTCGTTAATCCATTCAGTAGTTCAAAATCCCACGCATCCTTATTCCTTCAGGAATTATTCCGGTTTGACGCTTCACCAAACTCCCAGTCCTTTGGAAATAATTTATGACAGCCCGCACGTCAGTACGTAAGAAATTCTGTGAGGGTTATTTCGGCAAATGAAAGTATAAAGTGATACGAATTTTACAGAATAAGAAGTCTTAGGTTTTTTGTTGTTTATGCTGGGTTGTTCAATAGGTTTGGTAAGTTAGTGACTGTGGTAATTCACCTGTCCCACCTACGCGACTAGCTATCAACGATTTTCTCGCTCACAATACGTAGGTACATAACATTATCATTCCCGAGTAGAAAAAACTGGGTTATACGGTACCCCTTGGTAACACTGGTTGTCAGACTTTTGGGCTACTAACGACCCGTAACTACTTAAGATAAGAATGACAGTTGGGATCGACGGCTTAACGTACTTTCCGAGGCTCGGTGGAGTCTTGAATAGTCTTGATATGTAAAGATGGTCTATGGACTAACCGCGGCAAGGAGTTGATCTTGTGATCGACCCGTGCGGCTGATATTACTTAGCCACAAGCCCCTCTAATCACAGACAATACCAAATATACAAAGTCTGAAACATTACGAACATGTGGATTCTCATTTCAAACCTATATTTCCAAGAAGTCATATTCCACAAGTTCGGTAACATACATTTTATTTTACTTCTTCGTAGGTGCCGTAAAACCCTGAAAGCGTTTTATTATGCACAACACTTGAATCTTCTTCCATTTCTAAGATTTCGTCATCCATTACTTCAAAATTTCACTTATTCTGTCCGAGAAAATTTTGACTGACGAATTTACGACGCCCTAGAGTCTGGCTTTCATTGTGAATGTAATCTAGATTTACAGTCCTCCAATATTTATGTTAAACATTTTTATTCATTAGTGGTGTTTACTCAGTGGGTTTGGTAAAATCCGTTTGAAGCGGTGACAGTTTTATAGATGAAACACCGTGTAATATGGGCACATTTGTTGGCTAATCGTGCGCGTCGAATTAGATCGCAGATCGTTCTATTCTAGAATGTTCCCGTCTAGCTTGGTTGTTTGTGTCATCGTGTTTGTTTGTCGGGTCAGACTTATTGTCTTCGATGGAGCTATATAGCTTTGTTTTGTTTTACTCCTATATACATAGACTTTTTTACATTGATGTAGATGGAAACCCATAAACTTCAAAAAAAAATGTATGTACAGAAGTGAAGATCAAAATACTTCTCCTATATTTATTATAACTTTGACCTAAAAAGTGTTAATTCTCAGTCTAATCTTAATTTAAGGCTTTCCAAAGTCTAACAACATTGTTAATTTATGAAATTCAACACAGTGATTATTAATTGCTTAATTTTCAATCTACAATCAAATTAATATTCTTATTTAGGTAAAATTAAATTAAAACCATAAATTAACCGAGCAAAATAAAGGGCCACTACAGCCAATTAAACAGATCGCTGAAATCTAAATTAGATGATAGATTGCAACGATAAATTATATTTTATTTTAAACAAAGCTCGTTACGAGCCTAATTACGTGCGTACAAATGGAAATATGTTAGGCAATAATAAAACCTAACTACACATTTAAAAGACTGAATCTTCTATGCACTAATGCATATTTATCCCAATGATTTTGTTGTCAGCGAGTAAAATTTTAATCGGAACCAAAATTGCCAGATTTGACTAAAGCGAGAGCTAAACGCAGTTCAAACAGGGAACGTTAGGGAATTTAGTGTATTTACAGTTTATCCTTAATCCCAGCCACACGGATGCCGGAAAAGAAAACCCTCTCTTCAAACTGTGCGTGTTGTTTAATGCGGAAAAGGGATTACAGGCAGGAAGATGCCGAGATTCCATCGAGGAATGTGGATTATTGCTTCTGTTAATAATAACAAACGGCGATCACCACTGACTCTGCCAGCAGTGCAATGGAGTGCATTAAAGGAAAAATTAGGCACAACGACATATCAAGTCATACATTTCCAGTATAAGCTGACTTCTCATCGTACGAAAAGCCTATGCAATATAAGGTCAGCTACAACTGGAAATGTTTATGTCGTTATGTGTACCTACATTTATTATCATACTAGTGCTAGTGCTTTGCGAGCTTTTAAGTCTGGCAAAATATCGAGATTTTTTTGTGATAATTATGTTAGTTTACATTAACGAATTATACATACAAAATTGTTGGACTTATGGTGGAAAACGTATCAGTTGTTTAGAAGAACAACTCGGTCACACAGGCAGACACCAAAAGCTACTTTATGGCACTGTGTGACCTAAGCCAAAACTTAAGTCACGCTTTTATGAGACAAGTAGTCCATTATTACACAGAAAAGCGTGACTTATGTGCGAGTTTAGGTCACACGTATCGTAATGCATATACCATTTATTTATAATATGTTTACATATAGCTGACCGATTACTGATGATAATAATATTTAATAGGGTCACAAACACACGTCGTAGCCGTTATTATTTAAAGGCTTAATCCGTAAGTGCACCTAACATAAACTTTATGGTTATTCTTAAAGGCTGTATAGAAAAACTCCCCATTCATAAAGTTACTGCACATAAAATAAAATATCCAAAAAAAAATATTACCTTCACCCAATATTTCTGCACTTACCCAATAAAATATGAAACATTATTATAGAACGGTTTGCCGTTCAAGTAACTCGTAAGTTTTCTTTGCTTCGCCGAACTTTTTGAGTTACTCCTAAGGGTGTTTGAATAGCTCATAAAGCTGAAGAATTCTGCAAAAAAAGGGATTCTTCACTAAGTAAATGAACGCAATGGCTTTGAAAACTTATTTTTTGGCGCGTTGGATTAAACATGTTCAAGCATTTTGTGGAGAAGTTTTGGATTTAGGGACCATATGGAACTTGGCTAAAGTGAAAATCGATGGGATTTCGTGACGATACAAGTATTCATAGGATCTAGGTCTATTTATAAGATTTTAACTCGCACTGCTCAGTTATTTAGGGAAGGGCATGTGGCTACATCCGCACAGGTCGATCGATCAGGTTAAGCTACGCTTTCCGCGCTTGATCTGTGGATGGGTGGGGAAAGCACGTCAAGCCGTTGGTCCCGGCTGTCATTCGTAGATCTTTGACAGTCGTTACGGGTAGTCAGAAGCCCGAATGTCTGACAACCAGTTTTACCTAGGGGTATCGTATTACTCAGTAACTGGGTTGTGGAGGTCAGATAGGCAGTCGCTCCATGTAAAATACTGGTATTCAGCTGCATCCGGTTAGACTGGAAGCCGATCCCAACATAGTTGGGAAAAGGCTAGGCAGATGATGACTGCTCAGTTATTTAGGATTATCTGTATGAATAAGTATTTTTTAATTCATTACCCCATGTTTATACTCATAGTGCGATACTTGTTTTCAACAAGTCATAAACATGTCGTGTATAACATGTCTCATAAATATATTGGCGTTTTTTCAAACATGTCTTGCTAACGTTTTTGTTCGCCTTTTTGACAAGTTTTGTATACTGCTAGTTTTTACAGCTTATTTTAGGTTTAAGCAGTAAACGAAGCCAGGAGACACAACATGTAGAATACATGTTCCATGATTTGGTGTAAACCCTGGCTTAGACTTTGCTCTGGAATTTAAGTACTTGACAATTTGATTAGCAGAATAATCATGAATCATTTCTCTCGATGTCAAGGAAATAAAAAAGATAATGATATGTTATTTTTAAAAATGGGTGTGTGCTTAAATATGAGGTTGTGTGCATATGAGCACACGATATAAGTGAAAACTTGCAATTATAGCGAGTATTATGCATTTCAGCTTTACCTACCGACGGGGGCTGATTGTACCCGATTCAGCGTCACCAACCCAGGCGTGGTGGTTTAGTTTCATTCGCTGTTCAGAAAGAGCGCAAAGTGCTAAAAAAATGTTTACTTAAAAAATGTTCCTCAAATAGCGTAACCTCGAATGTGTATAAATATAGCTGTTGGTGTGCTTATTATAAATAAATAAATAGACAACACTACACAATGCTATTTTCAAGTCATTATACGTATAAGCTCAATTTGTCATAAGGAACTGAGTTTCTTTACGTTGTTTTCCTGTATTTTCTGAAGATAGTTTGATAGATTGGCAAAATATACAGAAATGTCGTTCCTTTGATAAATGAGGCTCACAGTCGGATGGTACATTATTTTGATGTCATGATTCTGATTGAAACAAATGAAAATTGAGATACTTGAATTTTTCGTATCTCAACGTAATCATAATCATGGTGTTTAAATCATTCCTAAAACTTTGTTAATAAAAGTTATTTTACATTAACTAACTTTTAATTTTTTTTTATGAATTCATCATAAAAAAATTAACACTCATTCGAAATTCACAAATAATAAGTAAGTGAAAGTAACTATATCTTGCTGTAGTAACCTTTACACGCCTTAAAGGCTGCCCGATTTTGGATGAAAGGCACACCGATTGAACATGACTTGAGTTAGGTTACACAGGATACCTTTTATAGCGATAGTTTGATCCCGTGAGATAATTTCCGACTTCCACACAGGCTAATACGCAGACATATGCTAGTATGACTCATACTCAAAGAATGTGCGCAATATGGAGTATACATATGAAATGAAACAATGCACGACCTGTGCCCTGGATGCTGCGTGAGCGAGCGTGACCCACCATCGCCCGTTCAGACTCCAACACGCATATTTAAAATCGGCGAAAAGCAGCTGATGAAGTATTTTTTTACTCACAGAGTAATTGCCAGGATAAATAAATGAACATAATCCAATAACATCAATCATCGTAGTTACGTCCTTAAAATATTAGGTTGGTGCATATGAAATTGCCGATTGCGCATCAATGTAAAACAGTGGGCGCTTATTACTGTTAGCTTGTTTCAAATTCCTGTTTTAATTCTAAATAAATATTGCTCACTTTCTTGATAGATTTGCCGCCTTCATTAAAAATAAGTTGTGAATTCTACTAAAACTTATCGATTATTCCGGAACTTGGGTTTAATTAAAAAAAAACATGTATTGTTTTAATATCGAAGTATAATGTCCACTATGGTAACATTATAAAAAAAAAGCAACAAATGATTAATATTGTAACAAAACGTTTAAATGTATTTTCACTATGACAACTGGATGTATTATTTTTACTTTGGCAACACTTAGAAATAACGGTTAGGACATTCTCGTTATTTCTGAGTGGGAGAAAAAGTCGTTTTAAAAATTGTAAAAGGCAGTGCACAGTCAGTAATCGTTGAGCTGTAAAGCAAGCCACTAGTCAGGAATCAGTGTGTGTATAATAAAGACATTTTACAAGAACAGTGTTTGAATTTTAAAAATAGAAGTGTTTTACATTACCGAACACGTTTTGATTTGTTCATTTTTGTTATTGTACTCGTAAACAAGGCATCGACACTTGATTAATATTTTAAACACCATCAGAGGATTAAGACATTAGACGTGATTTAATTTAAGTTTTTTCTTTCTTACCATGGATTCGAAAAAAAATGGAGGTATCATGTTTTATGAGTTCAAAGGTGGATTAAGTGCCCGTGAAACAGCAAAACGAAAAAATGAGAGATTAGGGGAGAATACAGTTTCTGAAAGGACAGTGAGAATTTTTTTCCGAAAATTTCGTTGTGGAGTAGAGAATTTTGAAAATGAGCCTTGCGGTCGACCTTCGTGCGTACTGGATTTGCAAGTTTTACAACAATTAGTGGAGTCCAATGTGCATATAGCACACAAGAACTTGCACAATAACTCGCTGTCCATCATACAACTGTTGTACGATTTTGTCACGAATAAATAATTTATAAATAATTTTTTTTGTGTTTTTGATCCTCTTTTTAAATCGGCAATTTCATATGCACCAACCCAATATAATAGCTTTTTAATGCAGTACCGCAGAACGAATGTAGCCTAGACCTAGGAGGTTTTTTTTTTAATTTCCCTCGGATATCTGTCGGAACATTGATAGGTACCTACATAAGAACAGCTTCATACAACGAGTGAAAATGGCATATTAGTCGATTCGCACGAAATTACTCGCCCGTAATGGGCGAATCGTCACTTTTAAATATCATAATATTATTTTGTCTATAGGCGACTCGCACGAAGTTAATTTATTTGTGGACGAGTCCAGAAATACGTATTAAGCAATTGGTACATTTTTAATATTATGCAATAAATTATACAAAAAAGGACACTTACACACAGAAGTGATAATAGTTAAATATTATAAAACATTTACTTAACTGCAAAGCATAAAAATTCGCAGGGAGTCGCCTATAGAAAAGGAAAATAATTTAAAAGTTACGATGCGCCCGGTTTGGGCGAGTAAATTCGTGTGAATACAATAATAAGCCACAAAAATAGGCGCACGCATGCAAAGACGCATATATGTGGCGATCTCAAACGAATGCCGGTCGTGAATGCGCTTGTACTCACTGCACGTGTAGTATGTCTATCTGTGCGTGCGCCTTCTCTCGATACATGAAGCTAACCTTCTGTACCTATTTGTTTTTTGTATCCGTTGGCATCTGATACGTGGAATTCTTTTTACAGGACTGCGGAGTTACGTCGTGTCGGCTATATTTACCGAGTTGGTCTGTTCGCTTTGTGTTATTGCGATAAAGGTAATTCAGTCTGCTACAAGCTGTTACTTTCGTAAAGTATTGATTTCATAGGTTATTTTTGAGAGTGATACAGCAGCAAGCTTTAATTTTAGCAACGGCGAGCTGCTTTTCGAAGCACTTTCACACAAGTTATACGCCACCAAGCTCCAAAGCTTGAACATACATGCATACACGAACATTTTCTTAAAATCACATAATCATTCCAAAGAGGTTGTAGCTCGTTTTTTTAACGCGCTCATTTAAATCCTTCTTTAACAGGGCATGTCCTTTGCTTGATCTTCTCAACTTTACTCTATCTTTTAGTCTCTAATAAATGTAATAGAAAGAAAGAAAGATAGAAAGAAACATATTTTATTTTTATAAATACAAACAATAAAAAAATTACATAAAAACTAACATAATTACCGATAATAAGACCTGCGTGAGGCCAAAAACGAAGCTAATGGCGACTCGGAATAATAGCATTCACATCATCCCACACGCCATAAAAACTTCAAACTTCCTTCAATTAATTACCATATCAAATCAATCCGCCTAGTTTTTCTAACTATGTTAGGGTCGGTTTCCAGTCTTACGTGATGCAGCTAATTACCAGTATTTTACATGTAGTGACTACCTATTGGACCCCCACAGCCCAGTTACTGGGTCAAAGGAACCACTTGGTAAGACTGGTTGTTAAAACTTCGGGCTTCTGCAAATGGCAGCCGGGACAGCTTACCGTGCATTCTGAAGCACGGAGGGGACTCGATGTGTAATGGTCGGTCCACGGACTGACCTCGGCAAGCGATGCTTAACTTTGAAGATCGACCCGTGCTGCTTTTATTACTTGGCCACGAGGCACTTTACCAACATATGATTATTTAATCTACCTCCAACGAATATTAACTTGCCAGCAAATAAGACCTTCCTATGCAATTAAGCTGTAGCAATATTTGCGCAAGTTTCTCGTATTTTGGTAAAGCATAAAATACGTTTCCCTCTATGTATTAGATCAGTGGCTCTCAAATGTTTCTCATCGTGTATCTAAGAGCGGTAGTGGCCCAGTGGTGATGGCCGCAACTTATGTGTTGTAGGTCGTAGGTTCGAACCCACTCAGGACATTTCAAGTATTAATGGTTTCTATATTAATTCATATAATTGGTGTTGTACCGTTTTAATTAACTATCATCATCCATCATCCACCAAGCCTTTTCCCAACTATGTTGGGGTCGGCTTCCAGTCTAATAGGATGCAGCTGAGTACCATTATTTTACATGGAGCGGCTGCCTGTCTGACCTCCACAACCCAGTTAATGGATAATACGATACCCCGTCGTAAGATTGGTTGTCAGACTCGGGCTTCTGACGACCCGTAACGACTCTTAAAGATCCATGAACTAATTATAAATAAATCAGCTGCTACCCTGCAAAGGTCGTCGCTTCACCTAGCCTGAGGGCGTCCTTACGTTTTCCGATTCGCGGTCTCCACTAAAGAACAGGTCAACGGTTATCATTCTCACGGCTAATGGCCGGTCCATTACCACTTCAGCTTGTTTATTCTGTGCATGTGGCAGCGACAACTATGGATGTAGGTTCCGTGTCAGTAAAAAAGGTATATATAGGGTGTTTGGTAGAAGGAGCGACACAGTTTTTAAGGGGTTTTTGAGGTTATTCGCCCATTAGTACCCCATTGCCCCTTTTTTTGTTTTCGGGTTGGAAATTCCTCATGGATGTCCTCCGCCCTGGAATTGTCGGAGGGGTCTGTCAGACTCTGACTAACAACCACCCAGGTGTTCAATCTCACACCTACGCTGGGGGTTGTGGGAACGTACGATCCTTCCTCAACCCCGACTGGTGCCGGCCCGCCACTGCGGCCCTCCTTGCGTTGGGGGAAGAGTAAGATTTTTGACTCCCCCACGACGTCTAAGAGGGGCGCGCGTGGAACACTACGTGCCACAACCCCGGGTCCTGATATGTGGGGGGCGACGGATGTCCCCGAGTCTTGAACCCAGGTAAGGGGAGACTAGAAGAAGTCGAGGAGACTTCTTTTCTGTTATATTGAGACTATATTTGTATAACATACCATGCGTACCATGCTATCAAGTACCATTTCTGCCATTGATTTGTAGCTAAAAAGGCAGCTGTAGCGACCTGTGCACTGCCACCAACGACGACGCCGAGAAAGCGGCGAACTTTTGAGCCAACAAAATTTGATACACTGTCGTGCCATCGACACGACGACGAAAAATGTTTTGGTATGTGCGTACTAAAGTTTGAGAGCCACAATGTTAGATAAATAAAGGAAGATATCGGGCTGGCTGTAGTGTGTTTATTAATATTCGCGGATGGGTGAGTTTGTGATGCTAAGGGGTGGAAGAAAATTATAATAGTCACGTGTTCTTAGAATATTAATATACCTACATAATGTTAAATCACCAAGATGTTTTAATCATGCTGCCATGTTATGTATAATCTACATGAATTAATGTTTCTTATTCTGTTCATTTTCTAGTGTTTCTGCAATGGCTTTAACCAATCAACTTAGCCTATCGCAGTCCACTGCTGGACATAAGCCGCTCCCAAGCCGCGCCACAATACCCTGTCTTCCGCCTTCCGCATCCACTTACTTAAAGTCCTCGGCTGGCTTTAATAGATTATGAAAATATAGTCTATACCTGGTATCGGTATTGATTGTAATGAGACTTCAACAGTATTCGCATTGTGTGTGCAATATACTAAGGAAACTAATTCCCGTAGTTAAAAACGTTCAAAATCTTATCGCAACCTCATCTCAGTAATTTATTATTAAATTAATGTCAAAAACCTGTCCAAATTGTACGTAAATTTTTGACAGTTTGACATTAAGATTACAATGCAAACGTTCTTTAAAATACGACAATTACCCCTCAGGAGAGCCATCGATCGCTTTTGAAACAGTATCAAATATCCCCCCTCCCTCCTCCCCCGATCAATTAACCCCGCAGTTTCATCCGCATAAGTCTCGATGCTGACATTCCCTGCCGGGAAAAAGAGTATCTTACTCGTATGTCTTAATACAGGTGGTAATGCATCAAATCCGTTCAGCCGCTGTAGCTTGAAAGCCTAACAAACAAACATACAAACACCCAAAGGTTTTCTCTATAAAATATTAGTTTGGATAAAAAAAAAGTTTCAACTAATTTACAAGAATCACTGATTTAATAGCATCCTACCCAATACCAACTACCCATAAGGAGAATCACACAACGATAGACGATAAATGTTCTATTTTCTTCCGAGTCCATTTATTTGATTGAAAATACCACTATATCAGCCTATTCGAATGTTTCTACAGCAGTTATACACACGCTAAGTACATTACAGACGAACTTCTCCAGCCTACGTACCTACACAAAATAGATAGGTGCAGAAGGCCAGCTTCAAACGACGAGCGAAAACGCACGCACACATATTTCATATCCAAATCCTTGTTTTCAATTGATGTTATTTCCACTTAAACAAATATATACTTCATTGATGCGGAAATTAGAGATTAATTATTAGAAATTAATCTAGACGATCTCTTCTGAGTGTAATGATGCTGCGTGGTATATGCAATAATAGATTCGACTGCATTCCTTTATCAAATAGTCTACATTATAAATTATAGTACCTAGATCTGTCATGCTTCGTGGGGTATGTGTGGCTGGACTATTCCACACAAATTCGTGCAGGACTAACGCTGGGGTGCGCGTGCCTCTTCGTCGCCTCGTCAACACTCACTTTATGGAGCTTGACACATTTACTCTTTCCAAACATCGTTTCAAGGCAAGAGCAGTAGAGTTACTAAATTCTTAAGTATATATATTTTTTTTTTCTTTCCTCTTCTTACTAGTCTTTTACGATGCTCATCTTTTGTCTGTTTTCTTTTAAAAACGTTATTTGCAATAAATTTATTATTATATTATTATTATTATTATTAACTTTTATTTTTTGAGAATTCCTGGACAATGTCGTGGGTTACATGTGTAGTAACATAAATATGGAATAGATTGTGTATAAATGTATTTCTAAGTATTGTGCTAATTTAAGAATCCCCAGTTAAGCTTGGCATGTAACTGTTTTTTGTCCCTAACAAATAAAATAAAATAAAATTAAGTTGATTTCAAAATTACTAATATTTTTGATAGTCTTTCAAAAAATTAGAACTTGTAGCGCAAACTGAACTTTATTTTTAGTTTTAAAGTTAATTTTCCAAAAGCACATACTTGTTTTCATGTTTAAACGCAGATAGGCGGACACTTTAAATACAGTGAATGCAAGTGACTCGATACTGGCATTCGACCTAAGACTGAATTCGCCCTACGTATGCTTCTATATGTGCTTGTGCCTGTTTTCGCTCGTTGTATGAAACCGACCTTCTGTACTATATCATTTACCGAACTATTTTATTAATCTTTGTAAATCGCCAATAAAGTCACCGACAGCGAACATTTTTACGGCTTGAGGGATAGAAATACGCCTTGGTACGATAATATCGATATTTATTATACGTATTTCTGGTTCAGATCTCGTGGTAAAGTTGTTCTTATATTTTATGTGTGTTTTAATGCTTGTGTGTGGTTTCTGTGAGACGTACGACGATGGTTCACGTTTTTAAACGTCGGGGTTTATTGTGGAAGTGTTATATGAAGTTATGTATTGTAAGCAATCTTTTATGCTTTTTAATAATAAGAAGATGAAAAATATTGACTAGAGCCTCACTCAGTAATTTCGGCCTCTTTGGGACACCAATTTTCTTAGTAATAAGTTTCTTTAAAAATAATTTGGAGTCAATATAAATAATAGGGAAGTAGCTGTTTTTTTATTAGCAATCAAGAGTTAAATAAAGTTCATTTATTTTTTCCTTTTGTTGTGCTTCTATTTCCCTAACATATATTGCAGACATCTCAATTATTCCGAACTCTCTTTATGCTAGTTGTTAAATAACCAATATTATTTCAACGATAGAAGAACTATTCTGAATAATATTTGGCAAATCTATATTTTCATCAAATATCCTAAAATAATAACTCACCTCCATCTATAGTAACAGGTCAAGAGTCCCTTTCTTATCTACGAATATTACAGTGACCTTTTCTTTCAGTTGACTTAACAATTAACTCGCCCACAGCCAATTGTAACCAAAAACTGTTCGCTGAGAGAGAGAGAAAAGAAAAATAGAATAATAAACTGTTTTCCATCTTACTGTCCAAACTTGAGTCCGTGGGTATCAGGGAAAAACCTCTTCATAATTATTTAGCCTTTAAAATAAAATAAAAAACACACCAACAACCTGACGACTTTAATATAATTGCATAAACTTGTCTAGACAAAACACAAAACTGTCAGTGTAAGACTTGCATCTACCAGTGTTGTCAGATATTTAGAAGTACAAATCTATGAGCACCTAAGATGAGATAAACCAATTTCGGGCAACCGAACAGCAAGCTTATTAGTACGTCAATAAAGATCACTGTGATTTTGATAGTGATGCAAAACCAGAAGTAAAATAACTGAAAGGACAGTAGCGTAGTGTAGCATGACTACTTCTATCTCTTCTCTACGAAGAATAGACATACAGGTTTGCAGGAATATCTACTGCAAACTTTAACCATGAACTCAGCACGTTTCTATATAGAGATTTTCATAGCGTAGAATTTTTTCTGCGGCTGTCATAAAAATAAACTATTTTTCATACAAAATTGTAATACCTGCGCGGTCAAAATATGGGACAGCATTTTTTTTATTTTATTATTTAATTTTTATTTGTTATTTTCGTTGGTCCCGAATCTCGTACTGAATCCACGGTAAATGGTTGCGTATCGTTGTCTCTGCTACCCTCGCCCCATATCGCTTGTATACAAAGTGAGCGTTGTTTTGTTCATTTTTAACTTAATCATTCTGTAATTTTGTCTTCCGTTTCTACGGTGGCCATGCTACGCGTGTAGCTGTACTCTTGATTGCCACCAAATAACTTGAAATAAAAATACAAAGACTTAAAACGGAAATATTGGTGTAGCCACGCGAAATTGCAATTTGCTTACAATTTTCAGGTCAGCTCATATAATCCTATTGAATGACTATTTCATGAAAAATCAATCACTAGGGTTATATGACCTTAGAGGGTTGTATTGATGATTTTAAAGATTCGGTAAATACATACTTGTTACGCTCACGATTCATATTTTGTTCAACATACAACTAACCTAACACTGACCTGCAAATTGCAAACAAAGTAAGAAAATTTGAATTTCGCGGGCTGCCCAGCGCATCCCCTTTAGTATAACAATGTTCCTCCTGCCGAGACTCAAGAGCCTCCTCTATGTGAGAGGGTGGGTCGTAATCCAGCACTCCGGCCCCGTGTTGGTTGAAGAATTAAGTTTGTAGGCAAACAATTATTATTATGAAGTGTACAATACTGGTAACTGGCATTATTATTGTTTGCTTTTTAGATTTCAGAGTAACCGTAATTTTATTTCCACTTAGCACATAAAAGTATGTTAAAAAGCTGATGTATAATCCTCCAGATCGTATTTCGGCCATGGCAGCCAGCCTCAACCGTGACCATCGCCGCGGGAGATATTATAGTGCACAAGTGTGTACGCAGACTCAAGTGCACTCTCCTACACTCTCATAGTTCGATGGGACGACACGACTGGAGAGGATCAGGTGCAGGACCAACGATTTACCGTGGTTTCCGAGACACGGCGGTATCACACCGCCAACTTTCATAATCCCTACATTATGAAAATTGGCGTTGGAGTAGTAGCCTGCTAGTACTGAGAAATTTCTTATGGAAAAACCTGGGAATCGAATCCAGGACTCAACGCTCAGCAGTCGCGCTTGCGACCACGAGACTAGCGGGGCAGCCAAAAATTAATTGCACACTTTCCTCCTAACCAATTACGCTTCTATTTCGTACTTACCTTCCAACTTCGTACTTACCCTTCTTCTTTTCATTTTTCACCTTTCAACTCGTTGATCCAGTAGATCTCGTAAGCATGGCTAAGTTTGAGGTGGGTCCAATCCCTGCGTCGAGCCTTTGAGCTTGTTCTGGCCTTTCTTCTCAGAGTAGTCAGATAGGAAACGCTGACATCAACTCGCTTATTCTTTTTATATACAACGTGTCCCTGAATTAACGCACAGCCTCACTCATCATTATGAACAACTTTTACTAGTGCACCGAACCTGAAATCGCGAAAAAAAAATCGGCTGATCATATTTATGTTCGCATAACTAATCAAAATATAGGGAACAGGTGATTTGTTTTTCGCGATTGCAGGTTTGTTCCCATAGTCAAAGTTGTTCATAATGATGAGTACAGTGACCCCTTAAGAGGTTGTGCGTTAATTCTGGGACATGTTGTATGTCATATGACGTGTAAAAGTGATTCCGATATCCTTTCCACAGAAAAAATAATTTCATTTAATTTCGTCTGACAGTGTCATTGCTTAAAAAAAAATGCCAGCAGACTGGAGTGGCAATAAAGCTAGCCCCCTTATACATGTGACGTAACATAACTGGCAAAATGTTCTCCATACATCTCTGCCTTCCCCTTTCAGAGTATCAAGCATAAAGCTTGATACGAGTACTACCTATTGTTTACTAAGTTACCTACATGTTTCAAGATTTACTATCCAATTTTACGATCATCAGTTTAAAGCCCCAAGCTTGAACTATTTTACGTAAGGTACTTCGCTATCAAACATACTCCGATGTCGACTCCGTACATTATGTCTCTCCGTGACGCAAACGGAATATATGTTTACGTATGACCCAGAGCGACGTAAAGATCTTTATTGCCCTGTTTATCGTCGACCCAACCCGGAGAAATGTTTAAGTAAAACTTCCAAATATCCATGATTAGTTGTCTCATCAGTTAGTTATTGTGTTGTAGGGAAGTTTATAGAATAGGATAGTTTATTTAGTGAAAGGCATTTTGTAATGAAAACATGATCAAGCAGAAGCCCCGAAGAACACGTGACTAAGCAAGTCCTCTAAATTAATTCAGATCCAAAGAAGCGAGGTATACCCCTTTTCACTTGTGTGTAGTCAACAACGACCTTTAGCAAACCCAAGTGAATGAATCGAGCACCCAGAGTCAAAACATCTGGCGAAGAAGACGAAAAGGCTTGGCAAAGAGAGAGTAATAATCAAGCAATTGGGTAGTTGCATGATATTGAATACTATATTATATTCTAGTAGATAATATATCCACACATGTAATACAATAATAGAATTCGAAATCAAATTTGAAATCGGTCGAAAAATAAAAAACTTATAACTTATAGAAACTTTTTGTCTATCTCTTTCTCGCAAAACGAAGTTTTGCATGTAATTTATATGGCGATACTGAACTATGACGTCACAATTCAGTATTTCTCTATCTGTCTAATTGAGAGTTTTGAACGCTCATATCTTTTCAATTTTTAAAAATATTAAAAAAACTGTTTATACCAAGCTATTAGTGAGGTAAAAAAGCTTCAATTTAAATAATAAAAAAAAATTTGTCAACTCGCGGATTTCCCGATCGTGTTGACAGGCTCGCCCCCTTTGCCCTGGGACGTTAACATAACTACGACGACACTATGAGTGCGTCTCTGCCTAACCATTAGGGGAATACACGCGCGATATTATGTTATTGTTTGGTAACAGATTTTCATAAAGGAAGGGTATTCTTTATCAGTAATCATCTTCAGATTTACTTACCTGATTATTACTAGTAGAATTTGACTTACGCTTATTTCAAGTCATCATCGTCATTCTCCTCCCAATTTATTATATTTGTTCTCGGCGCAACATGTCTTTTTCTTCTATACTTCTTTATTAGTCGTCATCTTGGTAGTCACCCCCTTTTTGACCATATCACACAGTCCATTCATACTCTTATTTTTAGTATTAAGAAAAAAAATATGACTAGATAAAATTAAGACTTTATTAAAGGCAGATCTATCCTTTTAGTTTTATGTGAGCTAAATCGTTCAGCCCTAATATTACTAGTTTAATTAATTACCAAAATGTATAAAAGTCTGAGCCAAGCTCAATTAATTTTAGAAGTTACTTCTAGGTAAAGTTAGCTAGTTTTTCTTGGCCGCCATTTAGCTCATTCATCATTGTCCAGTAACAGCCTAATTTCGCATTTGAAGAATAATTTATCTTGAGCATACATTAATCTAATATAAAATATGTCGAGACACAGGAATAAATATAGTAGACTAACTTCTGCTCGTGATTACGTTCGCGTTATTTTTTATTCTGCATTAAAATATATACTACAAGCAATGCAGCGCCAGGCCGCTGTAATAGCGCGTTCAAATAAACTTCTTAGTTTTATTATTAGTATAGATTTTATTAACGTTTTCATGCCCATGTGACGGCAAAACAGTGAGAACAATGAAAAATATGCATAACACATAATGTTTGCAAAGGAATAAATTATTTGATATGATTACTTTAACAACACTAGAACTGACAAGAAAACATTGGCATTTGAAAAAGTGATGATTTACTATATTAATTTATTGCAATATATATTTATTTTATTAATAAGCATTTTCGGTATCGGGAACTGGGTTATGAAGGTCATATAGGCAGTCGCTCCATGTAAAATACTGGTATTCAGCTGCATCCGGTTAGACTGATGATTATGTATACTTTTGATGATAATTTTATGCTTGTTCTTATTTTATTTTGTTATGTAGATAACTAAGGACGCATTAGTGATTAATATGTATATTTATGTATATTTTATTTTGGTTATAATTTGTATATTTCTTTGAAGTTTTTGTTTCTGAATTTTGTACTTGCTTATACTTAATTGCAATTTTAAGCTTTTATTATATAATATGTTGATTCTAACCGTTGTGTGAAGTAACATGTCCTATCTAAGAAAGCTGGGTGATCTGCAACTCAGGACCCTCCTATCTCAGCCATATTTATTTATTTTATTTTACTTTACAGTTTTTGGAAAACTTACCGCTAAACACTTTTGCACGATTAGGACTAACAGAAATAAGGCCAATTACAAGTTTTCACAGATAGAAGAGCATATAAAAAACAAAAAAAAAATATTTGACAAGGTAGACAGTTTTTGCGTAGAAACAAAATATCAAAATATTTCGCTATTTAGGACTGTGCATTATATTAATCAGTGCCTTTAAAGATGTTGAGTTAAACAAAGATTTATGATTATGATATAGCAGTAATAGCACTAGAAACATTTCTAGCACTGCACTGTTACGGACAAAATCGACTTCGAAAAAGCAGAATATTTCTATTGAATCCAACAGAAAAATGCACCTTAAAAAAACTTTAACTTTGCTTCTACGAACGTGAATAGTCAAATGAATAGAGTATGTACTTCAAACGATTGAACGAACCAGTTGAATGAACTACTCGGAGAACTCGTCGATGATAATCAATATTAGCCAGTCAGTCCATTGGTCAATTGGCTCTTCTATTCCATTTATCAGTCGTCAATACTATTGTCTGAAGGAGTTCTCTAGGAATTGTCTTACCGGATTTTTTGTTAGCAATTAAATAAGCAAGGATTATTAAAGAGCTATATGCAGTTTAGAGATAGAAACTGACCGATTTTTCTCTAGTTTATTAGAGTAGTATATTATTCGGTAGGTATAAAATTAATCAGTTTTTCTATACTGTAGAAAATAAATTGAGTCTACAAAAGAAGGTGTACTTGTTTTCAGGGATTAGATTAAAACAAACCAAAAGCTATGATACAATTGATTTTATTCGATAATCATATTCCAATTTAGGAGAAAATCGATAACATTCCTAAAAAAAAATCTCGACGCCCCCATAGTACAATATTATTTACAACCATACAATTACACATACACTTTTAATCCTGTAATGCAGAGTCAGATGGGATTAACTGTCACACTCTCATTTCGTCAATGGCGGCTTGCGGGAGGTTCGAGTGTAGGGAGGCCTTCCCTCTCCGCAGGGTCGCGTGCGCCCCCCGCGCCTCCGCCTCCCTCCCCGGGGAGGTCTGAGCCGTCGATCCGTTCGGAGGCTGGAATTTCTGTTGCCGTAACTCTTGCAAAGGCGGCGAGTTATTAAACTGGCTCAAATTCTTTGGCATAGTCGCGTAACCCATCTGCGGGTAGCTCACGTTAGGTATTCTGAAACTGTTGCTTCTGCTCCCGAGTTTGCTCGGAAGCATCATGTTATCCATACTCAGGGTTGGACTCGGCGGAGACTTCGGAACATCCAACGGGCCCTTGAAATTTAAACTCGCCAGATGATCTGTACTCATCATGTGCTTCTTCCTATTTTGTCTTTCAACGTCTACAACCAAGCTCGGCGCATGCGTTGGATCCATATGATAATGCGAATGCTTCCCGGAAATTGTTTCAAAATGTTTCTCGTTAAAACGCTGCTGCTTCCCCCGAGACCTTGACTTATCTCTCTGATAATAAACTCCAGCAAAAATGAGGACATTCAAAATCAGCAGAGAGCACCCTATCGCTATTGTTACACTTAAGGCCGTCGAATAAGCTGCATAGCCGGCCGCTTCTAAATTAGCCAGAGTGTTTTCAGTAGCGTTCAATGTTTGCAGATCTCTTCCTGGCAGTATTGTGGCGCACGTCGCCAGTATCGTATCAACGGTCGTTAGGGCTGTGTCAGTGTACACTGAACCGTTTGTACGTCTGATTGCGTCATTATCGTTGATGTTTCTTGCCAATGGATCCGGCCTGACGATGCCTTCGTAGAGATCCTGCTCGTTGTGGTTTTTGAATAGGTTGTGGCGCGCTGCCACGTCCTCCATACCTGCTCGATGGAGTTCGGGAACTAAGCGCAGCCAAACGGAAAGTTGGTGCGCTCGGTAATGGTTCTTGAGACGAGGTTTCATACCTGTACAAAAATATAAAGGTTATACAATACATACCAGTACAAAGATATTATGTAGACAACAAAGTTTTGGGAACATTGTATTAGACGTTTATATATGTAACTCACTGAGCTGAATGTTTGTTGGATGTAACCTGTCATATTATTGGTTGGAATTTACGTCTCGAATGCTCTTATTCCGCCCAACTCAAACGTTCCATACATTTTTCACGCAGGCCGTTTGTTGAATTTATCTGTCTTAGATATGAATGTATCATGTATTAACATTTACATTTTTTGATAAAATGGATATAAAGTATGAATTTATTATAAATCTCAGAAATCATTAAGTGTAGTTTTATCTCGTTTTAGAGTAAAACAACTTCGTTCCTTTAAAATTGTTATTTGTACTTATGTGCCTTTAAAGTTTTAGTTTTAAAGTAAACTTTCATAATGTATAATTTAGAATACATCGTTTTATATCAAAACTTTTGTTGGCTTTAAGCAAATTAACTTATGTAATTTTTTTTTTCTCGATAATCGTGCTTTTCTTACTCGCTTATGTAATTAAACTACGGAAACGCTGTAATTAGGTATGCAAAGAAGAAATACCTATGTTTAGAGACAGAAATATCTTTTACCTCTTTAACATCAATCATTTTTTACTGCTTATTATGGTTTTTAAAAACATGAAACGAATGTTTTATCAGCTACACCACATAACCAGGTATAATAGTCAGCTGCCTATCTTATTATGTCATCTATAATATTATAACTATCAAAACTATAATAAAACTTACCTATTTCCAAATACTTTTGGTGTGTGGAGTCGTATTCTTCCCAATTTATACCTCGGAATTTATTTCTCTCCCTCGACGCGGGAAGCAGGGACTCTTGTCGCGCGTTGTCGTTCGGGTTTCTGTAACGACAATACTCTTTAATCTTTGTTAAGAATTTTTGGGAGCTCCTAAATATTTTTGTGAAGTTCTTACACTTTATTGTTTTGAGTTTTTAGGATTTCTTCTTCTTGTTTTTATTTCGCATCGTGTGGATATCAGAAATATTCTAGTCAAAATCAATGCCAATTTTTATTACGCTGTATCTTTTATGTCATCATAAACTCATATTATATGGACTCAATATTTTTTGCAGATTACCTTCATCAATAAACAAAGATTTTTTTTAAATGTCTTCTATACTCGACCTCTTTTAGCATGTTTATTTTACGTACATAATGATCTGATAATGACTAAAAATATTGTACCTACTTCTAACTTGAAACAAAACGTTCCGATACTAATAACAAAGAACGTTTATATGTATGTAAGAAGTGTTTAAGTTAATAATTTTATTCTGTTTTTTAGAAATAAATGTCTTAAACCATATTATATTACCAAAGTGTTCAAAATGACGATGATTTGGTAGACCCAACCGAACTATTTTACATACACACACTAAAATATATCACGCGTTTTTGCACTTGTGTAACAATAGTACAAAAGAATTTTAAGTTTCAGTATTTGTAAATTTTTTTTTGTAAAAATCCCTTTGTTTTGTTTCCTACGCAAAGCTTTAGTTAGACCCAGTTAAACCCTGTTACAGCTAAAAGCGTTACATAGTTTAAATGGCATAAAAATAACAAAACAGAATATGGAAATAATACAGGTAAAATTTTAAACGCGTTCCCAGTGTTACCTGAATCAGGTACTCCTAAAATTCACTGCTACAGTTAGAGCCTCCGTAATGATTATAACCCTCACTAAATAACAGTAATTATTAAACACTCTCAAAAATTAAAGGAATGTAAAACACATAATTAAAGGGAGAGATTATCGTAAAACGAAGTTCAAGAGCACAGCCAAAGACGAAGATCAAAGTAATTTAAACCTTAATATCTGAATCACAAAGTTAATACTTCTTTGTAAGTTTCAAAAACTTTGAGGAGCTATTAAATACAAGTTCAGAACAAGACATTTAAGGCATAAAGTGGTCCTTACTCCCTTATTTATAAGGCTCACGTTACTGAAGCAATTAGTGATGCTTTGAACGAACTTATGTTTCGCAAATTTTTAGATGTTACTAAGGGTGAGGTGGATTTGTGCACCTTTGCGTCGGTGTAAAGATATTGCGAAGTTGGAGTTGGCGAGAAAACTTGACTTGACCTATTTTCTAAATTGCATTTTAGAGTTATGACTATATTAAAATTCATGGTTTGCCACGAGCTTAAGAAGAATAGGAATTACGTTGAAATGAGGTCCCTTTGTCTGCAAGAAGCCATTTTGCGATTGTTAAATGTTGCTGTTCACAACTTTGTAGTGTAACCAAAACCGACCTACGCCTTTTGATCTTAGGGACAATTCTCGTAATTTTATCGAACGTTCAGTCTGATCTCAGTCTCAATTTGTCAAAAATACCTCTAGAATCCATATATTTCTGAAAAGTTTTTTGTCCCCAAGCCAGCTAAATGGTTGTTTTGGGATATGTGAAAAAATTCATGGTAGTAGTATATATAACGAAGTTCAAAGAAAATCTATCACAACCAAGTAGGCTTTACAAGTAATAGTCGACCAACTTACATTTGCAGTTGCAATGTATGGGAGAAAATGATTTTCAACTACAATTTTAAGTTTGTTCTTGGGAAAATTCATCCCAACTACGGGACCCTACACTGTGCGCGGTCCGACACGCACTTTGCCAGTTTTAATTACGGTAATTGGCCTTAACGATCAAAATATCTATGGCACGTATTGATCGTTAGTAACATAGTTTAGCAATTAAGCATACACTAACACAACACACGATTACCCATATTAATTATGAAAGTAATCTCTTCGACTGATCCAAATAACCACTAAGTGGTCAATACCTTCTTAGCAAATCAATCACTAATAAAACACGCTGTTGCTATTCAGTCACTAAAGGTAATCTCATAATTGCCTTTTACAAAACCCTCTTTATTATTTGATTATGATTTCGACGTTAAACCCACCCAGTCTTCACAAAGTTCGCCAGAAACAGCATGATGGACTCTGACAAAGCGACTTCAGACTTAGTGTAGTTCTGAGGAAAGTGGCCGAAGCCATCGACCAGTGGCGCTCCAAGGACGTATGGTAACTCCTCGCCGTGGACTGCTCCCATTCTCTGTAACAAACGATATAATTTTATGAATAGGAAAAAGAGACTAATTATGGTTGGTAGTTCAAATATATTTGAAGTAAAATATTATGTGTAGGTTTTCTAGGCGAGAACCCTGTACTAAAATTCATGGACGCTACTAATTCCTCTATACTTCACTTCACTTTATTTAGGGCCGATTTTTCAATCTTCAGACAACTTTTGACTGGGAAATAAAAATTGTGGTTTGAAATTATTCGTATAGAAAACAATATGTACACACAATATTTCACTTCCATATTTGGACTATAAATTTAGACATTTTTCTTAAAAATATCCTTAAAAAAAATCACAAAATCAGCTTTAGTTCATAACCCAATATACAATCAACCATCTTATTACATTCGTTAAAGCCAGTCGTCTGAAGACTTGACCAAAACAGATTGGTTCTGTGTCAAGTCTTCAGACGACTGACGATGCGAATACGATACTATTCACATGCTTCATCAATACTTGTCCCCACATCATTAATTATAATTCCATTACCTACAAATACACATAGTAATATTATAAATACAAAAGTAACTCTATATGTCTTTTCCTTTTTCACACCTTAACGGTTGAATAGATTTGGAGCACATGGATGGATTATGACCTGGGTTATGGCATTTTTTATCCCGGTAGTAAGTTCCCATGGGATAATTCCAGACGACGAGCTAGTTCAATATACAATCAACCATCGCAAATATAATTTTCAGCCACAGATGTTACTGAAACTATTTTTCCTGGAATGCCAGGAAAAGGTGGCCTTTCAAAAGGCCCTTCGTAATATAAAGGTCGTTTGCATGCCGTACGTATGCGTTTTTGGTTCTTTTAAAAGGTTCGTCTCAGTATTAGGGTTAAGTCCTTTTTACGACTTGACCGAATCTTATCCTTTTCGTATGTTTCATCAATACTTGTCAAATCATTATTAATTTATAGTTCCAGTACCATCAAGTAGGCGTCCGTATATATATACTAAATTACTAATATTATAAATGCAAAAGTAGCTCCGTCTGTCTGTCTATCTGATATCTTTAAAACCTTGACGGTCGAACGGATTTTTTTTTCCCGATATTACAGTCCCACGGGATAATTCTCGACTGACAAAAGGTAGTCGAATATACAATCAAGCTTCATAGATATTATTTTCATTCTCAATGTGATGAAATCCATTAAGTCCTTTTCAAGACTTGCCCAAACCCAATCCTATTCGCATGCTTCATCAATGCTTCTCCCCTCATCATTAATTATATTCCCTTAAATACAAGTACAGATATATCATAATTATTAGCCGTATCTATCGGATTGTCTGCAGCTACATGTCGGGTATTGCCTTCAACATGAACGTGATTGTGGTTAATTGCGTGTTTAAGACATAATGAGGTAACAGTATTATCGCCTGTTTTGAGGTAATTAGGTCTGCTGATATTAATATTACGGCTTAGGTTTGTATCAATTTGCTTGTGAGTTTTTTAGAGAAATATTGAAAGATTGCTTATTTATTAGAGTTTTTACTAATAACACCTTTTTAAAATTCAAAATCTATTATTGTTGCGAATGTGATTTTACTTGGACAATATTATATTCAATATCTATATCACACTAATATTATAAAGGCGAATGTTTGTGAGTGTATGTTTTTGTTATGTTTGTTACTTCTTCACGCTCAAACGGCTAAACCAGTTTTGATGAAATTTGGCACGCAGATAGTTTATAACCCGGATTAACACAAGAAATACTTTTTATCCAGATATTTTTACGGAATCGAGACTTATGCGGGTGAAACCGCGGGGCGCAGCTAGTAGTGCAATAAATTGAAGAGCAGAGCCCAGTGGTATTGGCCTCGACTTACGAGGTCATGAGTTCGAACTCAGACAGTCATTCACAACTGCTCTCAACACGATGAAGCAAAACATCGCTAGGAAACAGCATAGACATAGAGGATGGACTGTGCAATCCCTATCCTAGCATTAACTAAAATATGATCAGAAAACGTGTGAGAGAGACAGCTATCGGATACTACCCTGTTGTTATCTCTTTCTAAAATTCTGATTGGTCCACGTCACAACTCTGCGCATCCATACTCGCGATCGCGCAGTCCATACTCTACTGTCTATGGGAAACAGGCATGTCCTAGAAGTAAAGTCTCGAAGATATATGATATCCACCAACCCGCACAGAAAGGAAGCCTGTGTACCAGCAGTAGGAACATTATAGGCTGATTATGCTTCAACAAAATGTTATTGAAATAATATTAATTTACGACACGATTTTTCTTTGTCGATGTTCAAGTCAAAATTTTCAAGATGTAACCAACCGAAGTAAGGCTTCAGCTATTTTCCAGACAAAAATATTTTCACACGAGTTCACAAAGCGTCGAAATTACCAAAATCACGTAGAATCTTCGCAAAGATCTTCTTTTCACTAAGGTTTCAGATAATAAGAAGAAGCGAGGGTTTATTTTCGTAACAAGCTTTCGGCCTCTCCTAAGAAAGATAATACGTATACGATTAGATATTATCAGACATGTTACATGTGAGAATTACGTAGAAATTGTTTCGAGCCACGTTACATAAGTAGTGACAAGATAATCTATCGGTTACGAACAACGTTTTCCTCAATCTACCTTAAAAAGTTTCGTAAGAGGATAATCAGGAGATACAATCATCACGCATGTATACGATAGGGCTTTTGAGATAGGTGGAAAGCAAAATTACCTTATTACTCGTATTTGCATTTTTAAAAGTGGTTTTAGAACCGGTTTTTTTTTTTTTTTTTTGTTATCCGATGTTGTCTCACTGCTGGGCAAAGGCATCCTTCAAGTCCTTGCAGGAACTTTTCCTGCGCTACCCATAACCAGCTTTCACGGTACCAGGGTATGGATTTAAAACTAAACATGTGTTTTAATGTTTTTTTTAGTAGGCACATAGGTTTGACATAGGTTAAATCGTTCTTCACAGTTGAACTAAGACACCCTGCATGTCCTGAAGACGATGACGTTATGAGATACATCGTAGTGAAATTAGAATTGAACCCTAATTTTATTTCCCTCATGTGGTATAGACTGCCTCGTAGGTCTAGTGATCGTAAGCACTACGGCTTAGTATTAAGTCCTGGGTTTGATTCCACCTGGAATTTCTCAGTGGTAACCTGGAGTATGGATTTGTGCCTGGTCGATGGCAACGGGCCCCCCCCCTATTACATGGGACTTAACGGGCGGAATGAGGGCGTAATATAGGGACACCTCTGCCTAACACTTCGGGATTACAGGCGTGATGATTGTTATGGTATAAGTACTTGCTCATACGTTGGGCCAGTTACAAAGTGACATTATTACACTGTCATATTTGTTGTTTTGCACCTGCGTTACCGATGATATACATATTAGTGGCTACTTAAAGGTGGTTTTATAACAGCGATTTGCCGGTGTAGAACCATGTTTAGCCTATGAGCAGATGTAGGTCACAATTCCAGCCCACACATAGTCAATCAAACGCCTTGTCAAGTCTGCTTCATTCACGTTATTATTTATATCTCTAATCATATTAAAAAGAGATTTGTTGTCAGCTTTCTAGAAATTTAACGAAATAATTACAGAACCATCCTGTAAATATAATTACGCGCTAAAATAAACAGCCTTAATACATTATTCTATTACAGTCACATATCAAAGGAGTAATCCAGATTTTACGGCCCAATTTTAGGCCCAGGCTGAGTGAAACTTAACCTTTATTACTTACAAAGTCATTAGCTTAGGTACATCACTATATTCGTCTTATTTAATTGTAGGATGAGAAAACCTAATTATTTCGCACAACCTAGCCAGGAATGAATCTTGCTTTAAGTCGTTGACGGAATGGCTATTTAACTGATAAGAAAAACTACATTGGGGAGCTAAATGAATGCTAGCAAGAAACTTGAATTCAAGGTAAAATAAAAGTACCTACGTTACAAAGACACAATTCGAAACTGAAGTTACATACCGTCTGTTGGGATGGATTAACTTAAAGTTACAAGGGCTCTCTCTTCAAAATGCTCTTCCAGACATGGCGCTGCATTGTTAGACTCACATAAAATCCTAATAATATAAGGTTTGCGTTTTAAAAGAGACCATGACCTCTGAGTTTGGGTCGGCATTTTTTCTCAGGGATCAGCTAGGAAATGCCGGTGCCATCTAGGTTTTTAAAATATAGACCAACAAAATATTGACATGTAAAACTGTCTTAAAAGATTTACTTACACAAATAAATATTTCATTTTATGAAGATTTAATTTCAATTGTACAGTTAAAAATCACCATCTTATAAGTACCTACGCCTATTACGAAAATCCCAAGTTAGTTTTGAGGTGGTTAAATACCCAACATATACCTTTATAAAAACCATAGACGTTAAAAAATAGTGGGATAGAAAAGGTCCGAATAGAGAGACTGTACGAGAAAAACAAATACATAGACATTTATTCAAACTAGGCTGAGAATCAGCACCTTTTAAACGTCAACATTACATAAGACAACCCAAAACACCCGCTTTTCACCAATTTCTAGTGATTTAGCTGGGCAGAAGAAGTGGCGCAACAAACTCCCTAGCAGCACAAAAATAATACAAAATCACTAAACCCTTTGAAAGTAACATACCATCATGATGTATTTGCAATATAGATATCAACACGGTAACAACAAGAGCGATGTTAAGGTTATCAATTACACAGGGATCATTAATTCCCTTTAATGATTCGACGCAAATTGTCGGTCAAATAAGTCATTGAATAACTTCAGAGTGTGTGTGAAGCTATTGATGAACGAGTATATAAGTAATGGATTACGTATTTCAAGAATTTCGAAAACCAAGGCAATAAACTGTTACTTGTAAAGAAGCTTCTACAAATAACAATTACTGTATCTTAATTGATTCTCCGACATAAGTGGTAGCTTAGACACGCTCGGCTGAACTACAATTCCGTCGTAATTTTTCGCGTTGTTCAAGGCTACAATAATATAAGGGACTTTTAGAACAAAAATATATTAAGAGAATAATTTTTGACCTATAACAGGAAATTACCTCAAACCAAGTAAAAAATAATTACATTCGACTGCTTTTAATATATACTACAGCGGACATTGTGTTGATTTTTACCGGAACATGGACTTTTTCATGCTTTATGGTAACTCAAACTTACTTACCTGAGGATAAAAGCCATCCTTAGTCTGGTAATCAAACACATAGAAGAAAGTCTTGGTAGGTCTTCGCGGTCCGTCTTCATCATTCGGTGCAGGTCTTGGTCCACCACTAAGAAGATCCCCACTTTGTACAAGTGGTGCGACGTATTGCGCATCTGACAAAGCTGCTACAGTCGCATCTCTTGTGTTGATAGGGTTCTGTGGAACATTTTAGTGTTTATGAATCTGTATTAAAAACTGTTAAGAGTATCATTATTTTCTGGCTGGGGCAAAATGTTGCTGTCCTTACTTCAGACTCAAAGAAATGAACACATCTAGTTTTTTTAGTTAGAAATATCAGTCGGTAAATAAGACACACTGCTTCAAAACACGTCAGGGGATTATGATACATCAACGAACACGTTACCTCGGGACCAATTGCTGTCAATGGCGATGCTCTCAAGGTTGTTCAAGAATACTTTTACCTCAGGCAAATTCTGCAGTTTGGAAAGAACAACTTTGAGAAGGAGGCTAACAGAAGAATTCAGCTGAATTCGGCAACATTTGGGAAGCTTTGTCGAGTATTCTCGTCACGTATTCCACAGAGCCTAAAGACTAAGGTCTTCAATCAGTGCGTCCTGCCAGTTATGACCTACGGATCCGAAACATGGATACTCACGGTACGGCTCGTCTATAAATTCTAGGTCACTCCGTGAGGTATGGAACCGGCTACGCTTGGAGTCTCTCTGAGGGATCGAATCCGCAACGAGGTGATCCGACAGAGAACCAAAGTTGTCGACATAGCTCACAGATTAAGCAAGCTGAAGTGGCAATGGGCCGGCCATATCAGCCGCAGAACCGATGACCATTGGGTTAGACGTGTTCTTGAGTGGAGACCGCGAATCGGTAAACGTAAGTTGGGATGCCCTCAGGCTAGGTGGAGCGACGATCTTCGCAGGATGGCTAAGGGTTGCCGAAAATTGGGTTGAATAGCGTGCAATAGTAGAGGCCTATGTCCAGCAGTGGACTGCTATAGGCTAATGATAATGATGATGAATTTGACCTTGACCTAAAAGGCACACAATTTTATTGTAGTACATGATCAATGGTATCTTACGATTCAAAATAGCAACGTAATCTTTCAGAAATTGTTACCTTATTTAATTTTGCAAGCCCCGTGGAATACAATTTGAAGAAGTAATCCAAAATCAAGTCTTAGAGAGATTGGGGTTCAACCGATTGAGATTTAGCTTTAATATTCGTTTGAAATGTTATTTGAAATCTACAAAGTATAATTCAGATTTCTGACAACTAATTTCATTAAGTGAGATGTGATTGAGCTCTTTGGCGTGAGTTTTGAGAAAATGTTTTCGCGTTTTCAACTTAAAATTTACGAGTTCTGTTGGAGTTTCGAAGGTGACATACTGTTTACTTGGCAGCCGAATTAGATTTCTTTAGTGGCTGTTGCTGTTAATTTATTGTGACACCAACACTTTATTTAAGACTCGAAAATATTTACCCCAATCGAGAAATATTAACATCCATCGATAAGTCAAAACATTTCAAAATTAATCACATTACATGTATATGTCGTAGATGGATGGCGCCACAGTACAGCGGACAGCGCCATCTAACAATTTGATTGGTAAACGAATAATTATGTGATCGGAAACGCAAGCAAGCCCTACCACTTGGACACGATCGTCGGTGGAGGGGATGCAGCGAGGACTGGCGGAGAGACCGAGTGTTGCGACAGTCTACCTAAAGTCGACAGTCGAGCTCGGACAGTCTCGACAAACGCTCAGTACCTACACACATGTTTTTTTCCGATCCAGTGTGCGTTTCGGTTGTTAATGGCTAGTATAATAATAGGTACTTTAATTTCAAATTATATTTTCGTTCGAGTATACCACTACCTACCTTTCTAAAATATGTCGGATCGTGAAGAAGATCCGATGTTTCACGAACAATTAAGAAGAATTTTTAGTGTTATTTATTTTAGGCATGTTGTATGTATATAATTATTTAAATTAGAGATCAATTTTTGATTTTATGTATTTTGTTTTCACTTCTACTTTAACACACGTTGTCCATATCTCTTTTTCCCTATCGCAGGTATGCTGGAAGAGATTTTTTTGGAAATAAGCATCACCTTTGGACGTATTTTCCTTGTTTGTTTATGTGTGTGTAGATAAATGGTTAAATAAATAATGAAGCATTTAGAAGAGGAATTTATCATTAAGAAGAAAATTAAAACTTTATTAATATTAACGTTACAAATGAAAGTAAAATTACAGTTCAGTTCAAAGACTTCCTTCCGAGAAATCAAAGGCAAAATAATTACTTGAGAATTGTTAAGAGAAATATCAAAGCAGTACTGAATATCACAGTTACTATTGAAGATGCTCAATAAAAGCTTAGAGATTACGAATAAATGTTTCAAGATAACGAGGAGACAGGTCTGAAAGAGTCACATGAGAGTCTTAAGAAGTGTGACAACAATATCGCTACGTTTATAGACAAACAAACCTCTACCGTTCTTTCCCAATCCGTGTATTCGTTCACGATTGTGTAGAAGATCTCGCTCAGGTGATAAGTGTAGGAGTTTCTCACGTACGTTCTGCAAAGTAAATACAGATTTAGTATTGGATTTGAATATAACACTTTGGTACATATGACATACACTTATAAAACCTGGTGTGACTTTTGAAATGTTACGACATTTAAAAAATTCTCTCAGGTTATTTGTAACAAAGAGTTTTATGAATTCATTTTCTTTTCATTTTGAGAGCATTTCACCAAACATGTTTAAAATCAACACCAGTTATTTTATAAAACACATGTGTGTTTTGCAAAGACATACTGGGATCTTTCAATTCTTAATTAATGTATTTCAGTACAGCGCAGATACATTACAAATCACACGTATGTAATGTAATTCGCCATAATACATCAAGGCAGAGTTCAAAATCTGTTACAATATTAATCACGGACCAATGAGCTGACAGCGAAGTGACGTACCCCTTGGATTTTAAGGTGCGTACCGATTATGTCGTAGCGTAGTATCGCACAATGCGGTGCCATTTTGCCGCGCGAGTGAATTTGATCGTTGCCGCGCACCAGCATGCGGCGTGGTCAGCCGCTTTCGGTCGGTTTGGCTAAATCGCGTCAGTGTTTGGCATGTGTGAATTTCTGACAGAACGGCTTGCGTGGCGATTAGTGTCGCAATATTCTTGGTATTACCAACTTTTTCATCTTCTTTAATGGATACTTTAGTTTGAGAATTATATTACTTTGTTGAATTTTCGCTCGTGAAAATAATTTTATGGAGAGAATACGCTCGCCGGTGGTGTATAGATATGTTTTTAATTAGACAGTTGTAGCTGTATGGCAATCACAATGATTGGAATATTATAACTTTGAAATTACTTTAGAGAATAACGGAAACACGGAATGTGTGACTTTCTGTAAAAGATTCTTGTGTAACTTTAGCAATTTAGTAAGACAAGTTGCGCCCCGCGGTTTCACTTGCAGTTAGATTCAGACAAGAAACTGTTAATTCTAACGTAAATGAATGTATCTCATGTTCTTCGGGAATAGTTTAGCTTACATATATAGATCATATATCCCAATAAAGAATTTTACCTAACAACTTTTGTATTTCGTTTATTCCCAGAAAAAGCTCAGAAGGTACTTTTAGTGCCATTAGCAAACAGGATTAAAGTACTAATATCTACCAATAAAAAACACTTAACAGTACCTACCTTAACATTCGATCCCTTTTATCTGGCTCAATCCCATTTTGCACATCATGCGCCGAGAATTTCCACAGCGCCTCGCTTGTTACAACTCCAAACAACAAATCATATTTATTTTGAAACAATCTTCTGCCACTATCGCTTCTCTTCTTATGAACATTCAAGTTTATATTCATGTTATTTAGAGGTCCAAAGCTTGGGAAATCTCCTGTAGAATACATCGTCAGGAAGTCTTTGGCGAAATCTGTCTTTATGACTACTCCGTCAACTGATGGCCCAAATGCAGTCAAGAAGTTAGGAGGAGATATGTCTGCAGATAGTAATTCTTCTATCGATGCTTCTCTTAGGCAGTCCACTATGATCTCGTGGTCTTTCGAGAGGTCATCCGGTATACTACAATTCATATGCTTGGCTAGCTTCAATGAATAGTACACTGGGTCATCTACAATAGCCCACGAGCTAAGTGCTGACCCGGACAAAAGGATTGCTCTGTGGAATAAACCTGAAAATGAAATTCCGGTTAGAAAGTATACAAAAGGTATTATTTCCAAAGGTATTTGATAATACTAGGTACATTTTTCTTTCAAGATTTGCGCCTAAAATGTATTGTTCATTTTTTCGACTCCTCAGAATTTGGCGTATTTGTAACTCTTGGATCTTTTTCAGTGTGTCTATGAGAAAGGATCAAACCGTCTACAGAAACTATTGTTACTTGATCGGATTTATTTCTCGTATTTTCAGAGAAACTGTTCTTATACTTTTTCCATTGAGGTTTGTATTGGGATTAAGCTTCTGTTAAGAAAATTGCAAAACAGAATTTCTAGTTGCAAAAGGTCGAAAGTAAATATTCAATACTTTAGTGAGCAGAGAAATAGAATTCTTTACGTTGGGGAAATTATCAAAATAATGAGCTAAACAAAATACTTGTTCTTTACGATTATTGAAGCCGCAGGAAACCAAATGACACAATGATAATGTAATTGAAAAGTTCCCCATCTGGATGTTTTATGATTATGTTCAGAAATATTTTTTATATAAGAACCAATCCAGGCAATATCACAGTCTTCTCTAGAAAAATACGCTTTTTTTTATACGATTTTTTATAAACTTTACTGCCAGTGAAGTTTCTAGACTGATAGGAAATTCTGAATATTCATAGCTTCATTAAAGCTTTCATATTCATAGTAGCCCCTTGAAAATTATATGACCTATAAAATGTTTCATTTATGAGCTCATTGCTCTGATTTTATTTGGCCTAGTTGCTCAATAAATTATCATCTTTGAAATCATATTTCGATCATAAGGAACTAATATGATTATGAGACACTATTATAAACTGAGGACTGATTTTTCCAACGCGAGATATCTTTAACCGAGGCACAATTTATGAAAACTGTCAAACGTCAATTTTATTCTACACTAAAGTATGTCTGACATTGTAAAATCAGCCCTAATTTAACTAAAATTATTTCTACTAAAGACCAAAGAAAATTCTAATAAAAAAATGCAATCTCACCGGGCATAACAGTGGGTGATATCATAAGAAAATTGATGCAAGCAGCCCCGGAGCCGTGGCCCATTAGCGTTATGTTGGTTGGATCGCCTCCAAACAGGGCTATGTTCTGTTGCACCCAATGTAAGGCCGCTATCTGATCCATCAGGCCGTAGTTTGCTACACGGGCTTTTAGATGCGGTGCCGGATTTGCGTTGAGGAAGCCTGCAAAAATAAGGTACAGTCGAGTCTTTTATACCTTCGTCAGTGTTCAAATTGTTTCCTTTATCAAGTCTGAACACAATACCTTTTAAAGCTATGACCCTGACTAGACTATTGCATAGAAAACTATTCTTAATTACTTGATAACAAAGATCAAAATAACTTTAACCAAATTTCGAGTTGATATCAACCTAAACCCGATTTCATGACTGGTTTGACATGATTTAAGGCAATTTAAGTAAATCTTTTGTATTTTTTATTTCATTGTCAGAGTCTGTCAGTGTCATTTTTAATTCGGTCTTACATATAAAAAGATGGCAAAATTGACATAACGATGCAATGTCTAATGCTGTGCCGGGAAAGCTAAAATAGATTCTATTGTGTTATGACCATAGGGACAATTACCGTATTTTACGGGACGTTCGCATTTTAGTCAGTCTCAGTCTGTCAAAATACTTGTAATATCCCCACATTTTAGACAAGTTTTTGACATTGATTGTCGCTGAGATGAGTTTGCGATTAGATTTTGTTAAAAATTGCTCGTATGGGACAAAAGTATTTTGTACCTAACTGTACATTTAAAGCAGCGTGTTTTTGGGCATTGCGTATGGAGTCTAATGAAACTGTAATTACAGTTTGCTTAAAGTTTTAAGCTGTATGAGCCAGTGTTAGTCTTAAGTTGAAAGTAGGTTAAACGGTTTTAGTATGTTCATGTTGGTGGTACTTCATTGTCCGTATTCAGTTGATCCGTATGCACGTTTAGAGTGCGGTTAGTTAACTTTAAACGAGAATACTTCAAAAACGTAGAGGTATCGAGATTTATATTCGGTTGATAGATCCCAACTTTACATGTAAAAAGTTTAAGTTTGTGCTGAATTTCAACGAAATTTTCCATTTTATCATCTATTCGGATATGATTTTTTTTTATTTATAGTGAGGTTTGTGGCTAAGTAACAACAGCCCCACGGGTCGATCGATCAGGTTTAGCTACACTTGTCGTGGTTGGTCAGTGGATGGGTGACCATCCTTAGATAGCAAGACCCCTGCGTGCCTCGGAAACTACGATAAGCTTTTGTCCTATCTGTCAATCATGGATCTTTGGCAGTCGTTACGGGTCATCAGAAGCTCGAAAGTCTGAAGTTTTACCAAGAGGTTTCGTAATATCTAGGTTGTGGAGATCAGATAGGCAGTCGCTCCATGTAAAATACTAGGACCCAGTTGCATCCGTTTAAACTTGGAGCCGACACCAAGACAGTTCTGAAAAGGCTTTGCAGATGTATATTCAAAAACTACACGTATTCCATAACCGTATAGAAGGCACGTACATCCAATTAGAACAATTAAACAACGAAAATTGGGAGCATTTTTAATAAACAAAATCCATCAAAGCTTTACAAAACGATGTTTACAGCGATACGTTTTTACGAAGCGATTGCACGCCAAATACCTACAAATAAATTTCTCGATATATTTTCACATTGAAACTATCCTCAAGGGGCGGGTTTAATTCAAACAGCGGGTAGCATTGAAATTAATTGAAATGGAACGAAACACGTCTGTATCTACATAGCTAACAGAAAAAGCTACAAAATAAAATCACGTTCATTACGCACGAATGTACTTTGAAAAACTTTGCTTGGAATATTTTGAGAACATAGTAGGTACATCAGTTACATTTTTGTTTTTGTCGTATCGCTAGTTTAAAAATGAAATGTTCGATAAAAATAGCATTTCGTGATACTTGTTTTAAAGCCTATGTTTGTTTGGCTTTTCGATTTGCTTCATTGATTTAGGAGTGAACGGAATGTGCGCAATGTATCAGCTGGATTCTGCACAATTAGTTAGTCAACTGAGATGAAACGGATTACGGAGCCGTGTCTGAAAGCAACAGCCTGGCTGTGTTTTCTATTTATGCAAGTTTGTGATTCAACATTCAAAAATTCTGCGATTGTTTTCCTTTTGTACCTCTTAAAAATAAGCAAATGGAAGGAATAAATCTTCTACTAACGAAACAGCAAGCTGTGCTATAAAAGAAATATATTTTTTTCTTTATAAAATTTTGCAGACAGATCATTATTAGTTGTACCTACCTGTGCAGCAAATGGCTTTATTAATAAGTCTCAGACCTATACAAAAGACTCTACTAAAATAATATAAACTAAAAACTCAGAAATAAATGGTAGCAATTATATTTAAACCTATTTACTATAGATCAAATATTTCAAACAATAGTAATCTAAAAACGTGACTTATGCATTCTGACATCTCTTGTAAAATCAATAAAGATATATCGCAATATAACTACAGGGAAAATACAGTATCAACCACATACAGTAATATTCATCTTTGTTTCTACACAATCGGAAGTTGATTGCCAATTGACACAGCAGTAATTGCATCACTGTAACTGTAAATCAGAGCATTTAAAGTTGCAAATTGAATTTGTACGACGATTTCGGATATACTTTCCAAGTTGATTACGATCAGGGAATGAATTGGAATTGGAGTGCATCAATCAATTATTTTGTCAGAATCAGTAATGAAGTAAGTCTACTCAGGAATAAACTATTTATATCAAAGGACAATCAAGACTAAATTACATTACTAATAGCAAGTATAGTCTTGACCTTTCCTAAGCTTACGAAACATCTAATTCACCAAATTCCCATACTTAATTTGATTCTCCATCACTCTTAAATAATTGACGTTAGTTATTTTAAACCTCAAGACTAGGTGCATAATATGACATGCTTACCAATAATATATGTGTGTATTAATTAACATAATCGCTCACTGACACGTTATTAATTAATGGAGTACCTACAGGTAACATCTTGGGACCATTGCAGCTATTGAGATATTTACAGTATAACAATGTCTGTACACGTAGTTGTTAATAAAACTTCTAAAACATTGTCTCAATACTAACCCATTGTCATCAATGAAGTCTCATAAATTATGCGGTATCAAAAGAGCTAATATACTGAACTTTATACAAAGATGGGTATGGAAATAAAACTTGATTATATTTCAAGAATTCTTCCAACTTCGGGCCGTTGAACTTTCAAGTATTTTGCGAAATAAGACGTCGACTTTATGACGTTCACTTAATTCACTTATTTAAATGAAGATGAATCTAAACTTTGTGTTGGACTCTTAAATTGTTTAGACTTGATTTGATTAAGTGGTTTAAAATTTGAATGTTTTCTTTGATATTGTTGACGCAGGAGCAAAGATGTTGCTTGGGCTTTTACGTGGGTCTTAATTTTCATGCTTTCTAGGAAAACAAAATTATGAGTAATTAAGTCAATCTTCAATATTAATCACGAGTTTAATGTTTTGTGGCTTAATTTAATTTAAGGCAATAATTTCAGCCCTCAAACATTCATGTTTCAAAATCAAAGTATATATAAAAAGTAATTTACCGTTATTATTGTTCTCGAACATCTGAAAAGATGGCAGTACAGTGTTCTCTTTTACTAAGAATGTTTATAATAATCGAAACAAACACAAACAGAACTAATGGTGTACCATTAGTTCTGTTTGTGTGGTGTACAATGTTTAAGCCGTCCTCACTCATGAGTCAAGATGAAATACCGCAAAAATTAATTAGAAGTGCTTTTAATAGGCACTGTGGTTATATCAACTGTGACAGACGTCTTTGAATCTAATTAGTAACAGCCACACCTTCTTACTGAGAATCACGTAAAGTTAATATTTCAATGTATTATAAATTCCCCTACGCAGCGTTTTAGACCCTAATTTTCGGAGTATAATACTCTAAATGGTCACTGTTCTGTAAATGAAACACTACTTTAGTAATTTAAACAAGAAACAATTTACAATGTAAAGAAAACTTTAGCAAATTGTGTGTTTGTTTTGAACGTCAAAAGTGATATATTTCGATTAAGTTTTACCTTGCCTACTGGGTAGGAACATCACGTTGCAAAAAATTAAACTAGATACAATCGACCGGCGTCGAATAGTCAATATTGAGTGTCATAAAATAGGTCATAACAATTATGATTAATCGATATCTGTTTACTTGGTGACCTCACGCACAGAGGGACCGCGACCGCGCGATTGTTCCCAGTGACCACTTTCCAATACAATGACCGAATAACGTAAAACTGTAGTTACTGCAACTGTGGTCGCGGTTGTAGTCAACGTGTGTGTATTAAGCCTAACGTGAAGGGAAAAAAAAATCAAAATATTACTTACCTAGAACGCCAAGTCTGAAGTTTAACGTGACAACGATGAGATCCGTGTAGCTGGCAAGAACTGCACCATCGAATGGGTGACTGGAACTCGAAGCGTAGCTCTCGCCATGAATATACACCATCACGGGTAACGCGAGCTTCGTCTCGTCCACTACAACGAATTAAAGTGATTAATCATATTGTATTAATTAATTAAAGAAATGGGTAAGGACCTCAAGTCCTACGGAGTAATTGCGCAATACATTCACAATCCCAATGCCGTTTATTTTGACAGTTCAACAATATTAATTGCGTTTTTTACGTTGTTGATCAAACAAATATTTCAAACATATGAAACAATGGATTATGAATTTCCTTCTAAATCCTTCGGATTGTGATAGAAAGTGAATAATATAATTATGGTGCTGGTTTACATAAGACGGAAAAATCGCATTTAAATTGAACAATCTGCTAGATAAGTTATCCAAAGCTAATTCAAACACAATGTAACACGCCATCTATTTGATTAGGTAGATATACATAGCACAGGTTTTTATAAAAAAAAAAACGTATAAATTCGAATGGCGTTAAATTTAAGCTTTATACCACAGTAGAACCACAACAGTTCAGTCACTTACGAGATTAAAACAATGCTCGATAAAAACAAACCCCGACACAATCCGATAACAATGCAATATATCGCATCACATTGAGAATTCCTAAAGTGTACGAATAAAAATGTATACTACAAAATGGTTCTTTGTAGGTAAACGATTGCCTAAAATAAATAGCTTCTTTAAACAGAGAGTGAGATTCTCTTCAATAAATAAATTACATTTAGCTAAAGAAACAGTTGTGGTAACAGATGTTTCTGAAGGTTCTAATGAAGTCTGTAGTGACGTGTCGCCTTTTGTGTGGCGGCTATGAAAGGGATAATGTAAAACTTTTATGATGATAATAGGGAGAGTTTGCCCTAGTTTGAATTTTTGCTGGTTGGTTTAGTTTGTTAGTTTATTAATATTAATGACTGGGTGGTAAAGGGTTTGTTTAGCTTTGTCTTTCTTTTGTTTTTATCGTATGCCTCTAAGTTTATATGATATTTTTTTTTATTTTTATTAAAAAACCTGAAATAATATTCTTTACATTTCGTTAAAAAACGACTGAAGAAATAACTTTTATTAATCATTATAATTTCCTGGAAATTATATATATTTCCACGACACGGGAGACAACAATGCTTGTCGTATAATTGTCTACTAAAATACATAATTCTGAAACATTTTGTTGTGAGGCGTGTTGAGAAAATAACTTGAGCGTAAAAACGAAATTTTTCATACAGCTGTAGGTAATATATTTCCTTTTCTGAACATTACAAACGTGACTAAAATTACATTTAATTGGTAGATAAACAACACCTTCTACCTACAAGTATGTTGTTAGAACATGTCCAAAACCCAATTACAATAATATTATTTGATAAGAAACTCAAGTCTGTAGGAGTAAATATTCAGCTATTGACATCAAAAATATTATTGTGTCTTGGCAGCAGAAATTTATCTATTAAGATCGTTTTTGAGCTAAAAATACTTATAATCTATGCAGTAAAATTTAATATTTATGTGACCCGTAAAGGGCCCGTTCGACACATTAAATGGAATATTAATATTACTTACTTTGCAATGGAGCGAAAATGTTTAAATATAGACAATCTTCACTTTGATTCTTAAGATAGGGAATCAGTCTTTTCAAATATTCTAGTCTGCCTTTAGGCATTTTCTCTAAAATGGTCCTTTCATCATCCATGTCTGGTAGTTTCTGCGGGCATGCAGGACCTGGTCTATCGGATACACGCACTCCATCCCATGGTGAGGGGGTACGTGTTGGACTGAACCTAGAATAATAACAAGAATATAACACAGATCACATAGCTTTTAATCCCTGAAGAGTTAGACAAAGTACAAAGTGTAACGTTAAATGCGCAAAATCTCAGACATCCCAACTGATTTTTAATTCAATTGACCTATTTCAGAGAGAAAATAAGTCATTTAAAAAATGTAAAGGTTTTATGTGCTGTTTTAGTTTTACTGGCTATTCTGATCATTTCTTGCGTCTGCGACGACGCTCTATCGAGAGAGAAGTCGTCACCGGCCCGCCGCGCCGCGCTGGCTTTAATATTTACTATCTACGCTCATAGCGAACTTTATCGTTATCTTTGAACAGTGATTTAAATGTTTCCATCACAATTTTCCAGGCTTTGGAAAAAAACTTTCACCAAAATTCTCACCATTTCACTATTTTCAGGTTTCGCGCATTTAACGTTACACGTTTTATATATTATAGTACACCCGCATTCCGTCAGTTATGCTTTAGTCCATGTTATAGGGGAGCCTATTGACATCAACTGGACACAAATCCAGACTCCGGGCTGCTACTCGTACTAAGAAATTCCTGATGGAAAAACCCAATGAAAATTTGACTGATCTGAGAATCGAACCCAGGAACTCATGCTTAACAGTAGCACTTGCGACCACTAGACGAAAGAAGCAGTAAAGAATATAGATAATATTTTTAAAAATACAATAGCATAATCAGCCAGCTCACACTGTTTTCTTTCACCATTTCGATAGCAGTTGTAATGAAATAAACTACACAAAGTAAAGTCCCTGTCTGAGTTCGAACCTACGGCCTACAACTCGTATGTTGTGGCTGGTTCCACTGTGTCACTGCTGCAACATAGTAATTACAGTTTCCTTGGCTTATTGAATGGATGCCAAGAGAAAGTTGAAATAATTTAAATTCAACTACCAGGCAAGATATAAGACCGTTTGTATGATCTTGATAATAGTAACGCAGACCATTGAAGCCTGGCAGATAGAAAATTAGTGGTGTTTGAGTTAGGAATGGGAAGAACAAGGCAAACGATAGTGATGATGATGACGATAACCATTTAAGTCAAATTTACAGTATGACAGTAGAAAATAACTGTGTACCTACTTACCACGAAATCTAAGAAACTACAGATATTAGAATTTTTATTTTGCGTACTGATACTGATGCGATACAAACTTAGGTAGGCATTTGTTTTCTTATAAAGAACATCAAAGTAAGTAAGATACAATGAACTCCCCAACTTTTGCTATTAACAACTTCCATATACAAATACCTACGCATTTAACAAAAGTTAACAAAACAATTTGTACCTTTCACAAAAGTTATTACAAAAGAAACTTCTTTACCGTTTTTATCTAAGGGTGTTAAACAGTCAATGTATTAATTACCTCTGATCGCTTTTATTTCCTTCGAAATTAATTTGATATTATACTGTACTCTTTTAAAGTTAGCGCAAATTGAACGTAAATATTTGAAAAAATTTGCTAATATTGCTTTTCATATTTAAAACCATGATGTTATTGCTTCCCTATTAAAGCAACTATCTCCATTATCTTTACATCGTGCTATTGTTTACAACTATCGTGCCTCGGTTTTAAATCGAAATTAACTTTTATATGAACGCTTTATTTTGAATTGTATTTTATCATTTATTTTGTTTAGCACGCAAGCAATAATAATATAATAGTTGGATTGCAATATTTTGGACTGGTTTATGAACAAAAACCAATAAAAATACATATTACGTATTCGGTACCACAAAAATTAAACTATGAATCCAATTCATTGTATCTTTATACTCGACTTTTCAATTGTCCAATATAAGTATCTTTGAAATTTATTCAATAAAAGGTTCTCCCCGCCTATTTTTAACTCAATAAAGCACTCCTCTCGCAAATCGAGCATAAAATTAAATAGGTACATAAAAAGGTTAAATGGTCTAAAAATATCTCACCTGTTGGATCCAACCGGCGGTGTAGCGTACGGTACGCCCAAAAAAACCTCAAGCGGACTCAAATATCTGTGCTCGTCCATAGCAAGAACTATCCCCTGTAATTTTCCATACTTAGTCTGCACTATCCTACTACTTATTTTAAACTTAACATTAGATTTAGGGACTGGATTAGAAGGATTGAGATAGAACTTTTTATAGTCTTCGTAATTGCTGTAAGCGTTATTCTCGTTATTGTAAAACTTAGTATTCAAATGTAGAAAATTTTCACTATTGTAATAGGGGTTCGTATCGAAATTGACATCTGCATGTGAGGGGTCGTGATCTTCATAATTTTCATCGGGAGCGTCGTTCTGTTTTGTGTTAAAGTATTTTACACCTTTTTCGTTGAAATGCCTGTTCATATTTGTGGTGTTGGAGTTAACTGTGTCTACGGAGAGGCATGTCACGACGAGAATGAAGTAAATGTTGAGGAAGACTACTTGTTGGGGGTTTTTTGTGTGTGCACATAACGGGACATGGCTGTACATGCTCGCACAACAGTGTCTAGTCCGCGCGCTATTGCGTTTGTTTAACATATTTCGTCATGTTATCATTGTGACGCAAATGAAGTCACGATCAACTGGTTTTTGCTCTCCAACTGTTGTAATGATATCTGAAACAAAAAGGGAGGGACTATTAATGTGATATTCAAGTCCTATTGTTTGAGTTATCGTGAAGTAGATGATACATTGATCGTTCACCACAGTCATTCGTCTTATACCCACAGGAAGACCATTATTGGTCTTACCTAACTCTGTTAGAAGAGTAAATGCAAATCACCATTCAGTAGAAGAATAATATTATTTTATATTCAATTCTAAAATGCTAAATATAATATTTAAAGTTCCACAAACGACTGTAGCGTTTTATGAACGTAGTAAAGTTTTATTTTATCGCAGTGAGTTTTCGGGCCACATTTATTTGATGGAGTTCTCCCATTGCCCTTTTCTGTTAAATGAAATAGCTAGCAACAATTTAGTGTACTTTTTGTAGTAAAACGCTGTCTTGGAACGTGATTTGTAATGTTAAATGACCCAAATTATCAAGGATGTGCATAAAAGGCAAGAAAAGTTTAAAATTTTGATGTTAAAAGTTTACCTAATAAATTTTGCCTAATGTTAATTTTCAGAAAAACAAAACTTGTTTATATTTTAAGTAATTGTTTTATCGCACGTACAAAAAAACATTTTACACCATAAATGTTCCCTAAATCCTTTAATTAAATTATTAACGAACATTGAAAATAGAATTTCAATTGCTTGACTCTAAAAATCCCAAAAATCCATCAGTTAAATTTTCCATAATAAGTGATACAATTCATATGCACCTATCACAACCACACAAAAACACTACATAGTGTGCTTTAGTTAGTAACATTTTTATTAGTATTATTCTGTTAAACAAAATAGTAGCTTCTATATTGTCCCAATGCACGGCAATGGCCTCTTCTCATACAGAGAAGGCACGAGAATTGATTGCCACGCTTGTACGAGATGGGTTGGCATCGTGAGAAGACCTGGACTTATTAGTGATATATAAGTCTGATTATTTTCTTACTCACAACTTGATATCGATAGCTATAAAATATTTTACGATGCCCATGCTCAAGCACTGTTGCTGGCCGTGGTTTCGCTCAATTTGATTCAAATTCGATACCGAAATCAATTTGTTTGAGATCCGAAGTTGCGATCGGGTATTTTCGTCCAATACGCCCGTCCAATGATAGCCCTGCGGTTAGAGCGATCACCGGTCCATTGTATGCTCACAATGTACACGACCAAATTGCCTAGCCATTCATTAAATTGAGCTTTGCCTTTAAACAAGGAAATGTTTTATTAAGTTTTCTTCGGTTCTTATTACTACGTATACAGGGTTACTTGTACTTTGTCGTATATTCGTCAGGAGCTGATAGGGGGGCCAAAATCCAAGAAATTGAACCCCCATATGTATGGCCGAAATTCAGTACTTTTCGAGATAAATAGTTTATACTCGCAACCGACGCGACGTGCGTGTATGACCAGATGTAAGAACGTAAACCAGCATAAGAAGTATGTGGCGTTCTGTAGTTACTGCACACAGGTACATACGAGTAATAGTCCTCCAGACCGTGGTTCGGTAATAATAATAATAAATAATAATAAAACCATTTATTTTCAGGTAACAAAGACCCATAGACAAATACCTTAACTTAAGTATACATAATATAACAATATATCAATTGTGTTAGTAAATAAAACTTAAAAACTATGTTAGTATCACTTGGTTGCACTAAGTCTTTGTGCGCTCCGGTGGCACTTGCCCGCGAAAGCTTCGGAATACCACATCCTGTGGCCAAAAGCTCTCGTCCATCACTTGATGCAGGTAGCAAGTTGGTATGCGCAACACAAACGTCTTAAAATTTACGTTGCGATGTGACTCCAGCAGCTGCACTCTTGGCGCGTACTTCAGCCTTTGGTGTACCTACGTACTTCACGATGTCTTCCACGTCGGTGGTGTAGTGGAGACGGGAAATATACACCGGGGTATTCGGCTTCGCAGCACGCAGTTTTTTGTTGGGCTCCGTAGGAGCCTTGCCGCAGCGGTTCTTACAGCTACTCTGTCGGCCCTTCCTCCTTATGGTGGCCAATCTCAATATTATAGTGGACAAGTGTGTGCGTAGATACAGGTATGTTCCGTCTTCCCTCACTCTCATAGTCCGATGGGATGGCACGCTATCTGACACGACCAGATAGAGATCAGGCGCAGGACCAACGGCTTTACGTGCTTTACGAGGCAAGGGGCTACCACACTGCCGACATGTAAACACAGTAATGAACATCTATAGAGAAATTCAGTAATGAACTTACTAGCAATTGCGCATTAAACTCCATTACAACCATAATTTTAATCTGAAATAATGTCACATTGCACAGTGCACACTGTTCTACAAAATCTGATAAATGTTCTACCTTCATTAGTGATGTATAATTATTTCTGATTATTGGCCTCGCGATTTTAATGTGCACTTAAAAGTTATGAAATCCGATGAAATATTGTGGTCATAATATTTATAAGAGGGACATAATTTGGTCACAAAACGTTATTTTATTTACGTATTGACGGTGGAACATTATAGGTGTCATATAATGTTTCTCTATATGATTTTATAATCCCGTTTGCAAAGTTATTATTTTGATCGTGGTTTTACATGATGCTTGGTACCTAGTTTATTACTTTAGTTCATAAGTTAAGTTTATAATATCTGTTACCTTACTTTTGTACTATTTTCATTGTTTATGTTATTGCTAAAGAATTTAGACTGTTACTTAGCAGTATTTTTATAATAAATTATATAGGCCTTCCCACCCATTACTTAATGTGTAAGCAATATTTGTACGCCTTGCAAGGCAGCACATAGTGACATAATATATTTATATTATTTTATATGTACCTACCACTAAATTACACCTTTGTGTACAAATAAATAAATTTGAATTTGTTATTATAATATTTTGAGTGTTTTCAGTAAAACTTTTATTCAGAATTTATGTTACGAGTGTTTTCATATGTTATTACTTGGGTATGTATAGTAAGTTGGTATCCTACATTTTGACCAGCGTACAGCGATCTGTCTCACTGACGCTGACCTGCAAAAAACGTAAGTAAGGGTGCGTTTCCACAGAAGTGGAGCTGGGCGGAGCGGAGCGGAGCGGAACGGAGACGTGTAGGAATCGTCCAATCACAGACGAGACGAGTGACGCGATGAGGATTTCAACCATTGTGATTAGTCGATTCCTGCACGTCTCTGCTCCGCTTCGCCCAGCTCCGCTTATATGGAAACGCACCCTTGGGTTGAATTTCGCAGGCTAGCATTTCGCATCCTCCTTTAGAAGCACCAACCAACTCCGTAGCAAAACCAAGTTTTGTCATAAGTTCATAACTTCCATATTGGCTTACCTGCAGGCGTTTATTGGTTTTTTATTGTAACCACAAAGTTCCAAAAATCCATAGAACAGCTGTTCTTAGAAGTATTAACCAAATAGGTCAAGTAAATAGGATTCTGCGATACGCGGTGCCTAGCTAACTCATGCATAGTTATGATTTTCAGTATGCGCAGCTCAAGTTTATCTGTGGTAGATGTTGTATAAGATAGATAGTTTATTAAGGGTGCATTCCATCAAACTTTTATACCTAGAATAAGTCTTATCCTGAGAATAAATTTTGAATTTTTGACAGTTTTACCATACTAGAACTGTCAGACGTCAATTTTATTTCACAAATAAAAAATATACAGGCATATCTTGTTACAGTCAATTGCTTGTAATTAAGTAAAGGGACTGAGGGAGAAACATTCTTAATACCGCATCCACTTACAGTGCGGCAGCCGAGAGAATGCGTTTTTGACAGCTGTTAGTTTCATACACACGAATACGTGAATCTATCTGACAGGCGTCAGGAACGCATTTTCTCTACGGTCGGACTGTAAAATAAATCAACAAATTTTAATTAACCAGCACAATTACTATCGCGTTTATCTTGTATGATAACAAAATTAAAATGTTCTCAATTTGTCTTAGTAAATGAAATAAATGTTTATTTATGTAAGTGAATCTTCTTAGACACTTTTACAGGTCAATTTGGGTAGTATTTTAAAACAAGATTGTGATATTTTTTATACTCATTAGTTAAAGTTTATGACTGATTAATTTTTAGTGACGCCCCTGATTGTGAGTCTAATAATTTTGGTCAGACTATTAATAAGATGGTTTTCAGGTGTCAGGTTTTATGAAATAGGAGGTGGGTTCCAAGCTTGATTAATAATCTATGGCAGTGGAATCGTAAGCTTAAAATTCAGAAACAATTACTGAAACGCCAAGAAGGTACCGCTTTAGAAATAGTTGTAATTCGAAAATAAGATATTATTTTCTATAAACATTGAACAAATTATCGTTATGTTCGCTTTTGTACTGTATTATTTACTTGTGCATAAAGCTTTAATAAATAATAAATGAACAAATCAACTAAAAAAAAAAGCGTACTGTATTACCCTATTGGGAAATGCAGTATATTGTTTCCAACTTAAGTGCCTTCCAAACCCTTACTTGTTATCGTAGGACACTTCTGAAAAATGGGAATTGTTCCCCTGAGAATTTTCTCATCTTGAAACCACAAGATACGAAAATCTTTAGCCATTATAATTACAAAATTCTCCAGCAAAAATCGTATCTTCTTTCTTCAAAACTTTTTGGTATTAAAGCAACAAACAGCCACCCTTCTATTAGCATTTATAAAAAAGCCCGCAAACAACCCCTTTTAATGTTGCCAGAGAAAAAATTCAAAACATGTTTATTACGTGAAACAATCGGTCATTTCGGCCCGCAAAAATGGTAACCTAGAAAAGGGCGTAATAATTCAAAGTAATATACGCTGACGCGAAAAAAAGAATCGACGAAAATCCTTCCCTTCCATTTACCCTCACCATTCACCCTCACCATTGAACGGTACAAAACAATACAAGGAATCTATTCCCAAAACAGGCTATTACAATGCTGCTTTTGTTTACAGAAGACGTATCAAAGGAAAAAGAAGACGTTCGATGGACATCGTTTATTTGGATTGTGTCCTCTTATTTTCGCAAATGTGACCATTGCAGGGGTCCGATGGTAGGTTTCGAAGTAAGCCATGATTTTGTTGGAAGCGATGCGTTTCACTTGGGTATACTTTCTGCGAGATTTTGAATCGACCGTTCTGTTTTATTGTAGGGGATTACCATATTAAATGCTGCGATCTATCTGGATAAACATTCATACTGTCAGAGTAACTATTACAGTAAGTAAAAGTAGTTGCTGCGACTCCAGTATTTGGCACTCTTTATAGTAATAAACGAAATAGTTAGTAGTCGAACTAACAGACTTACTTACTTACTTACTAGATTGCTTCATCTCCAGTGGACTGCAATCGATTGCTGATTTTGATAATAATTACTATCATAAACTGATTAGGGTTCATTTTGGTGATGCCGCAAAACATACTGATCTCTGCTGAAGCCACTTCTGATGTTTTGGTATCTGTAGCGGAAACACTAAACGTCTTTAGGAAGCTATGAGGATGAAAGTACGTAAGTATGTAGGTAGAAACTACTGTGAAGAAACTACCTATTGTGGTACAGTAATTTTATTCTAAGTGCATAGTCTTCACTTATAATCGTATTATTATCATCATCTGCCTAGCCTTTTCCCAACTTTGTTGGGGTTGGCTTCCAGTCTAACTGGATGCAGCTGAATACCAGTATTTTACATGGAGCGACTGCCTATCTGACCTCCACAACCCAGTATCTAGGCAATACGACACCCCTTGGTAAGACTAATTTGTCAGATTTTCGGGCTTCTGACGACACGTAACGACTGCCAAAAATCCACGAATGACAGCCGGGACCAATAGCTTAACGTGCTTTCCAAGGCCTGGAGGGGTCTTGGTACGTGAAGATGATCACCCATCCATGGACCAACCGCGGCAAGCGGAGCTAAACCTGATTGATCGACCCGTGCGCCTGTTAATACTTAGCCACAGGCCCCTCTATATAATTTTATTATTAATGTATACAAAATATTTTTAAACATTTTAAAAGAGTAACGGTGGAGTATCTTGCCCGTTTTTCTACATACGAAACTATCTTTTGGAATGGGGCGACTAGATTAAATTCTACTTTTTGTGTATTTTGACGTTCAAACGTGCTATTTGAAATAAATTATTTGACTTTGATTTTTACTTTGACTGTGGTCCAAATATTGTTCAGTTTGGCGTTATAGTCAGGGGCAAAGAAACCGGTGACCTAGATAAAACAATTCAATTACTCGGTATATAACTGTGGTCGATGAACAAGAAGCAAAATATTATTTGGTTTATATGTTTCTTCACACGCCATGGAGTATGAAGAGACATAAAAAAACTACAATATATTTCTACCGAGCAAAAAAACATTTCCGGAAAATTGACCTAAATAATCCGAAAGTAAGAAATAACATTTTCTCATAATAACTATCTTAAGAAGAAATTTATTAGGTATTAAAATTACTGGTTTAATAATTACAAATTGATTATAATATTTTTACAATGAATTCAATACCGCAAAACAACTTTTTCTCGAGGCGCCTCCGGAGATTCACTGTCACTCGCTCAATTTTTGATATTTTGCAATGAAAATTTAGGAGAATATTGTTCTAATGTTACATTATCATGTATAGATCGACTGAATAAACTAACACCATCTGTATTGCCAAAAAAAAATCTTGAAAACATGCCTTTTTTTTACCGAATTAACCTTACCCCCCCCCCCCCCCCCCCTTAATTTATTTCGTGAACACAGGGTACATATAGAAGGTGTTAATACAGAAGATACGAGCCGGGTCCCGCCAAAAGGCATACAAAATATACAGTATAGCAAATATACAGTATGTCTTTTTTCTTCTTGTGATCATTTAATATGTCCGTCTCAGGAATTGCTTTACACAAACATCTATTTAAGTACAGGACATCATTTTCTGTGTAAACCTTCAAAACAAATGTTTGGTCTAGATCTAATCTAAGGCTGAGCAAACACCTTCGGGACATTCTGTCAAATAACATATGAGGTTTACGTGTAATTCTGTGCAGCATTAACTGAGATTAGGTCGGTATTATGCTATTTGTCCAATAAACTCATTTGCCAGACTCAAAGGACCCCTAATAATATTTGGTAAAGCAATTAGGACCGTTTTCCGGATATAGGAAATTATGTATTTTATCGGGGTTTCGTTGTATGTGCACAGTTGGTTTATGCCAAGGACCATAATCTTTGGAAAGTGAAAAGATATTATAATAATAATATGAAGATCTGATCTTTTTTCGAGCACGCTCTTGGATTATATTGTTCTTCTTCTCAGCTTAGGTTATGTGTCGCAACTCGTATATACAGTCAGCCCAGAATTTGAAAGACTACTGAAGGTACTAATACCTTCAGTAGCGTTTGAGCACTTGGTGGATACGTAAGTATAGGGATGTGTTGCTGAAAGCAGGGTTTAATTTCGATGGGTCTCTTGGATGCAAAGAATGTTGCAGTGAGTTTTGCAGTAGAAATCGGAAAGAATTTCTGACATGTGTTATGAGAACCTTTCGATGTTAATTGAGACTACGCAAAAGCTGGGTATAAGACGACGTAGTTTACTTACGTTGACAATCGCTCAACGACCAAAACTATTTATAATAAGATAATGCTCTAAAACATTAAATACTCTAGAACGAATAAAAGTAATTCCTCATTTTCTACAGAGAATAATCTCAAATAAAAGTCACCACTTAAACTTTAAAATAAAAAATCCTCACAGTGTTACAAAAGCCTTCCTCTCTTTTGTTGTACTCTCTTATTAAGTTGCCTTCAGATTGCCACAATTTATGGAAAGGCAGAACTTTATCATCTTCATAAAAACATTCCATTAGTGTCAAGCGGGTAGGAGGGCGTAATGTCAAATTAGTGTCTGACCTCCGTCGACGTCTATTTTAGATGAATTTTGTAGACGTAAAGTTGGGACGGAAATATCACTGAAACTTTTATGATGTTTTGCATGCATATGGTGTCATCGAGGTAAATTATTTCGGGCAGATGAACTTTGTTATTTCGGTATAAAACTGAGTTTACGATAGTCACTATGTCAGATAAGCGTATCTCGAAAAACAACCATTCAAGATATCCCGAATTATTTAAAATATATTTTTTATGTAGCGGTATCCGGTCATTTGATCTTATTTAGATAATATAGAATCTAAATTATGGCTGTATAACAATTTTACTACTTTGAACAAACATCCTACCTTATTACATCACTGTACGCACACGAAGCTGAAGTAGCATTTAACATATAAATAGGATAAAGTATATAAAATGTACTTCACACATCCCAATCAGATGCGATCAAAATGCTAAAGAAAGCATTCATGTCACGCGACGCGACCTTTTGCGACGCGAGACGAATATCATTGCAAAAACGTCGATCTAAATCAAACTCTAAGAAACACAAATTTAAGGTGCAAAATTGAATACTTTTACAGGGTCCAGAGAAGGGAGATGTTAAAATGATGTCAAAGGTACAGAAATTGAAGATGAGCATGTTGGAATGGTCCCCTTGAGGGTTTTTCATCAGACTTTACATAATTATGAAACTTGATTTACTAGAGTGAATGCTTAAGTTGAAATTAGGGTAGCGAGAAAGGCAAATGGTACAGATTACAAGTGCTCAGGATAATTACGAAAAAAAGACTCTAAGCTACAGACGAACTCAATCTTTTCTCTTTGGTCCCCAAATTATCGTGGAAATCAAAACCATTACTTTGTGATCCTTTGCCGGATTGCTTTTATATCTCATTTTGTTTTTTTTTTCACCACGTTTTTCCTTAAACCGTGCTTAATGAAGGTGCCTAGAGCTGATAATATATTCTGTATTTTGAATTAAACGCCGTATATTTTCATCTGAAGCATCCCAATATTTTGCGTGTGATAAATCGAAAACATTAAGAAGAAGATTATGCAAATGCTTATAACACCTTCCATCTTAATACGGATATTATACACTGCATCAACTTGAGCATATATTCTTACAAATCTTCAGCTTAGTAGAGCAATTTGGCGGGCATTCCGGTCGCGTATAGCAATCCCGCTGCTGAATAACTAATGTTGGCTTCGGCGTTTAGGGACCTAACCTAACCTGTTGGTAGCTTGAAAGTTTTATGCTTAGTTTATAGTTCAACGGGTTTTGCACCTGTAATATTTTGTAAAGTGTACAACTATTACGTTTGTGTTCTGCTACTTATTAATCTAAAGTTTTACTCTTTTCATCACATTGAAGAGCCTAATTGTGTCCGGTTGGCTTTAAGGAACGTGGGATCAATTGTAACTCCGAGATTTGTTATCGTTGTTAATACACCAACAAAAGCCTCAGCCGAGAAAAAAATCCAAGAAATTGCAAAGACTTACAGTTTTGTTTTTATGTATCCTAGTATTTAATAGACAAATATTTACGTAACAAACAACTAATGATCAAAACATTTCTTGAATATCCAGTGAACGAACAAGTCTATTCATAAATATGATTCTAGAAAACAATTTAAAAAATAAGTACACCAAATCATTCATTATAAAAAGAACAATGTTATTTTATTCACAAAGAAAAAGAGTTGAAAAATCATAATATATTTAATTAATTATTTTAGTGCTGTTAAAAGTCTCTCCATTATATTAATAGAGTACGAGTGTTAAAATATTAACACAGTTGAAGTTCAAGCCTTTTGTAAATATTAACAAAATCATAAATATCTGCTGCAGATACAACCGCTTTTCTTTGATTCCGACAATATATCAAGCCTTATAATTTAAATTTATTTTTTTACAAATTGTAACTCAATCGGAAGCTCCCAGTTATTCGTAATTAAGTACAAAATACGATACGAAATTTAATAATTGTGGATGAAGTTTGGTCGATAGCCAACATTTTATATTGGATTGTAGCCAGCATTCGGAGTTACAATCATTGCTTCCGTCATTATTGTTTCTAGCATTGGAATTTGGTGTTCCAATCCCTATCGAGTTAGAATTTAAGATTTCCATCCCAAGCTGTGTTTAAGGTATACATTGCAATGGCTTCAATTTGGATGTCTGTGAAAAACAAATTCGACCTTTCAAATATTCGGAGAGTTCGCATTTCCAAATTCAATTCACCGAAATACTTCACATACCCCAATCGAAGCCACATCTTTAGAATCAAACTGCAGTTCTAAAAGTCCTTTCACATCGACATTTGACTAAACAAATCTGGTAAAACCGTAATCCTCAGATTTCCTTTTTCCACTCAAAATTTCACCTCTTATACCGTCTCAATGAGTTGCTCTGAGTACTTGAATGTTTGCTGCGCTTGGATGTTTACTGTGCGATATTGATTTACGGAACATACAAATTGGAATAAATAAATGTAATTTCTAGAGGCACCGCTGCCGGTGCTTCAAAATTCTTGCTAGAAACGTACAATGTTGATTCGGTTACGTAGCTGCAAAAGGTTTTAGCGGTGACGTAAATAAGTTTTCTTGATGTTTGTTTTAAGCCGATTTTTATCGGTGATTTTTTGTTGGGAATAAGCACTTAAAGCATCGCAGTAGAGCTAAATTTTCTCCAACAGCCTTTCCAGCTTAACGGTGATATGCTAACAAGGACTACGTAACAGGTTTTCTTGTACAATTAGTAAGCAAGGTAAAATGCAACAAAGTCAACAGCTTTTAATAAGTAACACTGTAGACATTGTCATATATTTTGCACGAATAAATACGTATAAGGAAAGATTTCAAACTTAGTAATGCTCTAAATAACACTCCACCGTCCAAATTACTGCACATTAATAACAGCAAACTTCATAATAACATTACTAATTAAATTATATAACCAAGGGAACACAAAGAAAATTGTATAAATGTAATAATTGAGCACAGTCGCAATTTCAAAGCCACATTACAGCACCACATGGCTCCAAATAGTGCTAACGCACTTACTTTAATTAATGTTGGAAGTCTCTAGAAAATTCCAAGAATTTTGTCGAGGGAAACGGGCTTGCAGAGTGCTTTACGTAATACTTTTATTAATGTGAAACTCGCAACATACAATTTGTAAATTTCACACTTCTAGAAGTTTTTGAGCATGATAAGTTACAGATAAATAGTTTTCCAGATTTATTTTGAATATACTGGATTCGTTTTCCAGTCTAACGAAATTCGGCCGGATATTGGAATTTTATAAGGCCCTGCCAATTAACCTAGATATCCCAATTAATGGGAAATATAGAAATCATAAAGCTTGTCAGGCTTCGGGCTCTCAACTATACTGACATACGATTTAGTATGGTGACCAGTACCGGGACGGTTTAAAATGGTCCTTGGCGATCGATGTGTAAAATATTGACCTATTTATGTACTCGGCTGTTACTAGTGCCCTCGAAGATCATTCGATGCCATCAAGTTTCGAGCTCCTTACCCTTTATAAGGAAAATTTTACCACCATATTTGACAGACTCAAAATAAAAAAATACGTTTCCAGTAGATAGGTATTGTCTTTTGGTATATTGTCTTACGAAGGCTATTTAATTGTTTATTGTATCTCCAACAGAGGTTGGACAATTACATGCAAGCTTACAAGACTAGGGACAGATACTAGCGTGCACCTCCAGTTATAAACCACCACATTCACTTATAATTTAAGTACTATTTAGTACGACAAGGATGAAACAAATATTAAATCGATGTCAAACGGGCCTCTGCGAGTTGGCTTCGGCCCTCGTACGTCTTCCAAAGGTCTAGAACCCTGAGGTTCTGGAAGAAACTTAATTTGATAATTTATTTATTAATTTACTTTTCACTTCCAGATACAAACATCAGTGTAGCCCTCGATCTTGTACGTACGAGTACTAGGAGTTCCTTTGTCACAAGAGCCAAAACGTATTACGTATGAGTATCTATTTTTTTTTTCAGAATGCTAAATCGATGTCTTTTAAAGGGGTAAAGAAAAGTTCAATCTAAAGCTATCTAGTTAAAACTATCATAAACTGTATAGCACAGGTACTTCTAGCCATACTGTCGCGCAGCAAAGCCGATAATCTCGTTAAACCCGAACGTACTTCTGCAAATATTAGCTGGGTTTGCGAGATAAAAATGAGAATTGCTTGTTTAAAAATATACATTTATTTTTGTTAATATTACCAGTAGAGCGTTTTGCGTTTGTTTTAATATTAAAAGGTCAGCTGACGTTTGTAGTGTCAGATTAAACTTTTCCACAATGTTTGCCACTTGTTATTTTTTGTATTTTGGTACTAATATTTTGGTCGGACTTTAAAGTTGAAAAATATAGTTCATTTAAAGTAAAAACGCGCTAAATAGCTCTCTACCAAACGGCTGCACAGTAACGGACTAACGCCGATAGTTGTGGTTATTTTTCTCCAAAAAATATGGAATATGTATACATACTAAACTATGAATACTTTTCCAAATACGCAAAACACTACATTCTTATTTAAAACACTTCCACCTGGTAATTTCAGTAAACCCTCGAAAACAAAAGAACAACATTATACCTCTTCACCACAAATAAGGCCCATTCCAAAGACAATGATATAACGGCTGTATTCGCTCAATATGTTCGTAACCTATCGATCACCTTGACTGTGTGTAAATAGTCTTGAATGGCCGGTCCATTGGTAGTCTCTTGTTGGTCTGTTGCTGATCTTCAATTGAGCGAATACATCAGTGTACGACGGCCGGTCAATTGTTTTGTGTGCCTCAGGTAAACTAAACAAACAAAAAAGGTAAACTATGTACATAAAGTATGTATTATTGTTTTCAAAATATTTTCGCGTTTGATCGTTTCCTTTCTATACTGTTTTCTTTGTGGTTTTATCTTTGTTTTTGTGTAGCGTGTGAAAATGTTGTTTTTTTTTCATTATTTATTTATTTTATTTTACCATTTATGTACACACATATATAAACAGACAAGAAAAAAAACAGATCAGAAAAAAAATCCTAGTTTCAAAAAAAAAAATCTAGTTTTATGTTAGGTATTTCCAGTCAGATGACTATAATTTTTGGTTTATTATTTTTTTAAGATGCCTTTATTTATAATTTCTATCTATTATATTACTGTATTAATAAAATTGTTAATTAACATAAATTATTGACGCTTGCAAAACCGCAAATAAGCAAAAAGCTTAAATAAATAACGAATTTCAATCTAAAATATAATATTGAATATTCAATCTACCTCATCCATACTACATGAACCTACTACTGGTCCAGATATTGGATCAAATATTTGTCCACACAAAAGCTTCAATACTAATAGTACAGCATCCATTCCCGCAAATATTTGCCCCAATCCCACCAGATTTGTAAAGCACACCGAGCTACCCAAAACTGTCAAATTTTCGCAATAAACTTTGAACCTAATATGCTTTAGCGATAAAGTTGAAAATCTATTAAAGAAATTTTACAGATTGTAGTAGCTTGATGTGCTGGCGTCTGTACTTGCACTGGAATGTCATATGGAAGCGTTTGTGTGTCCAAATCCTTTGTATTTGTTTACAAAACCATTGTTTACAGGCGTATGCCGCTTTAATCTTCGGTTCGTTCACGGGTCCGCTTTACGTTATGTAAGTTTTATGGGTTGTATGATATTGGGGGCTCCAAAACGGGGTGTTTGTTTGTGATCGACATGTTTGTACCGTTTGACGCCGACACAGTATGTGTGGACAGAAACTTTGATGTTGTATGGAACTATAAAGTTGCTATGTAAGGGGTGATAGACCAGGGTTGGGTGTATACCATTTGGGTTTCCGAGTGAGGTCTTGACTGACGGCTTAATCGATGTTTCGAATTGTCGTTTGAATGGTGGTGAAAAGATTGCCTTTCGAAATAGTAACGATAGTTGTGCAATTGATAGGTGATTTAAAACGGTTTATGAAAATCGTAAAATCCAAACTAATTATTTAATTTGACAGTTAGTTTGTTTGTTATGCTTTCTCGCTGAAACGGCTGAACGGATATGAATGAAATTTGGCACATGGACCATTCCATTCCATAGACTATGTTTAGGATAAAAATCACTTTTTATCTCTGTAGTATATTCCCGTGAGATAATTTCAAAAGGTGGGCAAAAGCTAGTACTGATATAAATGTCACTATTTGCTAAATTAGGAGAGTTTTCTTCATAACAACGAAAAATGTAGAGAATTTGATAAAGAGTAGCATTTCATATTGTTTAGAGTATATGTAAAAAATGAGGCGGCTAGAAATGAAGTTAATATAACGACTAGAAGGGATAACTAATGATGAATGAAGATAACTAATGAGATGCTGCGCCGACCCCAAATAAATCAGGATTTGGACACACACGAAAATGATTTATTCGTTACGGTCGTAATTCCAATTATTTTTCGCTACATTCCATCTATTTTTTCCTATTGATTGTTTCATAAACGTTAACCTAACGAGGTTTTCTCGTGTCTTAAAAAAAAAAGACACTACACGAATCAGTGATGACATATTAATAAAGACGGATGGCGCCACACAAATTTCTACCATGTGAAGGCACATTCAACAAATGCTGAACTTATATCTGCGTGATCGATGAGGTAGATTATTTCGATGGGATGTGATTAATCGAATGATAGGTAATCAATTGTGTTACGGTGTGTTGATAGAAGCTCTGCAAAAACATTTATTTTTATTTTGGTTGTATTTGAAGATTCCATGTTTCATAAAGTAATACTAACACTGGATATAGGAAAGGAGGCTCAAATCGGACTGGGTGGGTCACATCAGCCGTATGCACGATGGCCAAAACGGCGGCGACGCCGCTGCCGAGGCCGGCCCAGGAGATGGCGAGCTGACCTGGACGTGTACCGTGAGGGCTGTTTCGAGGTGGCGCTGATAAAGAGTTCCTGGAAGGATTTGGGGGAAGTCTTTGCCCAGCAGGAGGACAGTATAGGCTAACAAAAAAAAAAAATCATTACTGTCGCTGATAAGATAATTACGTCTATTCTGGAAACGATAACATTACAGGAAAAGATAAATCATAAGGAAATAATTGAACTACTGGCTACTAATAATTATATTTTATGGATAGCCTGGAGATAAGAAATGAAATGATGTATTTTTGGAAGCTTGTATAAAAGAAATACCTAATTACAATAACCTCCATCAAAATATTAGCATATTTTACAAAAGAAATGGTACATAAGCCATAATTGCCTCCTAAATTGAAATTTCAGACCATTAGCACACCTACCAACTTTGTAATATTCATTCCATCAAAAACGAAAGGAATAATGTTATGGAAGCTCATCTTATTCTAAGGCTTAATTAGCAAACTTGTTTCAACCCAACAAATTTTTCCATCGCTTTACTTAATTTCAAATTAAAATTTCGTAACAAAGGCCGAAGAATAAAACCTCCGAAACCGCTAAGCAAGAAAAAAAGGAAATACAAGGGAAAGTGAGGAAAATGGAAAATTTATTCATCGTCAGCACTTAGATTGGTGTCGCAAAGAAAATGGTGGTACAAGCCATTGAGCAAAATTTGGAATTAAAACCTAATGGGATGTGTTAAGATGGAAATGGGAAAAATAGGAAAGATTCATTAAAGGAAATCAGGCTATTTACTTTGTTGAAGAAATTAGATTCTATGGGGACGACAAACGCGTTAATTCAAAGAAATTATATCAAGAATATTGATGGCCGGGCCATGGCTTTGGGGTTCATATTAGGCTGTAGCCAGAAATCGTGATTAATTACATCAGGTAGATCAGTATTCAGAATTTCATAAAAAAAACAGTGATAATGAGAAAAACCAATAGCCTGAAGAGATATTTGAATAAAAAAATTGATAGAATATTATTTTTTACATATTTTCTTTGCTGGTACTCTATGCAGTTACTATTACTAAAAATAATATCGTCTTGGAAACAGCTAAAATACATAGAACGGAAACTTTTTGTAGTGAAAATGTTAGTTCCTATGAGGTTGGAGTAGTAAAACCGAACGATGAAGCAAATGCAGTTACAATAGAGGATAATCAAGATGTGAACGGCGAAGGATTTGTAAGTGAAACTGGAGCCTTATCCGAACTGTGAGAACCGTTAGATACGGAAATCTTTAAAGGAAAAAATCTTTTATTAGTCTGAGATGAAGTGTAGGTATAGCTACATATAGGGTTATAGTAGATGATATTGTGGAAAGATTTTAGACGAGAATTTTAAAATCTGAAGTTTAGAAATTAAGATTTTGAAAAAACATTGTGGTCCTAAAAATAAAAATATCAAAAGTTATTTATTCAAACTAGGCTCGTTATCAGCACTTTTCGTCAAAATTACATAAGACAGTCCCTCAAAACCCGCCCTTTACCACTTCCCAGTGATTTAGCTGGGAAGAAGAAGTGGTGCTACAAACTCCCCACCAGTACCAGGTTTATAACTAAGGGATAGTATAGCACTCCGTCACAAGTTGGTCACATTGATATATGATTGACGCAAAATATTCCAACATTTTGGCAAATTGTCAGTAGATTGACCGATTTAATATTCTAATGGTCACCTGCGAGCTAGTGAATGTGTTGTTTACTTCTAACTTGAAGAAAGTTGGAAGAGATAACTTGAAAAACTTCCTTGGGTGTAACTCGTGCTTAGCACTGCCATGGTATAACAAGTTCTTGTAGTAAAGTCTTGTTTCTTGAACAAAATGTTACTTAAGGTTTATAAAAGGGGACACAATAGAGCAGGTTGCACACATCAGTTTAGTGACAAGTGTATATATATTACATTTCAATCTCCATCACTAGTTCATTTCGTGCGGGATTTATCTCTCAATAGATTTTGATGAATGAAGTGTCAAACTGTTTGTCACATCCTATCCTGTAGATAGCACATTTATTTCCAACAAAAATTGTTGGGGTTTTTATTGTATGTGTTAGATGTTTTATCGTTTTTAATTTAGTAAGCATGATGGCAGTGACATTGACGCGTAAACTGTAACTATGAATGCAGTATATGATTCTAGATCCCCTAGTGCAGACATTTTACGTCGGTTATCAAAAAATATATATATATATATCTGCTGTTTTATAGAAAAGTGCAATATATTGTGTGAAATAGTTGACCAGCCTGTTACAAAAACACAACATAATATTTAACACCTAACAAATATTTAACACCCAATAAATTATTTAACAACATTTATAAACCACTCTTAACTTGAATTCAAGCGAATTTGGCTCATGACGAGTGTGAATAAAGTTTATTTTGCTTTGAAGCATTCAATAAACAAAACTTGTATTCAGAACCATCAAAGCAACTAATCGAAGTTTTTACATAATCAAATCTATGTTTTTCTTCGAAGTTAAAACTGACTATCCATTCAGTTGAGTAGTAGACTCTCGGAGCAACTCCGTGAATTCATCGAACCATTGCATTAGATGGAATGAATGGCATAATGAATATTTATCAGCACGAGTAGCTTTTTTATCCTTAAGCTTCGCTTCACATTGCGAACTTGGAATGCAAAAATAATAGAAAGTATCAGCAATTTAGATTTACGCAAAATTGTTGTCCAAGTCAAATGAGGGACGCATAGGAATTATCTTATCTTTGTTCTCAAACCCAAATAAGAAAAGATTTTTGTTTGATTCGTGGTAATTATGAATTGGTAATTAAATAAAAAAAATAAGCCTCGTCTTATTAACAGAAATTCGATAAAAGTGTAACACAACCCTAATCTTTATGAAAATGACACAACAACTTCTTCTTGTAAGCGACGTTTTATTCTGCGCTCAACGATGCATATTAATAATTACTTCGGTATCTCGTTTTATACTATCAAAGAAAACGGTTCTCTGAGCTGGCAAAGCAATCTAAGCACGTAATCATAATATGGTAACTTCTATAAATTTACTTCAAGATCCCAGCAATTTTCATTCCATATAAAAGTATTGCTCCATCGCGTGGCGATAACAAAAGTGTGAGGGAATCAATGTAACCGAAGGTTGCCAACATCTGTCTTATCTGCACGACATGACCTTTGTACAGCGCTCCACTATTCACACATATTCACTTCTAGCCAAACCTAGCTCTTCAAATGGAAATACGATCCGATTCTCGAGGGTAAGATATGAGTACATTTGTATGCTAAAAGGGTAATACAGACAAAACAGTGGTCGTTCAATAGTATATGCTGAAATATACAATAGTTTCGTGTTACTCTTTACGCTTTGCAAAGGTTAGAGCGCGTGGAGTTCTATGTTTTTTATTCAACACATTTTTTCGGTCGAAAAGAAATAAAATAGGTTTTATTGTGAATGTTTGTGTGAGTTAGATATTTTTATTTCGATAGGTTTTTGTAGTTGTGTGCTGATTGGAATGGAAAGTAATACAATATAGTTGGTTCAAATTCGTCGTAAAAATCAATTGGGCGAAAGCAACTTCCCTCCAAGTGGTTAAAATGAAGGGAAAAGAATTTCTAGGGTAGTTTTAAAATTAAAGACGAATAATGTTTCTGTAACCTTCATTTTAAACAAAAGTTGTATTGGCTGACCGCTTAACTGAGACATTGCCTGAGGTAGCAGCGTGATGCGTGAGGAGCGTGGTGACGCGAGAGCTCAGTGATTCGTCAACTTGTGACAACTATCACCCCTCTCGCACCGCGCACCTACCTCAGGCAACGTCTCAGTTAAGCGGTCGGCCTATAATTGTTAGCTGGTATACGAAAAGTTAAATAAGATTAGATGTATGTATATAGCTCATGGTGAAAAGCAGTCCCACAAAATATTTCAGTTTCATAACATTCAAGAAACTATTTCAACGGTAGCGTTGTTATTTTGTTCTTTGTTTTAAATTTATTAGGTATTTATTTTTTAATTTTTTAAATCTTATCGTTAATAAATTACCGAAGTTACCAATATAGCTTGCAGAGTAAGCAAACTGAAGTGGTTGCGGCCTGGTCATGTCTGTCGAAGGACCGATGGCCAAGAGCAGACGATTACTGGAGTGGAGACCGCGTATTGGCAAGCGTAGTTTGGGACGCCCCCCAGCTAGATGGACGGACGGCCTGAAGAAGGTGGCTGGGGTAGACTGTATCTGGAAGGCGGAGGACAGGGTGTTGTAGCGCAGCCTAAGAGAGTCCTATATCTAGCAGTTGACTGTGATAAGCTGAATTGATTGTTATTAAATTATTCCGTACGTATTGTACCCGAGAACAAGCATAAAATAAAATTATTAAAACTTCGTAACGACATGATACTTGTATTACTGCTTTATTGAATGATTTATTATATAAACGATAACGGTTTCCCACTATTCATCACAGTATTGTTAAACCCTGATCGTATTTAAAATAAGTTTATTCTATAGGTATAATAAATTGAAAAGCTTTTAAGGTAAAATTGTGTAAACATTTTTCCGCACGATAAAACATCTAACACGTACAATAAAAATACCAAAAGTTTTTGTTGGAATGAAATGTGCTATCTACAGGATAGTATGTGACAAATAGCTTGACACTTCATTCATCAAAATCTATTCAGAGATAAATCCCACGCGAAATGAACTAGTGATGGAAATTGAAATATACTGTTTTATTCTCTGGTGTATTCGTGTTTCCGTTCCTTACATCGCATTACATCAAGATTTTTCATATCGAAGATACATTAATTGCAAATAACAGCGAAGCTTTTAGTCGGATTTCCGTCATTACAATCATATGACCTACTTATTGGAAAAATAATGGAACAGAATCAATAACAAAGCTAGGTAGATTGTAGTTTACTTATTGTCAATTTTTTTGATAAACGATAAATTATTTATTTTCTATAAGTAGGTTTGTCAAACACTTTTACATGTCAACCATATATTTTTAAAACTAGATGAGGTCAGGTGATGATACTGATGCCTGTGATTTACTTCACTAGAACGCTCATTCTAGCAAATAGCTCTAAATAAAAATAGGCTTTAATAAGCCAAAAAACTATCACTTATTATCTGCTATGTTGAGTATCATAACGACAAGGAAGATATCACAAATAACCGTAGGCAATTCTCATTTTGGCAGAGGTCATCAAAACGGCAACACAAAAACACCACATAGAAATTAATGTAGCGAAAACGAGAGAAAAAAATGACGTTCTATTATAAGAAGTGAAAGGACCAGAAAAAGTGGTAATTAGGGTTCAGTTGGCAATCAAAAGTGAATCCCTTCAGAACGGAAGGCGAGATCGACGGCAATTTGCAACGTGGTCCTTGGAGACCCATTAGGCGAAATGTGTTGTTGACCCATTTTGCTACATCTGGGCTCCCTTAATCTGTGTCGTATTTTCTTTCCTTGTCGCGGATTGAGCTGGTGTTGTAATAGTGTGACCGATATGTACATATGATGTTCAACTTGGACATGTTTTGGCTCTGATTTATGTTGTGCTAGACAAAAACGAAGTGGCCAAGGGCGATCGTGTGAAAAACAAATGAGTGATACATCAATTACATTTGTTAGGCACTCGGTAGGCTAACTGTTTACAAATAAAATAGATAGTAAAATCGCGGTTAGTTATTCTTTTACCAGTTTTTCCAGTACTATCATATCCTGCATGTCCGACAGGACAGGAACTGCTGGACGCTAGTGATGGCGCCAGACACGAGCCGAATTATGAGCAGAGTCCATTAAGATTGCCATGGACACGCTAAGAACAAGTCTGTCCCAGTAGTTAATATTAAGGTTTTCTATTTTTTAATAAATGTTGAAAAGAATTAGTGCTTTATCGCTAGTTTAGGACCGCTAAGCATAATAATTAAAGAACGAAAAACTAAAATGCGAAAATCTACAACGTCTAATTAAATGTACAAGTACCCAATAATATTGCTACAGATAATACTCCCAGGCAGCTTTGCATCCATTAATTCCAACATAAATATTTTTATCAATACTTCTGCCTGTCCAGCTTAGATACGTAAGTCTAGCTTCTCATCCGTTTCAGTTTCACCGCTTTGTATCTGCTACCCTCCATTTATCTCGTCACGTTTAAGATATTTTATCTGAATGTTGGCTCCGAGCTGGGAGGATGGTGCCAGGTTGTTGTTTATTAGTTTGTGGAGCGGCGGGTTTTATTTGATATCAAATTGGGTTTTAAGGGAAATTATTGTCAACGGATATTGTTTTACACCTGTTTCATTATTTTTCATATAATATTGTATTAACTTATATTAATTTCTATGTTTTATTTCATTTACTAAATACAACTTAGCTAGCATATGAATTTGTCAAGTCATATGAACAGAGTTTTGATTTTAGTGTCTTATAAACAACTACATATAATCATGGTAGCTTTATCGGGCCGCCAGATTTTATCAAGATGGCAAAATATATCTACAACATTTCACGCCAAGCTTATACTTATTTAAAAAAGCATTTATTTCATTGTTTATTTGTTCAGTGCCAAGAAATCTACTTTGTCATCGTTGCTTTTATTCCAACGAAAAATCTCTTTAAACGATCATTTTACTCGTTACTGACCTTCGGAAGCCAACGGGGCGCGTAATTCAACTCTGTTTCGACCAAATTGGAATTCGTAATTTTGCCGATTCGGAAAATATAATTTTGTATCTTTAAAGGTTGAGGACAAAGGACCATGATGAAAATAATGGTTTGGTTAAAAGTCAAACAAAAAGGGTTATAGGAAAAGAGTTGTAGCAAATTAAGGTTGAAATAAAGTACCAAGTTTTTCTTTGGGATTTGTAACTTTATTTATTAGAAATCTATACTTATTTTCCATCTAAGCTTTTATTTCTTACTTACTCATATAGTTACTATGCCTTAATAGACAAACTGATCTAATTAAACAAAAATAAAAGAAATTCTTAATAAGCACAGATCAGACGTTTCGGTGTTAAATCTTAATACAATTCGTTATTTTAGCAAATAAAATGAGACAAGTAGCGGAAAAAATACAAAAATTGATCAGCTTTGACTTTCGACCCAAACGAAATTGAGCGGAGCAAGCATAAATGTCAGAACGAATAGTGACAAAAATCATACGACAAAAACTTACGATATAAAACAGGAATCGTTTATCTGTCACAAATTCGATATCTATCTCTTACAAACGATGACGATATCGCTATGAAATTCTTTCTACGTATTATTTTTTCGTACAACTGGTCACAAACGTGGGTAGCAAAGAAAACAGCTAGGATACTGTTGTTTTTATCATTTTATAGCTTTTGCCAGCGGCTTCATTTATTTTTCATTATTTCTATTATTAAATGGGCCTGCTCATGTCCGTAATGTCACCTGGGAATGTTTAACCGAAAACAAAAGGTGGATAAAAAGTATTCTATTGTGCAGGTTATATATAACTTTAAATTTCATATAAATCACTTTAGCCATTTTTGCGTGATCAGTGAGTAACTGGCATCCAAACATACAAACTTTGACATTATAATATTCTTAATACATTTATAAGCTTCGGCCCGCGACTACGTGCGCGTGAAATTCCTTGTTCCTCAGACCCACCCCGTCGCATCACATGCTATAACTTCTTTTTCGCTTAGTATTCTGACTTTACAAAAAAACAAATAATCAAAAACCAAAATATTTTATTTCACATAAACCTACATCGACACTTATGAAACGTCAGAAGCTAGGTGCACGGTTCCAATTGGTCGTTTCCTATGAAGAAGAGCTGGCAAGAAACTCGACGGTTACTGTTTTAAAAATAATTGGCTTTTACAATGATTTAATATTACAGTAGGTATGGGAGGACAGCGTAGGCCTGTCAATAAACTGTAACAGGTACTTGATAAAATAAAAAATGGTCTAAAGTCTACAAGGCCTACAAAGTCCTCACGTTTACAAAATATAAAAGAATCTATCAAAAGGATAAATAAAAAATAAAGTACCTATAAAACCTATTAAAACCAAGTGATATGATTGCCATTACAACCACAAATAAAGAGTAGAAATTAGTATTGTCTGTACATAATGTCAAATAACAAAAAGATTATGTCAAACAAGTATGTAAAACATAAATAAACATCGTAATTTGAGAGCAGTTAATAGACATTTACGTAGTTATGCCGTTAATGAGGTGCCAGGGAAGCCACATGTGCAGAAGGAATTATTGCCAAACTACCATGTCTTCAACGTAGTCTTTTAATATGCTCTTTTGATAAGGACACGTTTGATGAGGGTTTTGAACTTTAAATCGCTAAGTTCTGTAACCGGCTTTGGCAACTCGGATGCTATTTACAAGAAATTACTTGCTAGTTTAAGTTAATCTAAATTTAGGTATCACAATTTCATTTTGACTAGGTGTATTTATATTATGGAAGTCGCTTCTTATTTCGAAAATTCCTAAGTTTTTACTAATACACAAAATACTTTCTAAAATATAAATAGAAGGCAGAGTTTGAATATCATTTTCTTTGAATTTGTTTCTAAGTGAATCGCGGGGACCAATTTTTTATTTTTGTAAAATGAAAATTGAATATATGTCAACTGCTGAACCCCACACCATAAGACATAATACTGTGGAAATAAGCAAAGTATACTAACCTAGCTGTGGCTATGTCTGTCAACTGCCATATTTTTCCTACTGCATATATGCAGCTAAACTTAATCTACCCGAAAGACATCTAATGTGTACGTCCTATTGTAATTTTGAATCTAAAGTAATGCCTAAAAATACAGTTTCCATAATAGCATCTAGTTTTTTGCCATCAAGTTTTAAATTTAGAGCCACTTGAGGTACATTTGGCAATGATAACTTGAGATATTTTCTTCTTTTAGCTCGGCTTCTAAGGTTTTTAGCGTAATGTTAAATAACGGATAGCCTTCCTAAAGAATTGGGCTATCAAATGAAAAAAAGATTTTTTTTTAATCCGTTATATAGCGATCGAACACACAAGCAAAATAAACAAACTCTTCAACATAGATTATGTAGGAAGTAGGATTAAAGACTGCTTTGAAAATGTTTTTTTTATTTTTATAAAGATGGCGATGTTTTTTACTGTTCTTTATTATGTTTTTTCGAGGAACTTTATGTTAATTCTGTTTTACATTTTGTTCATAACGATTTGGTTTCGAAAGGAGACTTATTCATGAGCTTATAATGCGGCAAAGTTCCGAGTCGAACTCCTATTTTTAACTGACTATGGGCACAAACATTTTGGTAATACCTACCTACAATTTCAGCCAGAGAAGACATCAAAATAAATACAAAGAGAAAGTAACAGTTGTTCAAAGATATTAGGGCAAAAGTGAAACATTTTTCAACGATTTTTTTACATTTTTTGTTTTGAATGGGCCTGTTTTTGATCTCAATCACGCCTGATTGAAAACGATGGATGAGCTCTATGATGGAATGAGCGTGCCCAGAAGATGCCCGTTCACTCTTGCTTTGAAGGCTAAACAAAGCAAGCTTTGGCTTGGTTTAAGGGAACACAAATACTGGCAGAGAGTTCTACATTTTGGCTGTGCCCATAATAAATGTGGAGGAGAAACGCTGAGTATGACTGGTTGGGATATCAACCAAGTGTGGATGGTAGTCAGGTAGTAAAAGGATGATAGTGGGATCAGGTCGCGGAGCTCCTGTGCAAACTCTCGAAGTACAGTCTGTATAGAAGACTGACAGGCAAGCAACGTTACGCCGGTAAGCCAGGCTGTTATACCTAGTCACCAACTTCTCGTCGCTTTTAAGCCTTTTTGCTCCGCCTTCTACCGAGTCAAGCGCGAGTGATTAGTTGTATTATTCACATTACATAATTTATAGTATAAAAAATATAATTTAAGTTTTTTATTCGTGCTAATGATCGGTTCTCATGCATTCCGGCGGGGTTATATAAAGGTTCCATTGCTGGATAGCACGCGATGTAGGTAATATAATTTATGTTATATGATAAAATTTTAGTAACACACACATTTTCATGTTAATGTGTTTATCCTTGACACTATTTTAAGTTTATTTTATGGTGTAAACCATAAACATGGCTCTAGTTTTATTACTGCATATGAGACAAATGTTATGTCACATGATTGTCTGGTATATCTACATATAATTATTAATAAAAAAGATGAAGAGTTTGTTTGTTAAAACGCGCTAATCTCGAACTACCGGTCAGATTTCAAAAAATATTTTTGCAACTGAGCAAAAAGAAAAAAAGTTAAAAAGAACGCTATACGAAAAGGAAGTAATAGCGCGGGCAGGTGATGCAATGCGATGGGGTGGGTCGGGTCTGAAATTTCACGCGGACAGAGTGCTTGTTTTTTTTTTATAAATGTTCGTCCAGCCATTACTGTCCAGACCGTAATGGTACGAGGCATGCGCCGCAATTTTTTTGTATGCTAGATCGTGTATCGTGATCAAGCATGCGTCACTTGCATACCATTCGAATCCATTTTAATATGTACGGAAAAATCTGCGTGTACGCGCGCGCTGCGTGTGTGTGCGTGCGTGTGTGTGCGTGTGTGTGCGTGTACTCTGAGGTATTGCTTATGCTGTCTTTTACAATTAGCGCCGATTCCCTTGTTTACAAACTAAACTAAATTTAAGTTCAGTGCATCTTTTTCTTTCTATTTCATTAAGATAAGGACAGAAGATAATATTGGTTTAGTTCTGTCAAATTAGTCAGCGCCAGACGTAAATTGACGTATTTTTAGCAGCCAATTTTTTAATCACGTCTAAACTTGTCTATGGAGTATCTTAATTTGACAGGACTAAAATAATATTTATTGTCTGTCCTTTTTTAATGAAATAGAATGAAAAATATGCACTGAACTTAAATTTAGTTTAGTTTGTGAACAATGGAAGCGCGTCATTCACTCTCTTTTCGAAGACTCCATGTCGTACATGAGTTTGAAACACCGTTATCGGGAGCTGGTTCCATTGTCATTATATATTTGGTAAACTTGGGTGAGGTAGAAAACGCCTTGTGAACCGAACCGTACTAAATAGTGATTCTAAGCTACGGTTTCCTAGAAGAGACTTGCCGTCACGTTTATCACGGATGTCATTAAAATCTGTCATGTTCACCAGTATTTTACATTATGGTGCCACAGAACACTCTGTTTTTTAAAGTACCAACAAAATAACAATATATAGTGTGTAAATTCAATGAAAACTCGGATGTTGTTACCATGCGCTGGGTAAACTTTATTTTCTTAGCAGAAGCGACTTCAAGTTTGTTATTATGCTGAGCGGAGTTTATTTTGATGTGTTTTCTTCAGTTGAGACATGTTTCAGAAAGTAAATCTAAAATCCAAGGACTGTAAGTTGATTTCTGTTTTCTGAGTTTTTGTAATTGATTTCGTTAGCGGCTGCTTTTGAGCTTGGAAAGCTTTTAGGGTTTTCTTTCTCATATATTTTATTTAAAGCCAATACGTCTGAAATAATATATACTGATTGCATAATAAATAATTGAGGGGCCCGTGGCTAAGCAATAACCGTCACACGGGTCGACCTTCATACCGAGACCCTTCCGTACCTCGGAAAGCACGTTTAGCCATTGGTCCCAGCTGTCATTTGTTGATCTTTGACAGTTGTTAGGAGCCCGAAACCCCGATAGCCAGTCTTACCAAGGCGTATCGTGTTATTCAGTAACTGGGTTGTGGAGGTCAGATAGGCAGTCGCTCCGTGTACTGTAAATACCTACTGGTATTCAGCTGCTTACGGTTAGACTGGAAGCCGACCCCAACATAGCTGGTGGTTGCTGGTAGCTGGCTTTTGGGAGACTAATTTATTATCACATTTTGAGAACCACAAAGTGGTAATGACTTTATGAGAATGAGCTTTGATTTCGATATTTTTTTTTTAAACTTTGCCCCACACTAAGAATTTCTCCTGTATTGTGGGTGCGTTTACAAACATTTAAACTCACATACACAAACAGCCAGACCCGGAACAACTACTTGTAGGTCATACAAATATTTGTCCCGTGCGGGAATCGAACTCGCGACACGCAGTGCAGCAGTCAATCGCTTAACCACTGCGCTAACCATCCCATCACATTTGAAACCTAGACCAGCAGGTACTTACTAATGGAAACAGTTCCTGGAAAACCAACTTATTAATGCGTGTGAGGTAATAATAAGTTTAATTACTAGAAGATCGTGACATGGATGTCTGACATGGAGAAAGAATCGCGTCTTCTGATGATATAATGATATCTATTGTGAATAATATAATGATATCTTATGATATAACTTTATATGATATAATGATATCTAATGATATAACTTTATAACTATTGCTATCAAAAAGTTCCCTTCAAAATGGTTGAGCTAAATGGTGCTGATCCATACGTCATGTTCGTGAACGGGCGCCGTCGGTAGAGACTGGTCATCTCTTAGCCACCGCGGCTTATTTTAATTTAATTTCACTGCTGAACTGTTTTTTTTTGTCTTGTTTTTATCCTTTTTAGTACGGACGCTTTTAACGTGCTCGTCTTTCTACATCGTTCTCACATGTATAATTTCAACATGAATGATGTAACTAATATTTTGTAATAATGTTATGATTTAAAAGAGTGTCCGTAGAGTTTCAGCTGTAGAGTTCCGAGCTGGTAGTTCCAGAGATTCGCGTGTTCAAACAAACAAACTCTTCAGCTTTATAATTATGTATTATACGATGCTCGCAAGAATAATGTCACGAAAACGTCAAATCCGAAGGTGACATGAAATTGAAACACAGATTTTTATTTGTTTTTGTGACTTTATATACAGACGCCAGCACATCAAGCTACTACAATCTGTCAGATTTCTTTAATAGATTTTCAACTTTAGCGCTAAAGCATAAGGTTCAAAGTTTATTGGGAAAATCTGACAGTTTCGGGTAGCTTGATGTACTGGCATCTGAACAAATAATGTACATAAAAAAAAATATTTACCTGTTTGGATTGATATTTCAGAAAGAGAAAAGGAAAATGTAACAATAATGACGTTATTTATTTTGACGTTTTTTATTTTTATCGAGCTGAGTAAATAATTATGCTCGAGTTCGCACTCTATCCCGCAAAATGCGACGTCACATTACGTCTTACAGGTTTAAAAAGGATATTTTCAGCAAACATTTACATCAACCAAATTGGATAAATTTGAACCGGATAAACGATAAATAAGATTGACAGAATTCTAAATTTATTTGACACAAGCTCCTTATTTAACTCAGTTAAGACTAATAGATCCGATATCCTTTTTGGAAAAATATAATTTTGGGAAGCACGTGTTCAGTAGTAGAAGAGGTATGAATAAAATACGTAAAACTCAATGTCAGTTTAGCATCTGAAGTGTAAAATATAATTATTAAAAAAATATTGATTGTCATCATCACATCGGCCTAGCCTTTTCAACTATGTTGGTGTTGGCTTCCAGTCTAACTGGATGCAGCTGAATACCAGTATTTTAAATGGAGTGACTATCCATCTGACCTCCATAACCCAGATACTGGGAAATGCGATACCGTTTGGTAAGACTGTTTGTCAGACTTTCGGGCTTCTGGCGACCACGAATAACAGCCGGGACTAACGGCTTAACGTGCTTTCCGAGGCACGGAGGGGTCTTGGTGTGTAAAGATCGCCACCCATCCACGGGCCAACTGCGGCAAGCTTAGCGTACCCTGATTGAATGACCCGTGTGGCTGTTACTAGTTAGCCACAAGCCCTTCAAAAAAACATTGAAAACGATTGAATGCATGGTTTATTTTAGAGAAGAAAAAAATAAAATAAAAAAGGTTAGTTAAGCATTCTCGCCTATCAATCCTCAATCCTTTTTATCAAAACGCTTTCATAACAGCAATAAAAAAAAACAGTGTTAAAATTTTAGATCCACCTGTCAAAAAAAAAAACGGAAGTCCGACACGATATTTTTTGACATTTTGGCAACTCAATATAATACCTCGTCAGTTCGCTGGACGGATTTCATTCAGTGTTCATAAAATATTCGATGGCCGGACACAGCAATGCAATATTGATTTAGGGAATATATTTTTGAGGATTACGGTATGCTGACCAGTTTGTTTTCGGTTTATTATATTTTGACGTCATATTTGTTGTAGCGTGTACTCCGAATAAATATTGAACGTCAAATAAATGAATTGAAATGTTTCCGGGAGGCAAGTTCTCTCTGGATTTTGTAATAAATAGTAACATTTTAACTGTCGGTTTTAGAACGTTAAAATTGAAATCAATAATTATGTCAAATTTATTTATTAATCACAATTTTTACAAGAACAGACTAGACGGTGACCCTCAAACTAGGCATTTGCCTGTTGGGAGTCACAGTTACGACATTTATAAAGTGTGGCAGTACATAGTGGTTATTGCAAGACAGGAAAACAAGTTACATTTACATCAGAGATCACGCTAAGCAAAATAAAATCAACAGTGTAAGATCAATTAAACAACAAAATAGTAAGTAATAATATCGAAACTAACAAAATAAATAATGGTCGTCATGAAAATGTGTAGATAGGTACGTTATGTTTGCTTTTTTTTGTATTATTTACTGGTTTTTTGGTTAGTTCTCAAATAAAACTTCATTTTCTGTTTCCTATTAATTTGTGTTGATCTTCAAACCGTCGATATGAGGTAACACTCACTAGAAGTCTACTTCCTATTTCAAAATATTCTAAGCTGCCTTCACAATAACTGTAAAATAAACTAATGTCAACTCAGCCTATCGCAGTCCACTGCTGGACATAGACCTCTCCCAGGCTGCGCCAGAATACCCTGTCCTTCGCCTTCCGCCACTATCTTAAGGTCATCGGTCCATCTAGCTGAGGGTGTCCCAAGCTACGCTTGCCGATACGCAGTCTCCACTGTAGAACTCGTCAGAAACTTATACTGATTATCTGTAACCAATCCACTACGTCGGATGCCTTTCCAATTCGATAACGAATCACCACAAAACGTTAATAACCCGCCTCAGGTAAAACTAACGAATTATTCACTTAAGCACCAATTGAACTGTCAATGCTTAATACCTCCGACTTTATTAACATTCGGGACCATATCGAAAAGGGATTCTCCGAATCTCCAGCCACGCCTCGTCCCATGCAAATCTCGTTCGGTTTGCTTGCTCAAGGGATAAAGTCATTCGACTTTGAGGTCTGGGGCACAGGAAGTTAAATATAAAGTATTTTGTGAATAGTTGGGGAGGATTCTTTGAAATTGGGAGCAAACGAAAGGGTATTAGCCGCATGGATGTGTGATCGTATTGGAAATTGACGAAAACGGCTCAAAGTGATTGATTCTATTGAACAGATTCGATGTCAACAGGGATCCATTCATGTCAATCTGTAACTATTCCTAGGTAAATATAGTTTTTGTAACATTGAAACTATAGTGTATGTTTTTAGTAACATCTATAACAACTAAATAATTTTGAAACAAAACAGTGATTTAAAAAAAAGCTATTGATTAAGCAATTATTGTGGAAGCAGTAGTAGCCCAGTCGTAACGCTGCGGCTTACGAGTTGTGGGTCGTAGATTCTAACCCAGACAGGCGCTTTACTTTGTGCAAATTAATTCATCACCACTGCTCCCAAAACGGTGAAGGAAAACATCGTGAGAAAACCGGCGGGTTGGTAGTTGTCACATGTCTTCGAATTGTTGGTTCGAAGACATGTGACAACTACCAACCCGCATCGGGCCCGCGTGGTGGATTACAGCCCACTCCCTCTGACAGAGAGGAGGCCTGTGTCCCAGCGGTGGGAACATTGTAGGCTGATTATGCTATTGATGAACCCTTCCTGGATCCAAGCAAGACACAATAGCTTTTTAATCGTGTCTGTAATTTCGGGATTCAATCGGTTAATATGACATATTACTTAGTAGTTGAATATTAAGTACTCTTCACTTTGTTTATTCTATTACAAAATTATTGTGATATAATGAAGCAAGTGCTATTAACAGACTTTTTAATGATGCGGCTTTATGATCCTCATTATTTACACGTTCTCTTTAGCATCTCGGTTTTATACACGTACTTTATCGTTATTTTATTGAAGTTGTATTTTGTACTGTTCTATTGAAAATTGTTCAAAGAAATATTGTTGCGTTAATTCAATGTAATTCCCAATCTTACAGTTGTTTCATGTACGAGAAATGTTGTGTGATTTTTATTCATTGTGATTTAGAAACTTACATAGAACCTTACGGGCCTGGTTCGAGCTCGTCAAAAATATCATTACCTAACCAACTGAGGCATATAACAAATTTCCGGGTTCTGACTATTCGGTATCTCTTGGTTCAATAATGCAGAAATGATTTGTGCCCCCATGGTACGAGCACCAAGAATCTTGCCAGTGTGAATATTTAGTCCAAAGAAAATGTGTCATATAAGTCATGAGGTTGACGCAAAATATCTAAAATATTTTATGGGAAGGTCTTTTATTACTTCCATTCAGGAATATACTTGAATATCATAAGAGCAAGCAGGCCCAGTCTGGGCGCCAGTTTTAACAGCATAATTAATAATAATAATAATAATAAAGTTTTATTGACCATAAGTTTAGGTTACAGTACACCGGTAATACATATTTACATAGTACATAGTACCTATAGGGCACACTCACTTACGTTCAACTACAGAAAGTTGGAACTTATCAAGTTAGCAAGGGGAGTAGAAAAACAGTTAAATTACAATAACGCTATCACAAGTAAAGCAATGGTTCACATACTTGACAAAATAATAAATGCCCAATGGCGGTATACAGAGAAAATTTCTTTACCTCCCGTGCTAGTCAAGGACTGTGTTACGGCAAGGTAAGATTCTCGCTCATTGAATAATAGTCATAGTGTAAAAACGTTAAGACACTTTTTGCCAAATACATTTGTTTTGCTGTGATTCATAGATGACGGTAGCGTGTTAATAGCTTAGCGTAAACAAGTAGTATATGCAAAGAAATCAGACAATGCAACTACTACAACTACTAGCGTTATTTCAATTTAAACAAAGTGTTTTTACAAAACAATATTTGTTTAGAATTTGTATTAAGACAAGCGTGTTGCAAATAAATAAAATAAAATTATGAAAAAAAATAAAAAAGGGTTTTCTAAAACTAAAATAATAAAATTAAAAGTAAGAGCATAACTAAATTTGTATTTTTTTATAACTTGAAAAGTATCTCTTTTTTCTTTTTTTTTTTTTCTCATTTTTTTTTTTGTATTTTCAGCATAAAAATACGTTACAAGCGAAAAATTCCTAATGTAATGTAGTTAATAATGTAGTAATTATTCATGATTTGTAATGCTGTTTAGATTTATTCTATAAATATGAAAAGTCAGATATAATAATTGATTGCTCAGTGTTAAAACAACTAATTGCGATATCCTAAAATAACATAATCGATATCCTAAAATATCCTAAAATAAGTTAATAATGTAGTAATTATTCATGATTTGTAATGCTGTTTAGATTTATTCTATAAATATGAAAAGTCAGATATAATAATTGATTGCTCAGTGTTAAAACAACTAATTGCGATATCCTAAAATAACACATTCATTTTCAACATTATTTTAGCTCTACGCTGGGTGGCAATAAAAGCTTTGTGAAACTGTTGGGTGTCATTCTGCTTGACACTCTATTTACTTTAATTAAAATGTAAAATATTACACCTCGTACGCCTCGTAAGCCTAGCCAGCTACGTTTGTGATGAAAATTAATTTACTCGTCAGGTCTAGTCCCTAATATTAAATTTCATTCACAAACACATTTTTCAATTTAATAAAACTCGTCACGCTAGGTCCATTTTAATAAAACCGTTTCCCTTGGCTTATGTCAAAATTAATTATTTATCGTTCCGACTATTCAGATTCCAAAAGGCATACCTGAGCGAGCAATAATCATAAGCATTTTTATTTGCTCCAGCCTTTGGTATAAAATTCCAAGAATTCACCACGTGACAATCTACCCGCAAATCCATCATTCTTAAGCCACTCTCGGTAAAATTAAAAAGAAAGTCACGAAAAGGAAGGTGACAGGAGAAAAGTACCGTCAAACGCACCTGTGAAGAAAAAATATATTAAATGGAGGGTAATCCTCCGGTAAGCCTCTTAAACTGTCACCGTAACGAGTCGCCGGCGATTATGAGATATGGAACAGATGGTACGCCTGTGTATATTTGAAGAGCTGTTTGCCTGTTTGGATATGAAATGTTGTACGTTTCAATCCTTTTAGGTTAGCTTCGAGGGCCGAAATATGCTTACATGTGAACTCATGTTGACATTTTTTTCTGTGGATGTTTTTTTCGTTCATGCTAATTTAGCGTGTTTCTGATGAGCGGGCTCTGACCGTAGACTGTGTGGGTTTTTTTAATGGTAATTTGATGAACAAACAGTATCAAAAGTGATATGGACTTTTTTTTCTGTGGAAACATTGTGCTCTAATCCCACAGATATTGAAACTGCGCGTTAATGCGTTGATAAGAGAGTAAGGGCTCTTTCCCACGGCAAGATCCCGTTTTGTGCAGGTACGGTTTTTTGCAGGATCTAGTAGTGTACGTGTTTAAATGTATATATTCACACAAGCATCCCGTTTACAGTATCCGGAAAACAGGATGCTTGTGTGAATATGTATGTATATTTAAACACGTACACTACCAAACGGGATCATGCAAAAGACCGTACCTGCAAAAAACGGGATCTTGCCGTGGGAAATAATAATAATAATAATAATAAATTTATTTTTCTAAGATTACAATCGTGTGGATTGAATCTAGGTATTCAATCCACACGATTCTCACACGACCTCACACTAGGATTCCCTGTGTTGTGAGATCCAGGGTCCTTCGTTCCGTTTACAATTTTATGTAATATTTGCTACAATTTAAAATTAAAACTTAAAATAGGCACAAAAACATTAATTGAATAAAAAACATTAATTGAATGGAAAGGGCCCTAAGGTATTTATAATAATTCTGAGTGTCTTTTATGTCGATTTTAAATAAATTAATGTCTGTTAAATTACACTCAACAGCATCTCGACTTCATCAATTTCTACACACACGCTTACAAATTGCTACAACTCACAACTGGCACCTAGGATCTTCCCAAAATTCTTAACATCAGTCCCAAAAACTTAGTAACATGACTTATTTGGATATCTTACATCTCGGAAGACTTTTAAGTCATCCCAGGATAGGGTTAAACACACCCCAATTAATTTTAAGGGCAAGGCAGAACCTGCGAGGTGGTATGAGGTACCCTGGCATTAATTATTCTAAGTAAGCCCAAGATGTCTGGGCGCAACTATTATGGGCCCATTTCAAAGCTGTCAGATGGCATCAAGGTGATTTATGGTCGAGTATCTGTTAGATAAGTTTGTGTTTGAATAAGTAATTGGTGGGTGATGTTTTTGGTCGCTATTGTTGATAGGATAGTCTGTCTGTAATGGTAGTTTACGAATAGAAATTGTTATGCGTTTGTCCTTGACTTTTTTGTTCCACCGTGGTATATAATAAAAAAATGTCACATTTGTTTAGTTTTAAAATGGAACCTCGCCTGCACGTTGATATTCTTTCAGACAAATTATTTCATGAATATCTGTAGGATTATTTAAAAAAAAAAAATTCTTGACATCAAAATTCACTATTGAATTACGATCCTCCAAAAAAGCAGATGATATCCCTTTTTTCATCAAAGATATAAATCACCCACCAATTTTAATACAATACATCAAAAATTAACACCTGAATTCGATCCCCAGCCATCTGGTCTCGCGAAATCGCTCCAGACGCACACAATTGCTCCTGGGATCCATTCAAACGAAGATTCTAGACGCCACCTACAATAGAGTCTAAATTTCTATTGAAAATTATACGCCGTCGTTCTGCCATCGAATAAGTTAATTAAATTTGTAATAAGAAATGATGCTGCTAGACTGATCATATTTTACTTCTCTTTTGTTATTAGATTACTTTTCTTTTGTTATTAGGTGTTGTCTTGATAGCTGGCAGGAGTTTTTTTTCCGTTCCTAATTTTGCTGGGTGCTGATTGGTTGAAATAAATTGGTTTTATTCTGTGTCGTGACATTTTCTTTTTTCTTTCTTTTTTTTTAAATTTAATTGGTGCTAAGATATTCTGTTAGGTCTTCTGGACTTTTTTAGAGCACATTGCTGTAACTCTTATTTTAAACTTGAAATGCTTTTTGGTTTTATTTTTATCGTGACAATAGGTTCGCTCCCTATTACATGAGACTAAGATACAACTCTGCCTAACCATTTGGGGAAGCCAGGATTCTGCATGTGTGATGTTATGTTATATTTATGTCTTGTTTGACTTTAGTGCCATCTGCAACTATTTTCATAAACCATATTTGAAAGATAATAACGGAGGACAAGAATGACAGTAATACCGTTAAATTAGATTACTCCGAGAAACAAAAGTTTCCAACCCAATGCTGCTTAAATTGAATCATCTGAAAATATTAGATTTAAAAGTAGTTCAGAGTAATACAACGATGTTTTTCGGATATCAAGTTCCATAAAAACCCATTACAGTTTTATTGACTCTAGTTGACTTTCACGAAATGCGCTAAAATAGAACAAATTGCAGTTTATTTTTATTTTTAAGTTGATGTTCCGTATTTCCTACTCGAGAGAGAATATCAGTTTTAAGAGTACAATTTTAATAGCTTTGAAAGAATGCCGCTGCTCCGAAACTGTGTTATATTCATGCTATGTTTTGTTCCTTTAAATCTTATTTTTCCTAAAATTCTTATTTTTCCTTTAATAATTGTTTACAGTAGAACAAATATTTTAACTCAATTCCTATATTAATTTTTATATTATAACAAAATTGGTTGTACCGGTACATTTCATTCCGTTCATTCCCAAAGACCACAATAGATATCAGGAAGAAACGTGTCAGATTTGGAGTCCAAAACCAAAGGGAATGTTGGTTGAATTTTAATGTTCCCTACAAGGAAAATGATTGGGAATTGTTACACTTTATTGAATTACAGCGAGAACGAGGCTGCGTAAACGATAAATATAATTACAGGGTTATCAAAATAATTGTACCTACGAGTCGCTGGCTAGCCGTTTTATAACATTAAAATATTTTAATGCTTTATAGCTACTGTTCAGGATTGGAAATATAATTATAATATTGTATTATCACATAATAACTTGATTAACAATACTGATTTGTACAAGTTTTTTGTTACCTTTCATTTTGAGATCCTGATTTCCTGAGGTCATTATTTACGTCTTAATATCACACTCATATTATAAAGGCGGAAGTTTGTGAGTGTGTATGTTTGTTACTTCTTCACGCTCAAACGGCTGGACCAATTTTGATGAAATTTGGCACACAGATAGTTTATAACCAAGATTAACATATAAAATACTTTTTATCCCGATATTCTTACGGGATCGAGACTTATGCGGGTGAAACCGTGGGGCGCAGCTAGTTATAAATAAATAATGTTTATTTTATCTCCACAAATTACATTATTATACAAATGACTAAATTTTATTTAAAAAAAATAGTAAATATTTTTACATTAATATTTTTTATCAAAAAAATACCTGTCGACTTTAGTCGACGGGTATTTTATCAAAATTTTGTATTTGTGGAAGAGCTTTTAGCCTGTATTTTAGAACTTCAGGACCACATGCTAAAGGTTGTCAGCGTGGTAAAATTGAATGATGGTATGTGTGTGAGTGTGTGTGTCTGTGTGTATGCCTGCCACATTTATTGTACAAAGAAAATTTCATAAATATTAATAAAATATTAATAAACATACGAATAGAGCAAAAATATTATATTATACGTAAATAACTACAGGCACTTGTCTAAACATCTCCATTATAATGTAATCAAATTATATTTCTCAAACAAACTCCTTTATCCGAAGTAATTGAATATTGCACGGCAACCCCAGCAATCTACTGAGAGATTAATAACTTAACAATTATAAATCAAGTAAGGCAAGCTTCGTTATCGTGGTTATAAATACTTTATGTAACTAATACCTTTGCCTTCCTAACAAGGGAGGGATCGCCTTCCAATATAACGAGTTGCGGCTAAATACTAATATTTTACATGGAGCCATTCGATTATTGAAAAATACTCGTATACTATCCTCATCTGATGTTAGGTGGTGGTGTAGTCAACAGTGGTGCACGTTTGCTTAGAAAAATCGTTAAGTTGTCAATTGAAAGCTCAAGCTTTATATTTTGGGTTCAATTAGAATAAAATTGAGGTTTTAAAGATATTTAAGAGGGTTTATCCGTTAGAGCCATGTTGGAGATTCAAAATTGATGATTTCCGACGGACAATAAAACCATAATGTGTTTAATTTATAGATGAGATATTAACGTCATATTATTGGGAATTTTATAATCTAGTGCATGGCTGAAAAATATTTTCAATTTTTCGTATAGTTTTCTCATCAGAACCGTTTTTATGCAAGCCTTTTTTTAAACTAGCGATCGACGGTCTAAGCAGATGCGAGATATTAGTAAAACGTCAAAGTCAATGATAAAAAAAGTCATGATATATATGTCAACATCTGGAATGGATTTTATATAAGAATTCATCTCTCGGCTGAGCGTATTAAGAGATGAGTTTACTCCCATATTTGTTTTGGATGCTTTAATGCAGAATAAGTGGGTAATGGGATATCTGGGTATAGGAGACTTTTAGTCCAATTTGTTCAGTTAATTTATCGTAGTCCAATTTATTGTTAACCAATTTGAAAAAGAACATGAGATCTTGTACCAGTCGACGGTCGCGCAGAGTAATCATTTTGTAACACTGAGTACGATTTTCAGGTTTTGCGCATTTAACGTTACACGTTGTATATACAACGTGTAACGTTAAATGCGCAAAACCTGAAAATAGTTTGATCAGAATAACGAGCAGAATTAATTGAACCACTTTTTAAAAGGTCACATTTTTCAAAAAATATTCATTAAAAACGTTGCCGTGTCTATTTATTAATAGGTCAAGCAAGCCAATGTCAGCGCGGCGCAGCGGCCCGGTGACGACTCCTCTCTCGGTAAAGCGTCGTCGCAGACGCAAGAAACGAGCAGAATGGCCAGTAAAACTAAAACAGCACATAAAACCTTCACAATTTTTTTAATGACTTATTTTGTCTCTGAAATAGGTCAATTGAATTAAAAATCAGTTGGGGTGTCTGAGGTTTTGCGTATTTAATGTTACACGTTGTATAATGTCCCACTGCAGCGCAAAGGCAGCTTCTCATACAGAGTAGGCATGAGCATTGATCACCAGTCTTTCTCAAGATAGGTTGGCGATTTCAGACATATATTACCTATAAGTGCAAGTTTCCTAGGATCTAAATATAAACCGGACTTAAGTAAAAAAAATACGAACGTATTATTTATACTCGTAAAAAAAAGGAATATATTTTATTTTTCTACATAATCTCCCCTTCTATTAACACATTTTTCCCAGCGCAGGGGATGTTTCTTGATGCCAGTATCGAAGAATGTAGTCGGTCGTGCCTTTAGCCAATTGCACACAAATCTATAACTATCTGGTCAGTGTGAAAACGGCGTCCTCCACTTGAATTTTTTTTGTGCCATTCCTACACTTGAGTGTTTGAAAGCGTATTCTTATCGAACTGTAGAGTCAATGGATGCAAAATTTCGGAAGGTTTTATGCCCTCCCGTGTTAAAAAAATTATGATAAGTCGTTGCTCAACAGACTTATATACTTCCTGCTCATACGTGATGCTACTGGCGCTCAATAAACTAAAGTGAGCCGGAGCAGTATACCCCCTCCCCTAGATGATCCCCCCCTAACACATACAACAGCACCAAGCGCGTCACTTCAGTCAGCGACCAGTAATAAAAAAAGTCCTGTTTATATTTTATTCACCTAATATTTTCCCTTCAACGATGTCAATAATGTCCAAGATAAAATAAGAAAGTAAAGATGATAAATGATAAATGATTTATTTTCTGTAAGTAGGTTTGTACAAACACTTTTACATGTCAATCATATTTTTTTAAACTAGATGATGTCGGCGTTTCCTATCTGACTACTCCGAGAAGAAAGGCCGAAACAAACTCAGAGGTTCTCTTTTAAAGTCCAGACATAATCTTGGTCAGATCATGTGAAGACCATGCAGATTGGTGTCTGAAATGGTCTTTTGAGTAAAGAACCACACAGACTGAGCGGACCTGTCCAGTCAGTGCACGCATTTGTCAAAAATCGTGCAGCTCAACTCAGAACTTGAGGAGCCTTACGATTCGACGAACAATACCAATGAAAGGACATTTGGGTAGGCCGCATAAATGACTCAAACTGCCAGATCATGATTAAAACTAACTAAGAAGGAAAACCGAAAAAAAGAAATGACCCACATAGTCTTCACACTCACAGTAATAATAATAAAAATAAGATACTTTACAAAGTAAATATCCATGTCATTGTTTATATAAAATTCATCAATGTCAATGTGTATATAAAAATCCGGATATAATCTTTGAGGACCATGTAGATTGGTGTCTGAAGTGGTCTTTTGAGGAAAGAAGCACACTGAGTGGATGAATTCAAAAAGTCACATTAGTACTTGCCCGGATTTGAGCCCCCAACATTGTGTACGAGAGATGAGACCTTAATCTCTGTACCATCACGACTGGGCCTCCTGCCCTTATCCTTATTTATTTTGTAGTACGTCTTATAGACCACTTTCAGCCATAATATCTGCACTTTACACACTTTACCTTGACACAGGCACGATTGACACAAAATACAACATCTGTACATTCATTCCGCTTTCGTAACGTGATATAAACTCACGAAAGGGTGCCAAAGAACGCCTTAACAGCTCATTATCAAGTTGGCAAGCGCTTTGAAACATCTCTCAGAAAATTTTACTTGTTTTAAGTGGTTAGTTTAATGACTGTCCTACAAACACACAGGTATAAGAATATTATTAAAAAAAAAAAAAAAAAAAAAAACTAAAAAAAAAACAACCGAGTTCCAAAAAACACTACAAAGTGAAAAATAACTTTAATTTTGGAATTCGGTGTCGTTGGTGCTGCATTTTCTTTTTATGACACCGGTCAAGTCGGTTGTTTTTTTTTTTAGTTTTTTTTTTTTTTTTTTTCATTTTTAGTTATACCTACCCCAGACAAATTCATATGACACTACTTGCTATGTAAATATCAGTGACAGGGAGCTGCATCTGCGTTTATGGAGTACAGACGTGATGTTATGTTGTGCGATTGCGTAAACCATGCATACGTAGGTGATAGCCGCAATCGCGGTTGTTTTACTGGTATTTATTGAAGATTTCCATTGTCTGTCTCCGAAACTCATCACCAGATCTTTACGAAATTTAAATGGAACCATTTCGTAATAAACCTCTATCGAAAAAAAAAAGAATTTTGCAAATCCGTCTATGCATGACGGAGTTATGGCCGAACATACATAAAAATAGAAACATCCGAATTGATAAAACCTCCTCCTTTTTGATGTCGGTTAAAAATATCAATAAAACTTATTTATTTAGATAATAATCACAGTCAAGTGGCTGGCACAGGAGTGTAGGCCCCACCGGGCGTTGGCGGAGGGCGGATAACGCCCTCTTCCAGCCCCCCTAAATGGGCCCAGGGGCGACGGACTTGGGGACGTCCGTCGCCCCCCACACATCAGGACCCGAGGCGGCGGCGCGTAGTGATCCACGCGCGCCCCTCTTAGACGTCGCGGGGGTAGTTTAAAACCTAACTGCCCCCCCCCCCCCCCTGACAACAGGAAGCCCGCAGATGTGGGCCAGCACCAGCCGGGGGTTGCGGAAGTATCGTTCGTTCCCGCGACCCCAGCGTAGGTGAGAGAAGGAACACCGGAGTGATTTTTAGTCAGTAAGAGTCTGACAGACCTCGCCACCCGCCCCAGGGCGGCGGACATCCATGAGGAATTTCCACCCCGAAACAAAAAAAAAAAAGGAGTGTAGGCCCAAGCAAAGAGCCTATCTCCAACAGCGGATGAAATCCGGCTGTGGATGATTATAATGATGATTCCTAATTCCAAAAGTCTCTTTTCGTGCAAATAATGTTGATTACTGCAAATTGGCGACTTAACTTATTTATATTGTTAAGCTTTCGTTTTCTTAGAAAGCGGCATAGTTTGACACCTTAAATAACTTTAAAACCACAGATTTAATACGACGGAACCGCTTTACCTGGAAACAAAAACTTTAAGACAAAAATGTATGTATATTTTTTACTTAAAGCTGGTGGTATCTATTAGAAATTGATGGGTTGTAAAGAAATGACATACTTTTTCAGACTTTGGAAATATGGAGCTCAAGAACTCGGTCCATAAGCCTTTGCATCACTACTACTCTGAGAAGTAATGCCAGATTTTATAGGATTTTTTTATAGGAAGGTAACTAATCTTGTCTCCGGTAAATTGGAAAGTCTAGGAAAGTTACGACACACGAACGTCGGCACGAGTAGGTACGACTTACGATTGGTTACCCAATTGCTTTGTAGACTGGAAATAATATTGGGACGGACAATTTGTAAAAGTCAGACGATATAACTGATAATATTGATAATAGTTGTGAGAAATACATTAGAATCTTGTAGGTAACCAAGACTATGAAGTACTTACTTCAGCACGCGACTTTGTCCGCGTGAATTTTTTCGTTTTAACATAAAATATATCCTTTGATACACGGTAATACTGTAGCTTCTCATTAGTGAAAGAATTGGCGAAATCAGATCAGAAGATAGTTCCGAAGATTACCCCTTACGTACAGACGCCAGCACATCAAGCTACCCGAAACTGTCTAATTTTCCTAATCAACTTTGAACCTTATGCTTTAGCGATAATGTTGAAAATCTATTAAAGAAATTTGACAGATTGTAGTAGCTTGATGTGCTGGCGTCTGTACACACTCACAAATCTCAACCATTTTTTTAGCATTTACATATTTATACTTCTAAGTGGTCAAATATAATGTGAGACAGCGGAAGAACAAGAGATTAGAAAAGGCACACGTAGACAAGCACAGCCTAATTTGAATATTGTGAAGCACAGTCCCAGTTATCAATCGGTTATATTATATAATAAGTTGCCTATGTATAGATTTAAAAAGCGCTATCTACTCGTGCTCTTTTAAAAAACAACTAAACACTTTCCTGTTGAATAAGTGTCTTTATGCTGTTGATGACCTATAGTGACATTTCTATTGAAAAAAAAAAAAAAAATACTGTCATAAAACAGATTGTACACCAGAATATGGAATTCTCTGACTCCTGCACTAGTTAAAACTGTGTTGCAGAAGCCAGTGTCCTCCCGTAATAAAAAGAACACACTTAAAGTTTTATGTAACATAGAAAGAAAAAAAAAGACACTATGTTTTAAATCAAAATGAATTTAAAAAAAAAATGTAATGTACAAAAATAATTGAAGCAAAAAAAAAGAAAGTAAAAGTAAGAAATTAAAATAAAATAGGAATTACAAAATTAGTATTAACGATTCTAATTTCTAATTTTGCGCGGGGGTATATTTCTGTGTGCGCGAGTGTATTTGAGTGTGGGTGTAGTGTGTGTGTGTTGTGTGTGTGTGCGTGTGTGCGAGCTGTGTTTGTGTATATGTGAGTTGGCTTGCATGAATTCCGTGAAACTATAAGTCGGATTGACAGTAATTCAACAACATTCATTGTGTTAATTACGTTGTCGAGCAGACCAGTCTGTCGAACATATGAAGTAGCGGATTAGCAATTTGGTTCAATACGAATCGAATTCTATATACATAATATGTTGTATTATATTTATGCATTGCTGTAATATTTAGCGTGTTTTTCCTTTATGTAATTTAATTTTCTTTTTAACCATGTAATTTCAGATAAAATTTATTGTTCGTGAATAAATGACTAATTTATATATATTTTTTTTCTTTTGAGCTAGTTTGTCTCACTACTGGGCAAAGATTTCCACCATATTTTTCCACTTTTCTTTGTGCTGTGCTTTATCCGTCCTAGCAGTGACTAACGAGTGTAAATCAGTGGCTGATTTGAGCTATAATAATAATAATAATAATTTATTGACATAATACAGTTGTTACATAGTTTATTGAAGTCCTGACTCCTGAGGTAGGTAGTAACCTGTGTTAGAGGAGCCAGTGTCTTCGCCCATTTGTGGTTCATGTATTAACAATGTGCAATTAAACAATACAAAAAAAAATAAGGAAAAAAGCTTAAAATATAACAAGAACTCGTGTAATATTATCACCGCTGGGTCACAGGCCGCCTCTCTGTGAGAGGGAGTGGGCCATTATCCGCCACGCGAGCACAGTGTGGGTTGGTGGACGTCACATGTCTTCGACTTTTTTGGTTCTAGGGTATACAGGCTTCCTCACGATATTTTCCTTTACCGTTTTAAGAGCAGTGGTGGAGAAATTGAATACAATATTTTTTTACTTTGTGTATGCAACGACCTACAATATTAGTATGGATTAAACGTAAACAGACATCATAAAAGTAAAG